>VZSR01003803.1:6383675-6430842 GCA_013398615.1 Brachypodius melanocephalos | reverse complement strand
AAAATAAGAAATGGAATAATTTGAAACAAAGAGACATACTAACATTAGTCAAAAAGGGTGTGGTTTGAGTAACCAGAGGACCAAGCTTGTAACATAAGAAATTAAGAGAATCAGATGAAGAAAGTATGAAAAAACACAGTTTAACCCTAGACCCTGTGGTAAAGCTTTTAATATAGTGACACAAGCAGTATAATTTGGACCTGTGACAAATGACTTCTGTAAAATCCTGGTAGGACCTGGAAGTCCAGTATAAGTGTGCTGGCACATCCCATCTTGGGAGTTAGAGTAACTTTCCTGAGACAGACAAAGGGACCCAGAAGATCTCTTATCTCCCACATTCGTCAATGTCTCAATATTAGATCTGGAGCTTCTTTTGCCTTCCCCCCGCCACCCCCTTTGCAACTTTTTTGTGTCTTTTATTCTTCTCTTACTTTTAGTAAGAAAAAGTGTTTAGTGTGTTTAGTAATGCTGCTGACAGAGCTGGCCTGTGCACAGAGCAGCTGACTAAATCATACTAACATTCTTCCAAAAAAAGAACAAATGCGAACACTCAAAGCAGAACCTATATACCAAGTCCTTGTAGGAGTCTGGCTGCCTGTGCTCAAGGCCAGCTCTGACGTGGACTCATCAGCTCAGGGCCTTGCCCTTGGTTTTTTGAGCATCCTGTCTTGCTGACTTGCTGGCCCTGCTCAGCTCTTCTAGCTGGGTGCTGTGAGATGGAGCCATGTCAGTGGGGCACTGTCCCGTCCCTCACTGTCATCTGTGCCTTATGTCACCTGCTCCTGCTGCTCCCTGAATCTGTATTTCCCATCCTTGCTGCTTTCCTTGCTACTTCTTTCTTCTTTTGAAAATTTGCATTGCTTTATCCTCAAGAAAACAGGACAGCAACACTAACAACTTCAGACTATCTCCCAGTGAAATTCTTTCATCTTCCTACAAAGGATGATCTAAATGATGGCCAAATGTTGAAAGTCTCCCTCTCTTTTACAAAAGAGGAAGACGTTAACTCATGTTGTTAAAGTTAAAAATTAATCAATATTGTCAATATTTCTCCTTTAAGAAGTTTCAATGTTTACCATGAGATGAAGCAAGTCCAAATCTCAAATTTTGACTCAGATCTTCCCATCATTTAATAATCTAATATTAGCCATGGGCTGAGTCTTACCAATGCTTTAAACTTCTGTACCCATTTGGTCCACCAAAAATACCATAAAACTGATTATTTATCAAAAAATTCCCAAGCACTAAGCACTTTTCCCTGTCTGAGAAAGTACTTTAACTAGTCACATGGAAAAAATTGGTAATAGATCTTGCATACTTGTTGCTGAAATTGTGCTTTAAATATGATATATGGAGAAGCTGGATTTTGCTTTGGAGAAGCAGGAGCATATTCTGGCAGATATAAATTTAAGCTTCGCAAGTTCGATCCCCTGACCGGTACAAATACAGATATTTTAACAGTTGCCCAGGTGCAGTCCAGTAATTAAGAGTAAGGGTTGGCATCCCTGAGCTCACCACTGCAACCCCACTGTTCAGTGCTGTTCATTACTTGCTGCTGCCCAAATTCAGACAGGTGTGTGCACTCCCAAAAGAGTAAGTGCCTTGTCTGACCCTGGAGCTCAAACCTCAAATAATGCCGTAGAGGTTAGTGCCTGATTAAAGATATATGGAGATATCCCAAAGGAGCTGCTGTCCCTTTTTGTACCTGTGATCTCTGGGAAGGATGAGGCAGCCACTCCTGTTACATGACCCACTGTGCTGCTAACACAGGAGCATCAGCCCATGTTAAAAAGCCTTCTGCATCCTCAGTACAGTTTTAATATCTTCATGGAGGACGAAATAGCATTTAAAGACCATGTACTAGGCATTGAGATATCCTTAACTCTCTCCTCTCAGGTTTTCAAACAAGCTTTATCATACAGTGAAGGAAGGATTTGTCCAGGATAGTTTCCTATCCCAGCAATATTTGGTCTCCTCCTCTGCTTCTGCCTCTTCTTTCCTACATTAACAGCCTTTCATTAGCAAAATGTTAGAATCATAGATTGGTTTGGGCTGAAAGAGACCTTAAAGATCATCTAGTTTCAATCCTACTTCTGTCTAAAATCTGACAAACTACCACATATCTAGAATACAGACACATAAATAGACATTGCTCATTTGCTTCTCTCCTCTCTGCACTGCAAGAAGTGATAGTCTTTCTCCATAGAGACTCAGGATGCTTCCTTGGCCTGGATTATCCCCTTAGAGCAGAAGTGTTGTGCTGAATAGGGGAACAATTTACACAACACTTTAATTTGTGAAATGCAATTGAACTGCTACTAATTATAGTGCTGTAGTGTACAGAGGGGAAGTTGACTCAGTCTGAGTGAACTGAGCAGAAATCACATCCATACTTTCCTTCAAGCCTCCCACTGCTGTGCCACCAGAACCAGCTGGTAAATGTCAGCAGCTAATATTTCTGTTTTCATACTGTCTTAATTTCTCTGAACAACCCAAGGAAAAAATAACTATGTCCCATTTTCATTAGTGGTTATCACTGGGTCTGGTGCTGTGGAGTAAGCTGTGACTGAAAAAAGACATTGCAGGTATTTTTACTTGGAGTGTCAGGGAGAACTGGACTCAAAAGATTCTGGCATTCCTTTCTGTGTCCATTGGCTACACTAGACATGGTTGATTCACAACATTGCTTTACACAGGAAAGAAGAACCGTGCACAGTAAACATCTGCTTTCTCTCTCCCCCTTGCCCATGCTCTGCTCTTGTTCCAGCTACAGACAAAGGAGATCCTTCAGGAGCCACGTGCTTGTTGATCCCTTCTTCAATGCACCTATAGCAGAGAACAAATTCTGTACTAGTAAACAAGACAGGGCATGATCCCTTTTTTCTGAGCATGTGGTAGGATCCCATATACCTAAAGTTTACCACCATCCAAAATGAGATTGCCACATCCAACCTTGTTGGGAATACTTCATGTGCCAGTTGTGCTTGGGAAAGTGCAAGCTCAGCTCTGAATTATGCCAGGTTTTGGATTAGAATTTAATACAGATTATCACAGAAACTGGTTTTACTCACCATCTAATAAGCTTACTGGTATAGTCTATATGCCTGTTTTTTGGGATATGCAGCCTACCCACAAACCAGGACTGGCACACATGCACCAGGATATCACCTTTTGGATTTCAAAATTATGACTGACCCTTGCTAATCAATAGCAGTCTCCACCAAAATTTTCCTATTTAGAATATTATTTGGTGATGTAAATTTGTGGATTTCCAAATATATATTGATATATCTATATATCGATATACTGATATATCTCTATATCTCTATATCTCTATATATCTATATATCTATACATACACACATATATATAGACATATACATATATGAATTATTTCCAGACTGTATGCAATCCTTTGATGCAAACCAACAGAGACAGAGACCTTACCAGAAGCAGAGATCTTACTAGGAACAGCTATGGCTTCCATGAAGCAGCTCTTTGTCACCTCAGTCCCTCTTTGTAGTCTCACCTTTAACTGTTAAATGCTTTGCTATTTTTGCTGCTGACATCATGCTTATCTCAGACTTTTCAGCTGAGAAAGGAGGAGGAAGGAATAATGAAAAGGGTTAGCAAAAAGGAAAAAAGGGATAAAGTTAAGGGTGTCATTTATTTTTATGCTACATACAGAACTGTAGCTGTAAATGGGTACCAGTACCCATTCTATTGTTAGAAGTCCACAGCTAAGTATAATGATCAGCATTAAATTAATAGGAATTATTATTTACCACAGTCTAAATGTGCAGTACTTGTAAAAGATGGATATGCTCATTATTTTGAAAATGTCCTTGTGAAATAAAGAGCAGAATGAACTTCTGTATAGAAGGGGAGGCGTTCACTGTATTGATGAATACCATTCAAAGTCAGTACTCCAGAAAAAGACAACGTTGTCAGTGCATCCTTTTGTTCTGGTAAATGATTTATTTATGTGGTTTGCAATGGAGTTTTATGCAACTGACAATTCAAAAGCAAACATTGCAGTCAACAAAGAGTTAGATCTTTAAGGAGAAAAATGGTTTTTGTCAGGTTGTAGTAAGATTGGCTTCTAATTACAGTGTAGCAGAACTTCTTCATGAATGGAAGACACCATTCATTGTGTTTAAACAGAAAGATGAAACAATGGCTGATAATTTGAGACATTGACACTCTGAGAATGGAAGTGAATTTTTAACTCCTCTCATTTACCCTCGTCCTGGGAGTTGAGTCTAGGAAGAAAGGAAGGGTGGGAGAAAAGTGTTTCTAGATTTTTTTTCCTTATTTCTCATTATCCTTCTCTGTTTCATTGGCAACAAATCAAAATAATTTCCCCAAGCTGATTCTTTTGTACATGTGATGATAAAAGTTAAGTGATCTCTTCTTGTCCTTATCTCAACTCACAGACCTTTCATCGTATTTTCTCTCCCCTGTCCAGGTGAAGAGAGTATTGATAAAGTGGCTTTGGTGGGCGTCTGGAGGACAGCAAAGGTCAGCCCAGCACAGTGGGCTGAGCATTATCTCCAATGCGTGAAGCAGAGCAGCTCAGAAGAGGGGCAGAACCTGAAACCATGCTTATCCAGTGGGCAGGGGATGGAGATGGTGGCTGTCCTCAAGCACAGCAGCCAAAGTGCAGCTGTCCCGACAGATGATTGCTTGCTTGCACACTGAATATGTCACGCAGACAGAAACAGGCCATCAATTATTTTCTGAACTACTCACATTGGGTCTGGCTATAAAGATGGTGTGTGTCATTGATTTTTATGCTATTCAATAGGGTGGCTCCTGTGGATGAAAAGAAGCTTCTAAATGCTTCCTGAATATGAGTAGCTGACCTGAGTTTCTAAGATAAATGCCAAACAGTACACTTTTGTTTTCACAGACATTAAATAAAGCTAAGAACAGATGAGAAAAAGCTTGATTACCATGTTCACAGAATAAATCATTACTAATGTAGGTACTTGTATGTATCCAGCAGTTGCAAACTTCTGAGTAAGAAACTGATCCTAGGAAAATCCTACAGATGTTATTACTCCAGTGCTCAGTTGTCTGAATGATCATAGATTTCCCACCATCTCGTACATTCTAACCTTTTCCAGGAGGCTTTTTTTTTAAAAATTGAATTTGACTCATCCTCTGAAGTAAATGGAAATTATCTATGCAGATAATTTTGAATTCCTATAATTAATATTTCCTTTAGCTTTAAAAACTATTTTCAGTATCATCATTTAATCCCTAACTGGCTATGGCTTTACTGTGTCCTACAGCTACTTTTACCTCAGGAAGCTGAAGCAGGCAGATGATCATCCTCCTCTTCACACTCCTCTTTGAACACTGCTTCACAGGAATACAAGGGCTGTAAAAGCCTTGCAGCTGGTGGAAGGAGAATCCTCCGAAAACACATGAAAGAAGTTCCTGCATCGCATGCTGCAATGTGGATTTTCAGTGGCTCTGAGCTGTAGTTCCCTGGAGTTTTCACATGAATTAGAGGAGCCTTGGGAGTAACGCTTTGTGCCATGGGCTGTGCTAGTTCCCAAAGCTGATGTGAATCATAGGAGTGGGAGGGTGGCTCACAGCCACCTTAGGGCTCTGCTGGTGGGCCATGGCTTTTTGCAATATTACAGCTATGGGCACCAAGAGACCTACACTGATGGATTATATCTAGCTGGGAAAAACTATGAATGGTAGAATTTTTAAAACAGGAATGATTTGTCTTATACCACCACAGTTCTTCTCCCCTCTCCTGTCATCTGTTTTCAGTTCTTGTGGGTATACTAAATGCTCTAGAAACATTACATGAGGACTCATGAGCAGTTTGAAGATGTAAAGCCTGCTGGAATATTGTGGAGGATGGTGGAAATGGAGGAAGACAGATCTTGTACACTCTTGTCCGCAGTGCTTTTTGGGAGCTGACATGAAAAGGACTGCTCCCTGACAATCCTGAGACATAGTCCTGGAGAAATCTGGTTAGAAGTCCAGGACAGGGCCATGACAAAGACCTCCCTGATCCTTTCATTACTGAATACTCCAGGACAAGACACAATTGACCATAAGTTGGAGACAGATGTCAAGATTTGACAGTGTCTCTGGTCATGAGCAGAACTACAGACATCTACTTCATCTACTTAATTTCACAAGCATCGAGGTAGGTCTATGCAGATGCTTAAGAGTATATGGAGTGTTGTATTTCTTAGACACTCTCAGAATTCAAGCACTATTTTTCAGATTGCAGGACTTGAGAAGTTAGCAGGACAATATGGAAAAATGTTGTGAATCTGAAGCACTGCCCCAAATTATAATATGATCTCCTTTAGTGCAATTTGGTATGTTTATCATGCAGTACCTCTGTTTTTTTATTTAAAGAAAAATAAGAGCTGACAAAGATTCACAAGTATATGAACATTTGTGACATTTTCCCAAGTGACCTACTTATTAAAGGGAGGCTGTACTCTGACTTTGAACTGTACTGAAAGAAAGTTGACACTGGCAGCCCACCAAATTAAACAACAAAAGCAAACCTTGATGTTGGCAATACTTGACTGATAAGTCCCAGCACATACAGATCTATATGCAAATAACAATATTTTATTTTCATTAAGTGACAGATAAAACATCTTACTTTACTGACATGATAATGACTCATGTTGGGAAAAATCCTGGTGGCTTTCTCAAATGTTTCTGGTATTTTAAATGTGCTGATAATTTCTATTTAAAGTATGAACCACCACTAGCACTTTTGACAGCTGCAGTATCTTCTGTAATCATATTTATTCTTCATCAAAGCTTAGGGAGAGTCAACACATCCCAAGCTTTTAACATTTTGTTACTAAACAGCTATGTTTTATAGATCCCAGTGGGTGCTATCTAACATTTCTGTGTTACAGCTGTAGCAATCAAACTTACAAGCAGCAGTTTTGAAGTTTGAAGCATATTTATTGAATGCAATGAGCCTTTTATTATCTGTGTTCTTAACTGGTGACATCGACAACATGCCTGCCATCTTCAGCCACATACCTCATGAACAACTGCAAGCACAAGTGGATGCTGGGGGCCACCCAGCTGGAAAGAAGCTTGGCAGGAAAGGAACAGGGGTCCTGGTGGACCAAGCTGAGTGGGAGCCAGCAGGGAACTCTTGATGGCCAGTGGCATCCTGGACTGTACTTGGCAAAGTACTGACACCATGGCAAGGGGGGTGACCAGTCTTTCCCCTCTGCTCAGCACCAGTGTGGCCTCACCTGCAGGGCTGCGTTCAGTGCTGGGTTCTTCAGTGCAAGAGAGACATAAACAGACTGGAAGAAGTCCAACCAAGGGCCACAGGAATGAAGGGAGTGGAGCATCTCTTTCATGAGAAAAGATGGAAAGAGCTGGAATTGTTCAGCTGGGAGAAGAGAAGTCTCAGAGGGATCACATCAGAATCTACAAATAGCTGAAGGGAAGCTGCAAAGAGGATGGAGCCAGGCTCTTTTAAGTGGCACTCAGTGCCAGGACCAGAGGTGCAACGGGGACAAACTGAAACACAGGTTCTCTGTGAATATCAGGAAACACTTTTATCATGTAAGGGTGATGAGGCACTGGTGCAGACTCTCCAGAGACACTGTGGAGTCTCCCTTTGCAAAAATATTTAAAAGATGCCATGTGGCCATGCTTTGCAAGGGTGGTTGAACCAGATAATTTTCAAAGATCCCTTCTAACTTCAACCACTCTGTAATTCTAGGAAATACAATGGGAATCAACATCTGGACCTCCTTCCAAAATTTTGTCATGGTTGAGAAAGGTGGGCATTGCATGAAACTTCATATCAAGATATTACAAAACAGTTCCCCATTCGATATATATGAAATCAAGGCCTTCTAAAAGCTTAAGTCTCATGCTATCAATTGTAATTTCTTAAAGATGCATTAAGACTCTGAGTTTTTAACCAGAGTTTAAGATGTTCAGTTTTTGTACCAAGGAAAGAAGGAAAATAAGAACTCTTGGAAATGGGCTGTTACAGACCAGCATACCATTCATAAGGAACTGCTGTGAAAGGAAGCTCATGCTTGTAACTAAGGAAACAAAAAAAGGTAAAGAGATATTTACATATTTTCAGATTGTATAATCATAGAATTATAGAATGGTTTGGGTTGGAAAGTTCCAACCTGGCATGAAGCTGAGTCAGGGGAGATTTAGGTTGGATTATCAGGAAAAGATTCTTCACCCAGAGGGTTTTTGGGCACTGTAACAGGCTCCCCAGGGAAGTGGTCCCAGCACCAGCCTGACAGAGTTGAAGAATCATTTGGACAATGCTCTCAGGCACAGGGTGTGACTCTTGAGGTGTCCTGTGCAGGGCCAGGAGTTGGACTCAATGATCCTGACGGGTGTCTTCCAACTCAGAATATTCTATGATTCTATGAACCCCCCTGCCATGTGCAGAAAGTCATTCATTGGACCAGATTGCTCAAAACCCCATCCCACACTGAACACTCCTAGGGATGGGGCATCCACAGTTTCTCTGGGCAGTCTATTCCAGTGTCTTATCACCCTGCCAGTAAAGAATTTCTTCTGTATGTCAAACCTAAAAATCCCTCTTTGAGTTTGATCCCATGATGTTCAGTGATGAATTATCAGGAGGTATTGCTTTTTGATACACAGATGAGCAATTTGCTATCCAGGATCTCATGAAATGTAGATGCCATATTCATATTTAAGGTGATTTCAAAACGTGCTCTTAGATATAAACCAGTGATACAAATTTTAGAGGTATGCCAATCATTTGCCAATCAGATAGAATTATAGTCTACAGACAGATGGTTGGCAACATAATTGAGGCCTACCCGTGGCTCATTAAAACATCATGCAAAGTAATCACCTTGCAAAGTAGTACTTGAGTAGATGTTAAAATACAAGTTATTACAAAAAGCAAGAGTGAAAACCCCTCAGATGCAGGCAGAAGGGTTTTAGTGGCTTTGTATGGCTGCAGTTCTGGTGTTCTGAAATGCAATTGAACATGGGAGATCTAGAACTCATAGAAGAAGAGAACAGAAGTTACAAAAAGATGGAATGGCATCTCTGTGAAGGGAGATTTAAATAGATTAGGACCCTTCAGCCTGGAAAAGAGACAGGAGAGGGAGTATGGCAGTGATCTATCAAAAACGACTTAGAGAAGATAAGTGCAGTAATTATTTTTATATTGCAAGACTAGAGGTTATCAGATGAATATCAGGTAGCAGGCTCAAAAGGCACATTTTTTTTTGTACAATGCATAATTAAATTATGGGACTCACTGCCAGTGGATGGTCTGGAAGCCAAATATAAAACATACAAAAAGAAGATTCCATGAAGAAATGGAAACCTCTCAAGACTTGAGCAGCCCCAAAGCTAAAGCCAGCTGGCATCTGTGAGGGCAGATTGCATATTGAAACAGTATTTCTGTATATTTAATTGGTTCTTGCCTTTTTTCCCTAAAAAAGAGTGGATATTTAGCCAGAGTATAATTTCTGTTTAGATAGACCTGGAAGAGCATCTATTCTAACAAGGGGGGTGTTAAGCAGACCAAAAGGAAAAAAAAATATACTGAAAATCACCCTGAAAGATTTCAGGGTTAGCACTTAATTTAAAAAATTAAAAACATAAGAAGTTGGGTATTGTAACCCATCTATCCTTGTGCTGGACTAACAGAAACAACGTGAATGGAATCTATGATTTCTAAGAGAGAAGCTGTATGTGCTATTCAGAACCTGAAACTTATGGTAAACAAGTGTTTGGTGTCTGAAATATTCACATCATTTGAAGTCATTTTGCTTTGATGGATGGGTGTCTAGAATTTAACCAGATGTGCACATCAAAGCAAATTCTTCTATTCTTACCGAAAAGAAACAAAATACAGATTACAAAATCATTAATTTCTATCACATTATAGTATCTCCCATGTGTTTTTGCATATTCATTGATCATCACTGGTTACTCACATGCTAGATATAACTTTTGGAGCATATTAGAAAAACCTCTCCAAGTACATAACAAACCTGCTCCCAGAAGAAAGGATTTTCATGCAAGTAGCAGCAGGTAGTAGAAACAAAGAGATTTCCATTGGGTAGGATGTTAAATAAAGATGTATCATGTCCTTAATGTCTCTTCAATGTCTACACAAGACTTACTGTGAGTGAAGTCCTGAGATGCAGTGACAAGGTAGAAGGAACAAATAGTCTTAATACACCTTTTGAAGATGTTAGTTATATATTTTCTCGAAGAAAGTTTGGCATTGTTAAAAACAAAGTAGAATATTGCATAAATGCTTGACACAAATATTGTAATTAGTGAGTCAGTTCCTTAAATCAATAACCTGCAGTCACGGATTGCCCACTGAGAACCCTTTTCTTAAACAAATTTCCAAAATAAATAAATGAAAGTTTGGAGGAGTATTTGGAAATCACACAAATCTGACAATTGAAAATGGATGCTTTTCCCACTGGAAATTCTTCATCGTAGATAAACTAATTAATGATGTATGTCTGAAGCTGAGTAAAGTTTATGAGAAGCTTCAGAAGATTGCATTTCTCTTGTGTAGGAAAAAAAAATCAAGTTACCGTATATGCACCTTTTTAAAAAAAAAATTGTTTTAGGAAAGCAGCAGCTGGAAACTTTATTACTTATGTCAAATCAGCCATAGACATAGGTAGTTCTGATGAAGAATTACTGGCAGGTGATTTTTGGAGCAACTAGCATAAAAGTTAGGTTAAGGTGGGGTGTGAATTTATTGGTTAATCTCCAAGTGTTCAAGCTGTCAAGCTCTGCTGAACTCTTCACACCCAGCCTTGTTTGCAGTCTTTGCTGGTTATTACGGCTCAAAGCTTGCAGTGCCCCACCCAAAGCCTGGCTGCTCTGCCCTGCGAGGGGCACCGCTTTATGGGGCACCCACAGCGGGGGCCGCAGCAAAGGCAAGGAGCATCACTAAGGATGATAATGATGTTATGGTTCAAGGAGTGTCTGGACAGTGCTCTTAGTCACAGGGTTTCGTTTTAGGTGGCCCTACATGGACCAGGGCGTTGAAGATCCTTGTGGGTCCCTTCCAAGTTAAGATGCTCCACGATTTTTCGGTCAGGTGCTGCCATGGCAGGGCGGTGAGGAGCAGGCCAGATCCACTCCCGGAGCCGGCAACGCCTCCTCCAACCCGCGCAGAGCGCGCCTGCCCGCCGTCCTCCGTGGTTCGCCCCCGCCGGGCGCATGCGCCGCGCCGGCCGGCTCCACATCGGCGGAAGGGCGAGCGGAGCCCGGTGGGGCGATGGCCGGCGCGGGCAGGGAGGAGCTCGGTGAGGCGACCCGAGCCGTGCAGCCCGGCGGCGGCGGGATGGCGGCTGGCTGAGGGGCGGAGAGGAGGGGGCGTGAGCGCCGGGACCGGCCGGCCGGCCCTTACCCTCCCTCCGCTTCAGGAGAGATGGTTCGGCCCACCGGGGATGCGCTGCGGCGCTCGGCGCACCGAGGCGGGCGGGATGAACCATCCCACCTGCGGTGGGGGTGGGCGCTGTGCTGCTGTGTGTCTGCCACGCCGGGGCCGCGGAGGCGGTGGCGAGGGCTGAGTCGCCGGGGCCGGGTCGGCGGCACCGGGGCCGGGCGGGCTGAGGGCAGCGCAGCGGGGCGCTCTGCAGGGCGGCAGGGGCCGCTCCCATGGGGCGTCAGTCGCACCTGGCTGGCGCTCTGTTTCTTGGTGAATTCACGGCCTCCATAGAAGTTCATGGAAATACGTTCTCTTTGCATCGTTAGGTGATGCATTTCTCTGGCCTGGAAGACTGGATTGGAGTTTTCCGGGGCGTATGTGTGTCTGTATATTTGCGGTGTTGTATTTATTGTATTTACTGTATATTAGTCTTTCCACCTTTAAATCTAATTGATGAAGGGCACACAGATGTTCATCTCGTAGGGTTTTTTTGCCCATGGATGGACGAGTTAGCACGTAGCAGGTTTAGTTATAAAGTGTAGTTGGGGCTGGGCTGGACTCGACTCATGGAGAATCTCATCTCAGAGCTATGTTTACAGAATCACAGCATGGGACAGGTTGAAAGAGACCACAGTGGGTTTATCTGGTCCAACGTTCCTGCTCAAGCAGCGCCATTCTAGAGGTCATGGCGCAGGGTTGCATCCAAATCGTTTTTGAGTATCTCCAGAGGGGAACAACCCGCAGCCTGTCTGCGTTACCTATTCACTGCACGGTCACGCACACTGTAAAGAAGCTCTTCCTCTTGTTCAGGTGGAGCTTCCTGTGCCTCAGTTTCTGCCTGTTGCCTCTGCACCACGAGGTAGAGCCTGGCTCCCTCCTCTTGGCACCCCTCATTAAATACTTACATGTATTGGTGAGGTCCCCCCTCAGCTGCCTCTTCTTGAGGCTGAACAGGCCCAGCTCTCTCAGCCTTTCTTCATAAGAGAGATTCTCCAGTCCCCCAGTCATCCTTGTTGACCCTGCTGGAAATCTGCAGATTTTGTCCTGTCCAGTGGCAATGATAGGACTTGGAAGACATGCTTCAAATTTTATTGTCCCCAAGGCTGATCCATCTTGCATGGAGAGATTGTCACTTTGGAGGAAAGGTTGCTGAAATAAATTTTAAAGCTTTTTTCTTTTTTCCCCCTAGAAGTTCACACATCAGACAGTTTTTCCTTTAGAACCTATAGAAACAGGATTTTCTATGGGATTAACTGTTTTAAAATGCAGTTCCACACCTGATAAGAATTCCAAAATATTTTGCATGGTTCACTGCTGTTGAATACTTAATAAAACTGAAGTCTTGCCAATGTGTTGTCACTTAAGAGTGTGTTAATTGTAGAAATGTGTGGCTTGGTCTAGACAGGTTGGTGGCTTATTTCAGACTAGTGTCTGTCTGCATAAGTGGTCCATTGTGGGTTGGGGTAAAATTGCTCCTCTGAAAGTGTGTAATAGCTATGCAGACCTATGTGCACTTTGGTTTAATAACTCAAGTGTCCCATTTTATGAGCCTTCTGAATCCTACAGTTATGACGCAAACGCAAACAGTTCTTCCTGCTTATTCAGTGGCATTATTGACTTTCAATGTTTGCTTAGAAACAACCGTTCTCAAGATTAATACATTCTACCATAAAGCTGAATAAATCTATTTTATTAAGTTGCAGTCTGTAATGGAGAGAAATAAATGACTCGAGATTCATTTTGCAAAGAAAAATAAAATGGGATTCAAATAACTGCATGATGCATAGCTTGGAGTTCTTGACAAATAAAGACAATGAAAGCTAATGCTCACTTTGACTGTTTTGGAAAAAGTAATCGTTAGAATTTAACGGAATTTTAAAACCAGATGAGATTTTCCTCTTAAATTTTCAAACTGAATAATGTATTTTATTTTGAGCATTTTTTGTTTGTTTTTATATCTCTTATATTGAAAAGGAGTAGCTGTAGTGGAAAATAAAAAGGGAGCTGGCGTGTGTATGACTTAATGGGGTTATCTGTTATTTCCCCCTTGAGCTAGGAAAATTTACAAAGGTTTATCTGTCTGGGCCAGCATGCCTCTAGCAGTACCATTCACAGGCACTTTGTCTTGCTCTGTAATTTCTTTGGAGGTGGTTGGAAGCATGTGACTGAGTAATGTAGCCCATCATGTGCTTTGTGGACAAAGGTGTACTGTACAGTTAGATGTCTTCTGGAGAAGTGTTGGGAGGGATATTTGGAGGCTAAAATATAGCTAAATATCTAAGCAGGTATTTCCTTCTGTGGTTGAGGGTGTAACTGAGCATTACTTTGAAAATAATTAGTGACAATGTTTTCTTTGTAATTAAATTTATCTTGAGAACCGTGGTTCTGAATGCTGAATTGAAAAGCCTCTCCACAGCAAGGAGGTAATACACTGATCATCTGTGAACTGAGTGCAGTTGCTGGGAGCACTGAGCCTCTCCTGTTGTCACAGACGGGGTTGCTGCCAGATGTAAATGTTTCTTCTGTGTCAACACTGCAGTGAAGACTCCTTGAATGTGTCTGCTTGTTCTTAGATTCAGTCGCTAACTTTGTCCCATAAGAGCAGCCAGCCTTGGTTGGTGACAGAAGCTCTGGGTATGCTCCCAGGATCATGAATATGACTTTCCATAGCCTGTGGGAAAATACTAGCATAAACCTGCATTTTAGGCTACCGGGATGATGTGATGCTGATTTTCTCTTTTATGGAGCAGTCAAAACAGCTGCTTGCTAAATTGAATCTTTATCCCAATTACAGAGGCACTGGGTCGTAATCTATTTAATAAACACGGTTCACAGTTTGTGAATCCTGGGCAGTGTTTCTGACCCTGTGGGCATGTTCTTGTGTAGAAGCTGACTGAACAGTGAGGTATGTACAGGACCTCCTTTGCCTACTGCTTTTTGCTGAGCACTTAATACACATGTGAAGTGTTGCTCCAACATGTGAAGTGTTGCGTGTTCCCTCTCCCTTAGATGAGTAAAACCAGCTGATGCAAGCAATGGTGTGCTATATCCTATCCCCCAAAAATTTATATGCTTGTATGTCAAATCCAGTTCATTCTGTTTGCTGACACTGGTTTCAAAAACCTGAAGGGGAAAAAACCCCAAGCAAATAAAAACCAGACTGTATTGTTAAATTGGATTTGGAAAAGAGGTTTTAGACATGAATTCATCTGGGGCGTGACCTTCTCCAAAGGAACATTAGGAGATTGTACTTGGCTTTTATTTTTAATATCTCGTTTAGGTTGCTATACCCACCTGGCAGACTGCTTCATTCTTTTGTCACTGTTTCTTCCATAAAATGAAAATAATGGAGATCAGTTTTATCCCCTATGGTGCTGAGTGGTTCAGTTAAATTTGGAAGTGTTAATTGCTTGAGTAATATAGAAAAATTAACTAAAGTTCTCGGTGAAAATTAATTTCTTTGCTGAACTTTTGAACCAAAGGATTTCTTCAGTGGCTCAAAAAGCTTGAGAGTTACGTAAATTTAGTAGCAGTTCAAAAGTTTCTTTGGCAGCATGTCCATAAGTGTTGGCAAGATGCTGGCATAGTCAAGGGGATAGAAAAGTACACGTGAAGATACAAAATTGGGAATAGTAGTTGTAACAATTTTAACACTATGGATTTAATCTCACTGTGTAACTGAGGGCTGATCAGTAATTGAACTTTGGGTCTTTGATGATACACTGTTGACATTTAGGCATGATTATAGTGTGATGTGTAGTAGTAATGAATCAGAGATTTATCTCTCCAGTGACTTAAGGAATTAGTTTCAACATTGCAGTGATAATGCTGGGAGAAGTTGAAATGCATTTTGTGTTGCCTTGGTTGACAGTAGGAGTACTTGCAGAGCTTTTTGGCACTCTGCTTGCATGGGTATTCACAGAAGAAAGCAGAAACAGTATCAGTTTAATTAACTGTTAAAGACAATCAGAAGACAGCATTTGATCTGAAAAGATCTTTGTGGTGAAACAAGGAGAAAAGAAATTCATACTGGGTGATGGAAGGACAGGGCTGGAAATTGGCTGGTGCTTTGTCTAAGTGAAAACAAGAGGATGTGCAGAAGTGAGTTTCCTTATTCATACTTGTGCTGTGTCACTCTGCTTTTCCATGTCTTAGACTTGCATTCTGATATTAAAGCTAAAGTCTTCTGATGTTTTGGAACTCTGAGCTGAGTTCCCAAGCCTTTTCATGTAAATAAGAAAATGTTTTTTCCATTCCTTTGTAATGAGAGAACATTTGAGTGATTGGAATGATCACCAATCCGAGTAATGAGATGACCTGCTTTTGGCCAATACTTGGCCACTTATGTATAGTGTATATAAATGGAGTCAGAAAATTTGAATAAAGAGAATTCTTGCATGCTGACCCCGGACCTGTCCTGCCTCGTCCTTTCCAAACTTCACGAATGCTGCACAAATAGTGCAACAGTGCTGAATAATGATAATGCAAAATTTTCAGTGAGTTCCATGGCTGAGCACTGGGTTGGATTATTCACAGTGTGTTTGGATGCAGCCAGGACAGTTTGGTGGAGCATGGATCCAATGTTGGCTGGGGTGTGCTTTGATTCAGGTATGACAGGCATATGCTGTTCTTGTGCTGCAGTTTGAGATTGTATTTAAATTGCACATACTGGACCTTTGTAGGAAGGAATCAAAGTAAATGTGGGTATTCAGTGCTAGTTTTCTGGCAGTGACTGTGGATGTTCCAGAATAATTAATTTCAAGCTAGATCCAAGTATGCAAAGCTCAAGCTTTTTTTGTCTCATGTGCTCTATAGACTACAAGTTTGGATATATTAAATGTGGATGTTACACAAATCTGGATGTCCCTGTGGGTATGTACTGTGGGACACAGCCACAGTATTCCAACAGTAGAGATCTATTATCAAATGAAAACTCAGGCTTAGAAAGTCACATGATCCAAACCTCCCATTAATGTCTTGGTACCATTACTGTTAATGGGTTCATGCAGTCATGGAATGAAGGAGGAATGATGAAGAAAAGAAGCAATTCAAGAGCATTTTTATGGCTAGGATAGAGACCAGATAGCATTGTTGGAATGTTGTATTGTTGTAATGCAGTATTTCAGAGGAACCTGTAGTAAGTCATAACCTCTATAGTTATGACAATGTGAGTTGATAATATTGCTGTAGCCTGTGCTTTAAAACTTCTGGTGGAATTTATTTTCAAATGCATTATTATATTAGAATAGGAACAGCAAACTCCCAGCCTTAGTGTGCATGTTGGAAATGTATATTCTCGAGTCTAATTGAAACCATTTCTGAAAAAGTGGGTGAATGGGGCAGTGGGACAGTGATAACAATAACCCTGAGATGACTGGTTGGCTTTGAGCATGGGGAGATGACTTTTCAGAAGAAATACAGCTTGTGTTAGGAAAATTGTTATTACTTGAAAGATGAGGGGAATGCTTGTGTATGTCTAAATCTATTCTTAAAGGCCTACTTTTGTGATCAGAAGATGGGTCAGGAAGTTGGGAGAGAGAGTAAAATGGGATGTCTAAATAAAGTTCAGTCTTCTGTGTGTCATCTGGCTGCATGGCAAACAGTGTAGATGTATGTGTATACCAAATGTTCCAGTCTCAGGTTGCAATGAAAGAAGAAAATTTTACTCTTCTCCCTTGACTGAGCAGTTGCTGATACTCACCAAAGCTGTTGGTCCTGTGGGTCACGTTGGTCCCCTGCTACTGCTAAGTAAGAGCCTTACTTGCTGCATGTTGTTATTATTGTTTAGCATTATGAAGAGCATCCCACAAAATGTGATGGAGACAAAACTGGAAAATTAATTGAATTATTATTTCTATGTTGTTGAATTTCATGAGATCACAGATTTGCATGCTTGTAGTTTGGCTTGTTCCTTCAGATTGTTAGTTTAGAATGAAACTTCAATGAATGAAAATCGGCTTAATCAATTGCTGGGTGAAACTTCTGCTCCCTCTGATCCCTGAGGAGGCAAACTTTTACTCGAGAACTAGAGTATGCAGGTCTTTGTGAGCATCAAATGAGCCCAGCAGGCACTCAAAGCTGAGGGGGAGGATGGTTGTGGCATCCTCAAGAGCTAGTCAGCACAATGCTGTGGGCGCAGAGGAAAGGAACTTTGGTGATTCTTCTTTTGATCAGTTCAGAGACTATGTGCCATGTAGAGAAATGTGGTAAAGTCCGTTCTGACTTGTATAATTAGAATGTCACTGAGTATAAATTTGCTTTACAGAGGCTCTGGTTGAGTCTCTGACCTCTGATTTTTGCTCTTGACTTGGCATCTTTGCTTCTGTCAAGTGCTTTCACTACTGCTTTCAACTTTTCTGACATGACATTTTGACAGCCCTTTGGTGTTTTCAGGAGAATTTGAGCTATATGATTTAATTTTAATGACTTGGATAAGCTGCCTTCTGCTTTGTGGGATTTTTACACTTGTTCTACAGTTTTTCTTTAGAATTTGTTTAACATTGGCTTCAGTGCCCTGCTGGTGGGTTAGACATCTCCAAGGCTTCATAAAAACCTTAATGATTTGTTTAATGGCTGGGGTAGGTTGACCCTGGCTGGATTCTGGGTGTCCACAAAAGCTAGTCTCTCACTCCCTCCTCAGCTGGAGAAAATATAGCAAGATGCTTATGTGTGGGTTGAGAAAAGGACAGGGAGAGATCACTCGCCAATTAGAGTCATGGGCAAAACAGGCTTGACTTGGCTAAATGAACTGGTTTTCTTATCAGTCAAATCAGAGCAGGCTAATGAGAAATAAGGATAAATCTAAAAAAAAATCTGCCCATCTCTCCATTCTTCCCAGGTTCAACTTTGCTCACAATTTCTCTACTTCCTCCTCTCCAGTGGTGCAGGGAGATGGGGAATGGGGGTTGTGGTCAGTTCACTGTGTTGTTTCTTCTGTTCCTTTCTCCTCAGTGGGAGGACACATTCCATGTTCCCCTCCCATGGGAGAAAGTCTACCAGAAACTGCTCCAGTGTGGGTCCCCATGGTGTCACAAATGTGTCAGCAAACCTGCTCCAGACTTAGACTCTTCATGGGGCCACAGGTTCTCTGCCAGGAAGTGTACTCCAGTGTGGGCTGCCCTTGAGGTCATAACCTTCTTTGGGCATCCATCTTCTCCACTGTGGGGTCCTCCAGGAGCTGCAGGTGCTCTGTCATGGCCCTCCATGGGCTGCAGGGGCACGGCTGCTTCGCCATGGGCTGCACCAGGACCTGCAGGGGAATCTCTGCTCCAGTGCCTGGGGCACCTCCTGCCCCTCCTTCTGCACTGACCTTGGATCTGCAGGGGTGTAGCTGTCACATATTCTCAGTCCACTCCCCAGCTGTAGTTGCTTGGCAGGTATTTTTTCCCTTCTTAACTACGTTATTGCAGAGGAGCTGCCACCATTGCTGGTGGACTTGCACTTGTCCTGCAGCAGATCTATCCTGGAAGCAGCTGGCATTGGCTCTGTTAAGATGGGGGAAGCTTCCAGCACCTTCTCACTGAAGCCACTCCTGCAGCCCCATCACTACCAAAACCTTGACACACAAAGGCTATTTTGTAATATACATGCAAATGTGGTTCGTTTGTAGGTTTGTTAATACAAAATGCTAACATCACAGGGATTTCTCTTTTTTTTTTGGTGAAAGTTATGGAACTTGAGACTTACTCAATATATTTTATGAATGGAAACTGTGGTAGGCAAACGTAGGGTAAATAATCTTTTTGCTCTTGGCAGGATTTGCTTTGCTTAACTGTAGTAATTTAAAATGGTTATAATTTCCTCAACATTAAACTGGCATAAGCTGTTAGTTTTGCCTGAAAGGCAATTTTGTTCACTACTGACTGCTTGCTGTTACTTGGTGCTGTTATTTAGCTGGAATTTTATGCTAGTTTAAAAGGTTCATGAAATTGCAGCTTTCAAAGCATGGAACCTGATTCCTGTATTTTGCTTCTTTCTTAAATGAATGGAGATACTTTCTGTGGTATCTGTCTCACCTCTCTGAGTGCAGACTTAATGTTTAATTCTGGAGTAGCTACCAGTGGTTAAGACGAATCTCACCCTTTTGTAATGATGGATGTCTTTTCTGTTTTGCTTTAAGTTGCACTAGCTTGCAAAGTGATTTAAACCAGCATCACTTTCATGATAGAAAGTTGCTTTTCTTAATGAAAAACTGTAGTGTTTGGCAATAACAATAACAATAATAATATAATAATGAGATGGTGTACCACTTTAAAGAGAGAATATACTGTGCAAACTTGTTCTCTATATATCTGCTTAAATCATCTTTGTAATTAGGAACAGGTTAAAACCTCATGGCATGGGAAGTTTGAATCATGTTTTACTTCTGAACTGTAAGCTTGTTTCTAATGCTAATGTAGTGTTAACTCTTGTACAGGCATGGAAGTAATGAAGCCTTTAATTGATGAAGAAGACTCAGATGGCATCTCAGATGAAGAGCATGAAAATACTTTCCTGCCAGTTAAGACGCACTACCAGCTAGATAATAAAGAAGGCATTACGTATGTGTTAATTTTATGTATCAGCTTGTTCAAATTTCTTGCCTCTGACTTGTTTCTTATGAGCAGTTTTCTGAACTCTGAAGGAGTCTCCTTGCACCTGCATAACAGTTTTGTGGTTATACATAAGGACTTAGCATAATTCTCCCAAAAAGCAGCCCCTTTTGAGTAGATTCTCACTTTTTTTGAAGCTCACAATGTACTTGGCTGTAAAATATTTCAAGGCTCTTATTAGGCTACTCAAAGTCCAATCACAATTTGAAAAATATTTTCAGAGACTCTGGAGATAACCTCTTTGAAAGTTTGATTAGAAAAGCTTGTAAATGTTTTGAGTTTTTTTTCCTTTGGATAAAGCTTTGGCTGACAGAATTGTGATTTGCAGCTGATGATTGTTTTGAATGTTGTAGGGTTCAAAATAACTGATAAAACTTGGTAATTTTGACTCTGAGGCAAAAGGACTATGAAATTGCTGAGAAATTAACATTTCACAACCTGGGGTAAAGAAGGGGTGAAGATCAGACTAGTGTGTGTGTTCTATTTGAGGGTGCTCACATGTAAGGATGAATAAAAACATTATTTGAATGTATATCACTTCCTTTAAAATAGTTGGACCACTGTAAATTGTAAGTTGAAACTGGAAATTTATCACTTTATTATAGACAAAGGGCTTTTTTTTTCTCTCTACCCCATCTATGTGTACTTCTAATGTGACATTTTATCCTCAGGTTTATACAAACACTGACTCACCTCCTCAAGGGGAACATAGGAACTGGGCTTCTTGGTCTTCCGCTTGCAATAAAAAATGCTGGCATTGTGGTAAGAATTCTTTCTTCATAGACTAGAAAAGTAGTATAGAAAGATTTACAGATCTATGTCCTGCAAAACTAAAATCTCAATACTTATTTGTCACTGGTCATGATAATAGAGATATGTCATTTTTTCTCTTTGATTTGGGGAAATCAGTACTGAAGATGAAGATTTTATTGTTTTTAACTTCACCCTGAAGACTTCATTGCATGAGCTGTATTTTTGCTTGGCCAAAGTATTTTTCTGGTCCAAACAACAAGTTTTTCAGAAAAAAAGAAATATTTTTATTTACTCAGACTCCTGTGATGTCTCATGGGAATTGTTTCTATGGGGTTGTCTTATCTTTGTGCAGACTTCTCTAGAGACAGATCATATATCTTAGGATGAAGCATCAGCTTGTTAAATCAATCTAGTGTTTCTGCAGAAATAGGGTATAGGCCAGGTTGTTTATACCTGGTAACAAACAATGCATTTCTAGGGCAGCGTAAATGTAATCAAATGAAATTTTCACCTTATGACTAAATAATCTTGTAATTCCATAGTATGGGTTGTTTACTTTGAGAGTGAAAGTTGCACGTGTGTAAGGCAAGTTCCTTCAGTGAAAACTTCTGCTCAAGCTTCTATTCTGAAACAAATGGTTAAATTTGATATTACCTGGAACTTGTAACTTTCAAGTGGTTCAAACCACTGAATTGTGCAGTCTGTGTAGTCTTCTTGACAAACTTCTTTGGCAAGTGAAACAGAGGAGTGAAGTACTTATTTGGTACTTGTGACTTGACACCCCTGAACAACCTTCTCTTAAGTAGTGAACTGAAACTGAGGGATGACATTAAACATCAGCAGCAACACCCTGCTGAGGGAGAAAAAAAATTAATTATTACTTTATTTGCTACAATGTGAAATATTTTCATATAAAGGTTTTTCCCCAGCATATTTTCATGAAAATTTCTGTATCTCCTGTGTTGACCCTTCTTTTTTTCTGTACCAGGTTGGACCCATCAGCCTTGTGTTCATAGGATTTATATCTGTTCACTGTATGCACATCTTGGTACGTTGCAGCCACTATCTGTGTCAGAGGTAAATGTGGAACTACTCATTCAGTTGCTGAGTTTAAGTATTTTTTTTAATTCCACTTTTCTGCTTGTGAATTTTGGTCTGCAAAATGGTTCTGTAGCAGTTTATTCTGTCAGTTTAGAATCTTCTTCTCAAACTCTTAGTGTGCACCTAAGAATGATAGTTATGCTTTGTGCAACACATTGAAAAAACATATTTGTTCTCTGCTCATACACAAAATGAGATTGGTTTGTGTTGCCCAGTACCTTCTTTCCTGCTGGAAAATAATCAGGTCTTGCTCATTGCAGTTTTAATTGCTTATTTTCAGTCCTTCTTATATTCGTAGAGCTTCTGAGTCTTCATAGCTTTGAAAAATGTAAATAATTTTTGAATACACAGTTTATAAGTACTTTGTAGGAGTAAAAGGTAAACTAAGAAATGCTGTTAATGTCTTCTATGATTATATGTGAGCTCTGTCTCTGAATTGTGGTAACTTGATTCTTTGAAGTTGTAGTGCTGAAGGAATGTGTTAAAATGATGCTATTGAGCAGGTAAATATTAAATATTCCTCCAAGTGAGATGTGCTCTGCTGTGGGGAAGCAGTTACTCAGTTTTGACTGACAGAGTATTTTGATTAATAGTGACTTTCATTAAATATTTTTATTGTACTGTCAAGTGTAAAGAGAAGCAGTGGGAGGGTCTCATGTTTCAAAGTGTAATGAACTTTTGAACTGAGTAGAATCACAAAACTACTCATGTCCCTGTAGCTGGAAAATGTGTTTTACCAGATTAATGTGATACTGTACTGTGAACGGAGCCTGTCATTCCTGAATTTTTACTCAGTAGTTTTGAATGGTCTTTAAAGTTGATGACCGAAATAAGATCATTGAATCAATTGTGATTAACTTCTTGTGCAACAAGAGTTGAATTCTGTTTAAGTTCTTTGTGACTTTTAGATTTGAGATTAATTTCTTAAGCTCATATAATAAGAATGTGATTTTGGAGTAGTTTATCAAAAAAACCCCTTGTTTTGTGAGAAACTCATTTAATGCTGTTGAACTGGGTGGAAGCAACACTGTGTTTCACGTGCTTGTAAAATGCTAAATAGCCCTTGCCAGGGTAAAGAAGCCCAAACCATATCTCTGAAATTCAGCAGCAGCAGAGTGTTGCCACAGGAGACAACTTCTTATAATCATGGAAGACCAACAGTATTTTCAGAGTGGGGTTCTAGGTCCTCATAGTTTCTGGTAACGCTGTTTCTTTTTCACTATTTGATTTTAGGATGAAGAAGTCTTCCCTGGGATATAGTGATACAGTTAGCTGTGCAATGGAAGTGGGGCCCCTGCCTGCTCTTCAGAAACGAGCTTCTTGGGGCCGGTAAGTTAGAGCTAGAATTTAATAGAGGAAATCAATATTTAAAAGTTAATGGCTATACTTGGAATGATTAGGAGATTTCCATTTTACTAAGATTTTACCTTCCTTAAAAATGCTTTTATGCAGTGTGATTTGTTATTTCCTGCTGCCAGCTGGTAGTGGTGAGATTGGAGGATGTCTGACTCTATTAGGCATTTCAATTTTCAGTTCTATAAGAGCTCTGAATAAAAAAAATTCTGTTTAGTAATATAGGAAGAGATGTGTTATAACTAGAAATGCATTCCATGTTGTCTAATGCAGTGAAGTAGTTTAAATTTTCATTCCCTTTTCCCAACATTTCTCTGCATTGCAGGTTGACATTGCAAATGTTAATTACTTTAATGTATTTATTTCTGAGAGGAAACAAAACAAATCTTTGGTTCCTGTTTAAATGTAACATACAAATAGTGGAAAAATATTTACTATTTTTGCAACAATGACATGAAGACATAAATGGCTTGTTGTGTCTGTTATATATTTTATCTCTCTTTTACGAAAACCGCATTATTTTTGCTTTGCCATCTGTTGCTGTTTGTAGAGTTTATGGTCTGACTGCACAGTAGTGAAATTGTGAATCTGAAGCAGACATGTTGCTCAGCCCTAATTTAAAATGGTTTTTACCTCACTTGGGGAAGATTTTTTGTATTCCTGTTACTTTCAAAGATGCAGCATCTTGCAAGTGAGCTAGTGTTTTAAGATGTGTTGTGATGACTTCATAGGAGTGGAGTAGAGCTCAATTAGAGGGAAAAATGGTTTGTTCTGATATATAATGACAATCTTCTGTTGCACTGAAGAGTTACAAGCCTCAAATGGGCAATTGGGTCTCTAGAGACTCTGTGCTGCAGCAAATCCATTCCCTGGGGCAGATCTTTGCTCTGTGCTTGACTCTAGCAGAGTTTCATTACAGTCTGTCTTCAGGCCACCGTTGTGCATCACTTTTTCAAGTACAGTCTGATCCACAGTGACCTTTCAGTGATCACCACTCTGTTTTGACATAGGAGGAATCTGCACTGCTTGTGAGATTAATGTGGCATTTGAGTGTAGCATTTGGACCACTCTAAAAAGGAGCAGCAATGGCATAGTAGGTAGCAATGGGATGATTGTTTGGATCTTAAGTATAATGTATGTTTGTTTTTTCTTCCTCAGGTGTGTCGTGGACTTTTTCCTAGTGATAACCCAGCTAGGATTTTGTGGCGTTTATGTTGTGTTCTTGGCAGAAAATGTGAAACAAGTAAGTAATGCCTCCATATGGAAGCAGTTATGGGTTTAGATTAATTTTCTCTCACTTTTATTTCCTGTAAAGATTTTGGTTAAAAGGGGTAGTGGGCAAGGTGAACTAAATTCAGATCTTGTGAAAGTGTATATTTCCTTCTTATTTGTTGAGTTTAAAAGTTAATTGTGGAAATTATGGAAAATAAGGCATAAAATGGTGTAGGAGCCAGTTGTCCCAGATTTTTTTTTTTTTTTTTGCTAGGCTTTCTGCTGACTTCCTTTTTTTCTCCCCAAACTCCTGGGCATATTTTATCTTTTTGATGTAACTGGATTTTTTTTTTTTTGGTTCTTGTTTAGTCCCTTCTATTCACAGAATCCACTGTATCTAAATGAATCCTGATTTTTGTTCCAAAAAATGCCTGACATTGACATTTCTCCAGCTTCCTCAGTAGTCAGTTCCAATGTTTTCTTTATCTGTTAGACAGCTGCTTCTTTGTAGAAGCTTCAGATTTCTTACTGATATTGTAAGTTCTTTATTTCATGTTCTAGCTATAAGTAATTTATTCTTTTCTATTTGTGGATACTTTTTAATATTTTTGAATATTTTTATGCTGTCTTCCCTTTATCTAATAGAGGGGAGACATGATACAATCTTAAAATTGTTTTTGCTCTTCTGTGAATGCTTTGCATTTGGTTACATCTCTTTCTTTCAAGTTTTATCCCTGAAGTTGCTTAAGTCAACTAAACATTGCACATGGATTGCCACAATCACAAATGCCTTTGCACATCTCAAGCAAACCCCAATAAAACCCAACTACCCCTTTTCTTCCCTACAGCCATCCACGCTGCCAAAAACAAACAAAATCATGCTTATCACTATTGTGAGAGCTGCTCCTGCTTTAATTCACCTGCTTTCTCTTGCTCTCCAATTCTTCTAAGCTGTTTCTCCCAGGGGGATTCTGTTGATGGGGTTCCTGGTGGGTTGTTGGTCCTTCCTCAGGGAAGGATTGTTTGGCAGTTGCAGTCAGCAGTTTCTGTGTCTGAGCACGTGGCCCATGGAGGGTCAGCCAGCACAGGATGGATGCTCAAACACAGGCATGTTGAGCTTCTGGTGCTCTCTCCTCCATGGGCTCTACCAGGGTGCTCCGCTGTGTTTTCTGCTCAGGAGACTGGTTAGTCAGTTGTCATAAAGCTGAATGAGTCTCAATCTGGGCCTGTATCCATGCAAGCACTGGTGAGGCAGCACGCTGAGTTCTGTGTCCAGGTCTGGGCCCCTCACTTCAGGAAAGACATTGAGATGCTGGAGTGAGTTGGGAGAAGGGCAGTGAAGATGGGGAAGAGTCTAGAGAGCAAGTCATGTGAGGAGTGACTGAGGGAGCTGAGGGTGTTAAACATGGAGAAAAGGAAGCTCAGGAGTGACCTTTTCACTTACTGCAGCTGCCTGACCAGGAGGGTGTAGCCAGGGGGGGTTGTTGTTTTCTCCCGTGCAACCAGTGACAGGATGAAAGGACATAGCCTGAAGTTGTGCCAGGGAAGGTTCAGGTTGGGCATCAGGAAGAATCTCTTCATGGAAAGGGTTGTTAAGCCTCGGAACAGACTACATGAGGAGGTGGTGAAGTCACTATTCCTGGAAGCATTCAAGAAACATCTGGATGTGGCACACAGTGCCATGGTCTAGTTGACAAGGTGATGATTGGTCAAAGGTTGGGCTCTGTGATCTTGGGGGTCTTTTCCAACCCAAACGTTTCTGTGACTCTCTGATTCTGTGTGTGCTCCTATGAATAGTGAAGTGAGGAATAAGGTGTGGTAGGTTGCTGAGCATTAATTGTCCATATGGATTCTTACTCTACCCATAAGGTAGGCAGTAGTGTCTTGGCACCTTAAGCTTACCTTAATTTAATTAGGAAGAAGGGTGTCCCCTTGGGCAGTTAGCACGTAGAAGGTGGTTTGGTTTTTTTCATCCTGTCGTGGATAAGTACTTATATTAAGAAGTGTTCCAAGTTCTATGACTGAAGATCTATCACAATGAGGCAAATCTGTGTATGTGGAAGCTGGGTACTCTGTAATTTGTATGTTGTGAGGGAGAAAAAAAATGTCCCAGCCTCTAAAACTATACTCCCACTACCAGAATCTGTATCTAAAGCTGAAAATACTATCTGGTGTCATTTTACTGGCCTTCTGAAATGAGATCTTTAATGCATGCTTTGTAATGTAAGTTAAATTAAAGCCTTTCTTATGAAATACTTAACCTGATCAACTGGTTATGTATGTGCTGTGGCCTTAGGCAAAATATGAGACTGAATACTTGCTGACCTTGGCTTTTGTGGATTTTGGAAAAAAAAAAAAACAAACCAAAAAACAACCTAAAATGTTTTTCAGGAAACTTTTTACTTTCTTGAGGAAAAACTGAAAGCTCTTACAGGAAGACAAGTCCTGCAAAAGCAGTTGCTGCAGAGACCTGTAAACATGGACCCTATGGATGGGTGGAATAAAGTCATTAGCAATTCAGAAGTTCCTCTTCCAAATGTACTTGATTTGGACTGCCCTGTGCTTGCTGTTCTGTGAGGGAGAAGTCTGGTTTCTTCCTGGCACCTTTCTATTGCAGAAATCAGTCCCGTAGAGGGCACCAAAGAACAAAAATTGGTACAGCCTAAATCTAATGATTTGGGTTAGTGAAAGGATGGGGAAGGTAGACAGGGAGTGGGAGGGGTAGGAATGGGAGAATTAAGATAAAGGAAAAACATAGTAAAAATTTTACTAAAGGCACACCTTGGCCAATACATCTGAGTTATAATCTGTACTTTGCTGATCATATTTGCATGTTGGTGTGTGCAAATTAAACCCATCAAAACCATTGGGAACTTACACTGAGATTTTTCTGCATTACATTAGTGTTTCCCAGACACTGTGCTCCAAGATCCTATTTTCAGTTATACTGAATATCAAGTCAAGCTTTTCCTAAGAAATATTTTTCAGGAGCACCAAAGAAACTTAGACGGGTGACAAAAGTTCTGGTTAACTCTGTCAGAATTTAGTAAGAGGCTTATGGGTGAAAGTGTTTCAGACTGCAGAAGAACAGTAAAGCTGGAATAAAAATCTTGAGGGCTGACTGCAGCAAGGTTAGGGAAGGAACACACAGGGCAGGGATAGGAAAAAGAACCTGTGCTCAAAAGAACATGGTCCGCTTTCATGCCATAGTTACTTCGCATATCCTGCTTGGACGGCAGAAGACCCTGCGTCAAGAGTCTTGGCATTTCTTAGAGTCATGGAATTGTGAAGGTTGGCTTTGCAAAGATTTTTATCAAGATCAACTACTACTGCCACATTCATCAACAAACCATGTTCCTAAATGCCACATCCATACATATCTTGAACACTTAAAAGGGTGGTGAATCCAAGACTTTCCTGGACAACTTCTTCCGATGCCTGACCACCCTTTTTAGTGAAGGAAAGTTTATCAGTTGTCTCATGTATTTGCTGAGTTCTCTGGAAAAGTGTCCTCTTTCATTGTTTGCTGATAAAGCTAAGAGATGAAAATACTTTCTTGCTTTTCATGAGCATTTTTTAGATAAAAATCTCACAAAACTTTGGAAACTGTGCTTGGTCATAAAACTGGATGTGTTTTAAATGTTGCGAAGTACAGTATCTAATGAAGTGCCAGAACTAAATGAACTGTAAAACATTTATTTGGCCTGTTCATGCAAGATTTCAGGGTTATAATATAGTCTTTATCTCTCTGATAACACAGTGATTTTGTCTCGGATCTGGCCTTGTGTATTGCACTGGCTGTTGCTCTGAGCTGAGAAAGGAAGAAATTAGGGGGAACCAGTGAGTTCGAGGACCGCTGTTTTGAGCTCACAAGGTGTTGAAAAGTCCATAAAATTGCATGACATGGTGTGGTTTGGGATACAGGCAAAGAAACAGTTGAAGAGACTAAGGAAAAGGAACTGTTTCTTGCTTCTGAGATAGTTCCTGTAAGAAGGAAGAGTGTTCATTGGTTCAGCTGAATTTTTTCCAGCCTCTAATAGTGCATTAGTTTTCTGAGTGGAGAAGGAACTTGGTGTCTAGCTTTGCATAAGTGTTTGATCTTCCTGGATTCAGTTGAAGCTGGTGAATGCTATGCTTGGGCAGTGTAAATGGGTGAAAAAAACAGTTTCAGACATCACACCAGCATGGTAAATTAATGCTTAAGTAACTGAAGTAACTCCTGATGAAATCTTGTGTGTGGGGACATCACCATGCTTAGGGACTTCAGTGGCTACATCTTTTCTAAAACTGTAATGATATTTCCTTGTGTGGTTTGGGGAAATGTTTGACCAGATCATGTTGCTTTGTTTGGGACAAAGACAATTAGAGTGTTGGCTGTTCTTGGCTCAGCATGACTGCCATACGCAGTAATGCACTAGCAGAGAGCAGCAGATTGAAAGTGTTATTGTCCAGTATAGGAATCCTAGGTAATATTAATTCTAATATTTAGGATACTAGGTTAGATAGAAAATGTGTCAAAGTCCATCCTAACACAATCATCAATAGATTTGCATGGAACTAAACAGCGCATGAAAAAGTTTAAAAACCCCAAATTCTTCCTGCTGTTTTGTATATTGTATTTTGATACTTTTGGAACAATTTTAAGTGGTGTCTGATGAATTTTTAAAAGCAAAATTTAGGAAAACACTTTCAAAGTCATGGTGATGTTAGTCCTCACCTGAAAAAGTCAGTATAATCTCATCTCCATTAGAGTTTTCCTTTGCTACTCTGCTGTCAGATCTCCCACAGCCAATTGCTCCATTTTAAGAGGGAGAGCAATGATCCTTACCTTCTGTAACTTTTGTATTTTACTTCTTGACTCAGCTTTCTTCTACCTGTCAGTAACTCGTGCCTGTTTGCTTAGCTCTCCCACAAGATTTTTTTTCTTTGCTGGATCTTATCTGGTATGCCTCTTCTATGTTATGTATAGGATCCCTATTTTGTCACATCTCAAAATCCACCTTTGGCAGGGTATTTTCTCTGGTGTTGCCTAAGCCTGTAAGTGGTACTGCTCTGACTGGTGTTGTTAAAGCTGCTGTCTTGATACAAAGTTGATTTAAAGGAATAAATGTCCACAAAAGGGAATAAACTGTATCATCCTGTGGATTTTTATCAGTATAACTGGGTCCATGAGTCTGAATTTCTACATGATGAGAAAGCACTAGATGCCACTTTGAATTTAGCAAGATTTTCCATGCCGTCTCTGACCATATACTTGTATCCAAGTAAGGTTGTTATGGGATGGATGGATGGATGGATGGACAGACAGGCAACTAGCTGGGGGGGGAAAAAAAGGCTGTTTGTATGGTCAGATGCAGAGGGTAGTGGTCATGATAAAGAGCCAGCAATTTGCCCTGAAATCAACAGCGTCCTGAGTTGTATGAACAGAAGAATTGCTGGTAGATGGAGGGAAATGATTGACCATTGATATGGTCTTCACTTCCCATTTGTGAGACCGTATCTAGCATACTCTGCTGAGTTTTGATATCCTCAATACTGGAATGTCATTGACAGACTGAACAGAGTTTAGAGGAGCCTGCTGGAATGACTGGGGCTGAAGCACTTGTCCTGTGAGGACTGGGGAAACTGGGCTTGTTCAACTTGGACAAGTGGCTTTTGGAGGACTTAGGAGCAGCGAGGACTGCAAAGGGTTTGTCTAGAAAATGAAGTCAAGTTCTGTACTTGGTAAGGTCAAATGGGAGGACAAGAGAAAGTTGTCAAAAACATACAAGTAGGTGCCTTTCCTATTGCAGAGTAAAGACAACTGTGACTGCAAATCTGGTTAATGCAGAATAGTAATCTGTACTGTACAGGTTCAGAATTTCATCATTTGTATCTTTGTTATTTTTTTCTCTCCCACCTAGAATGTCTTTGATGCCCTGACTTCTTTCTTTAAACTGTATTTCAAGGAACAGGACCTGCTACAGGCTCCTGCCAGTCATGAAGTTTTTGAGAATCTCTTTGGCCTCCATTTCCTTTTCCAAGGAATTCTGGTGCAGGGAACAATGTAGGGAGAAGGATTAGCACACTTATTATATTGTAAAGCAGGTTATAGTGTTGTGGTTTATTGCAGAAATATAACTCATATGTGAAAGGTGCAAATGGGAGGTGGGAAGGTAGGGCCAGGGAGGCACAGTCTGGGAATTTCAGTCAGCTGTGTTTTGCTGATTGTGCATCAGTATCCATTCACCTGATGAAGGTTGTGGAGTGTTTGTGTGTAACTGTAGTATGTTCTTTCCCTGTGCTTTCCTCAGTACTCTTGTGAAAGTAAAAGGCAGATAATTATAAAGGCTCTTTTGTATGACCACACTTACCTAACGCAATATGGAGATGTGATCTCATCACATCCATCATCAGGGTAGCTGATCACAGTAGGCCAAAATTTGAATAGAACTTTACAGAGTATTGTACATTGCATTTTCCAACTGCATTAGCCCGTAAACTCCACCTGAATGACTAGTTGGAATTTGGTGCTGGTAATAGGAAAAAAAAAAATTCTGACTTCAGACGCTTTCTAATGGGGTTTATGTGTACTAAGGGAATGCCTCTGTCTTTAAGAGATGACTGAAGTGTTTGAATACTTGAAATTATTTGAGTAGAAGCTGGTTGATACTGTGGTATTGTAAAAATGTATTGTAGAACGTGAACTGTATCTTGCTTACTAGTTTCTTGTCTGATTTGCATTTTTTAAGGAATAAATGTTTTATGTATATTTTTTTTTCTAATAGCTTATCAGGCTACAGATATTTGTTTAAATTGAAGATATGCTGGGCTAAATATTTATTGTAGCAGAGAGTTTATGTGCTGAAATCACTTTGTGATTCTTAGAAGCTCTTTCACGTGTCCTTGTGTGCAGAGCAGCTCTGGCTACCTGCAAATGCATGCAAGCAAGTAAACACACAAGACCTGTTAAAGTGAAAGGCCTAAAGTGCTTGTTCTGTATTTCTGTTTTAAGTATGGTGAGAAAGCAGGAAACTTCCACAGAGAGCTTTACTTCATGTGGCATTAGGGAAGTAATTTTGTTAAGAGTTTGACTTACTACTTGGCAAAATCGAGTTACTGTAGCTGTGTGAATTCAATTCTAAATGTAATTAGAACTTCTTTGTAGCTTTCTAAAAATGATATCTTAATGAAAACCAACAGATGTTAAATGTCTTGCAAGTGACACTTAAGATTCTTGCAGGTAGAAAACCATTAGTGTTTCCATAATGACCAGTGATGTTTTCATATAAAGTGAGATTTCTGGAAAACATGTGGTTGCAGAATTGTGTCATTTGGCTTTCCCTTTTTCATGGTGGGGAAAAAAAAGACAGTGCTTTTGGTTACAGACAGAATAGTTTTAAGTTAATTCTCTCTTCTTGAATTTGTGGATTGTTTGAAACAATGGAAATCGAGCGAGTTTTTTCAGCTATATATCAGTTTAGCATTTTTGTTTGTGCTATAAGGAATTGTTTTTTCACTGTCTAGGTATCTTTTTGTAGCCATCAAGCCAAAGGCTTTATGCAGCATAAGCAGATTAAGTACAGTCATAGGCTAATTTGTAAAGTGGTGAATGCAGTGGTAGAGAAGAAAAGGATACCTAAGGGAAACAGCATGATGAGATTTAAAACAAATTGAACTATTCTCATTTTGCAGCAAGCAGAATAACCATGAGCTCTGGATGTTTTGATTCTGGTGTGCACACAGCACAGATGGCTGTGTACATTTCCACAAAACAAATTTTTGGCAGTTGCAGCCGTGCTTTTTTCCCAAAAGAAGCAATGAGAGTCATGAATAGTCCCAAACTCAATCTTCTGATTTGTACTACAGGCAACTATTGTAATGTTATATCAAAAAAAATGTAATGCACTTTCACACTGTGTACTACCTTTAATTTATAGGCATTAATTTATATCAATTTATTAGGTACAGGACTCTCAATTCTGTTCGAGCTCATGATTTTTAAAATTGAGTTAATGTATATTAATTAAAAAGTGAAGAGTGAAAAAAACCCATTTGAACTAAATGAAAGACAGACCTGTTCATATTCTAATATTATTTTGTATGTGTGCTGGTATGATGTGCATGGTGAAGGCATGAGGTTGTTTGGCACTGAACTCAGGTGCTATAGCATTTCATCATCTTACCCCCTTACTCTCTCTAGGAAAATTCAGACTCTTAATATTTAGGCCTAGATTTGTCTGGCTTCCTTCCAGTTTACCAAACTCTCCTTTTCTGAAAGGACTCTGATCTAAACTGCATGTGTGAATTTCCTCTTTAGTCAGTGGTGGGATAACGATGTCTTCAAGCCCTGATTTCATCATTTGCCTTAAAGATGAAACACTTGCTGGAAGTGCCTTGTCTTCCCCTCTGCACTGAGAGTACACATAAAGGGATCCCAAAATTCCTGTCACTCACCAGGTGAAGCAGAGAGACAAACTTCCCTATAGCAAAACAGCAATGTGACCGTATACTCACTGCTACCACTGTTTAACGTGTTGGTTTTGTTTGTTTGTTTTAATAAAGGTCCATGAAGGATTCTTGGAAAGTAGGATTGCTCCCATGCCCATGAACATTAGTGCCACTAGCAGTTCCTCTGAGAAAAGGAATACTGATCTACGGATATACATGCTGTGCTTCCTGCCATTCCTGGTCCTCCTGGTCTTCATTCGTGACCTTAAGAGCATGTCCTTGCTTTCACTGCTTGCCAATCTGTCCATGGCTGTTAGCCTGGTGATTATTTACCAGTATATTGTTAGAGTAAGTATAAAAAAGTTTATGATCTGTTTTTTTCAGTGTGGCAAGTTATGTTTGTTGACTGTGGCAGTTGGTTTCTGATAGATATATATTGACTGGCAATTTCTGAAAGGCAGTGTTACCTTGTATTTGAGGCATCTTAATTTAAAATAATAAAAATACGTATTTTGATGAGTGGGAAGTGGAGCACGGGGAGAAAGGCAATGAGAGCTATAGGCTGGGCAAGGAGGCATGAGAAGTTACGAAAAAAAAATTGGGTAAGATAGTAATTAATCATTCTGCAGAACTTTGGCTTGTATTAAAGAGATGTTCTTTTAGTGTCCCTCACGGTTAGGAAGAATATCTGTGCAGTATGAAAGCAGGTTAGAAAGAGCAGTACACTAAGAAGTTTGCAGAAGATAAGATGTGAAATATGCACTTTCCCTTCTGTTTTAATTGATTCTCTCTTATACACACCAATGTGATACTTTAAATGTGAAAATTTCTAGTGACAGTGGTAGAACCTAGAATAGATACATCTGCAAGTTTCTGTGTGAGAAGGTGGCTATAAATGTGTATAAAGGACTAAGTTTGGGAGGAAAACCAGTGATTGTAAATAGCAACATATATGCCACTGTCAACATGTACTGAGTTTTCTTTTGTATAATGTGTCAATCAAAATTGTAGGAAGAGCTGATGCAGTGTTTTGCTTTGTTTCCTTCAGGATCTAGCAGATCCTCGAAAAATGCCTCCTGTGGTTGGCTGGAAGAAATACCCACTGTTTTTTGGGACTGCAGTATTTGCTTTTGAAGGAATCGGTGTGGTAAGTGCCTTTTACTGAATCTTCAAAGTTATTGGTTCTGTGCTGGGGACACAGGCAGTTTTACTCTTGTTGTTATTTTGCTGGTTTTGTTGAAGCACTAGTCTCCTGTGTCAGTATGAAAAGGATTAATTTGTCTGCTCAAATAAAGTGAAAGCTGTGAACACAACATCTCCATCACTTTGATGCTTAACCCTATTCCAAATTACAAAAATGCCTTTAGTCCCAAATAGCGTCAGGAAAATCCACAAACACCTGAGGTTTATGTCCAAAAAGGAAACAGAGGAGTCCTGCAACTTTATTTATTTATTTATATGGCCTTTCTGAACTGCCTACCACATATCCCCCTTTGAACCTACTATTTTACCCCTAAGTTCAGAAGTTCAAGCTTGTGCAGTCCCACTTAGTTGTTTCAGGAGCCAAAGTGTCTGGGCACTGCAATGAACCTGCTGCCCAGAGTTAGTAAAGACATTAAGACCCATTTCAAAGATGTTCACATGCATACTTTCACCCATCAAATTATTTGCAAAGACATTCTTCCCATTAGTTAACCACTTTTGTTCCACATGATATATTTTAAAAAGTAGATAAAGAGGCTTCCAGGAATGGTAGGTCATAAACTGTTGAGAAATTACTGTATATGCTTTACTTGTTATGTATTTACATCCTTACACAAGTGTTATGCTTTAAGTGTATGCTTAAAATTAACAACCAACCAACCCCTCCTTCTGTCCTCACCCCTCCCCTAAAAAAACCCCAAACAAGCCCGAACTAAAACAACTCCAAAGCAGCATGCAATGAATCTGAAATTGGACTCTGTCACTCATATAACACAGAAGATTTTCAATTCTGTTTTCTTTTTTGGATTTGTCAGCTCTGATTTAAACCAGATTATTTTACCTCGCTTCTGTGTTATCAGTGGCAGAAGACCTGAATAGGAAAACCTTTTAATTTATGTTGTTACAAAAGTGGGTTTTCAAACTATTTTCCACTGTTTCTCACAACTGACGGATGCAGAGGTTTAGCAACCATGTATCTGAGTGTATCTGAACATCTTTCCTTTTGTCATCTGGAGGTTTCATCATAGGAGATCAGCTGTTTGTCTGAGATTATTCAATGCCTACAGGTCTTGGGCAAAGACACCTCCAGGCTCAGAGAATCAGATTGGACTACACTAAGGTTGTTACTTTTAGGTTATATAGTCTGCCTGGGACAGACTGCACTTGCTGTGTCTGTCATGCACAGTAGATCTGATGTATGTCCCAGTTGTATCAGGTTTGCTCATGTGCTGCATAGCACACAGGTATTTGTAGCCAGGGAGTCCTAAGTGAGAGTCCTGCAAGCCTCAGGAAGGTGGTGAAAGCTTATCATTTGGTAGCAGTAGTTTATTGAATTACAGGTAGGGAATTGGTTTATGGTAATTATTTTCTAGCACACTAGATCCCAAATTAGACAGCTCCTTAAATTTACGTCAGTAGTAGTAGCAGCATTGACTTCTGATATAAACCTTTTAAAGAACTGCCCAGAGCATTTGCTTGTTTGACTCTCTGGTTGTTACTGAGGACATCTTTAAGAACTCCAGATTTTTTTCTCTCTTTTATTAAAGAGTTTAATAATGTAAAGTTTATTCTATTTGTACCTTTAAAATATAAAAATACTACTTTATATTATTAGATATTAGCCTTATATAGGTATTGCATGTATTTCTGCATAGGCTGTCTCTGTTTTTTACTTGGTCATAATTTACTCCCTCTTCAAAGCAAATGGAAAGTGTAGTTAAGTTTTCACCTTGTTGTTAGTGCTTACAAACTAATTAAATGTTTATTATGGTTCAATGCACTAAATGTGTGTGCTTACATTACACAAAACTATTAGTATAACATGGTTACCTTTACAAACTGAAAATCTATAGCTTAATATCTGTTCATTATATGCAGAATGATATTAAGATGTCCCTGCCTCTCAGGGATATTTTGAGCATGCAGAATGTTTGCTGTGCATACTTATGCTGTATTTGCATGCACTATAGAGAAGATTTGAAGAAAAAATTATTTCATGTATTTGAGTAATCAGAACTAAAGAAAGTTGTTGAAGCATGAAATAAACAAAAAGATAAGTAAAGCAAAGCAAGATGAGACATTTCCTCTTTATATAATTAATATTTAATATAATTCTTGGTGAATGATTTAATTGATAACTAGTTATTACAGCTCAGGAAGTTACCATCATAAACCTGTTGTGTAGCTGGTGTGTGGTAACTTGTTACCCCCTGCCTTACTGTTGCTCCTATATCCATGTGGTTGAGTTGTTCTGGTAAGGAGAAAAAAAAAAGCTCCATTTAATTAGATTGCCTCCTTAGCCTACTGTCTGACTGCAAGCACTTAAAATGGATTTACGTAATCTTGGTCTTGATTTTGGAGACTTGATTTTAGATTCTGTTCTGGAATATCTTGCAAATATCTCATATTACTGTGAAACTGTCTGAACATGGCATTATAAACAGGAGCCTTAAGGTCTTAATTCTCAGAAAAGTTGATTTTGATTGCTTAGTTTTATACAATCAGCTGGCTTCAAACAGTTATGAGGTCTCATTTTCCTTTTCCTTCAATCTGAATGTGTGTTATGCCAATTCTCATCTCGTTAGCTGCCAGATTACTGAGTGTTATGAAAAGGGACAATGAAATTCTGAGGTTTTGGACTGCTGCAGTCATCTTAAGCAGAACCTGACAAGAGAGGAAAACTGCCCTCACTCTGTTTGTTTGGGGGTTTTTTCATCACACTGGCCCAAAATACATATATTTTTTTTCTTTTGGTTTAGCACTTGTCATCACATAAAATATGACCATAGTTCATTAGTAACTAGTAAAAATTAGTAACACTAATAAAACAGAGGACCTGTTCACTAATTGAAATGTGTTTCAGAGAGCTGCAGTGATTCAGCAGATTCTTACTAGAATTTTCTTTCTGATCTTGAGAGACCATATTTGTCTTACAGACAATGAGTGTATGAAGATGGGTTTTAGTCAAAATCTATTGTTAGCTTAGGACTGATTGGCTGCCATAGTGTTATAAGAAAATCAGCAGTATGGAATTTGGAGTATTGTTGCTTTGGCCATAGTTGATCCTGAAACAAACAGACTTGAAGAACCTCGATTTTACTGACTTGAGTCTGTAATAACTCAAAGGTGAACTATTTATAATTGAGATATATAGAATATAGACTCTCAAAGTAACCAATCTGGTGCCTAGAAAGTAGCACTTGGGTAACACTAAGAGCTAGTTTAAACATTTCATCCGCCAGTGTTATAAAACTATTTTGAGATATTTTTCATTAAAATAAAAACAATTAATATGATGAATTGATGATATTATTGTGATGAATTGAGCTGTTCATATCTGCCTGTGTGGTAAGTCTAGACTCTTACTTGATGGCAGGTTTGAACAATTTTGTCATTTTGCTGAATTCCAGGCAAGTTGTTTTTTTCTTGGTACAACTGCTGCAGCAGGAGTAAGGTTAGTGCTATTGAAGAGCTGATTAATGTTACTTCATGCTACACTCTGAGTGATGCTTGCAACAGGATTAAGAAGTGCTGCAGTTAGTTGCTTGTGCTATTCATTTAGTTGCTGCCTCTTAGAGATGTCTGTAGAAACGGGGTTACTGCAGCTTGATCTAATGTTGCTGCTGCAAATGGTGGCTGTCTTGACAGCTGGGTAGGGATCATTACTGTGTGGGAGCAGAAGAAATTGGCAGCAGGGGCACCCAGTGACCCCGAGTTAACAAACAACAGCTGAGAGCTCAGTACTGTCAGTCTTAGGGTTACCATTCATAGTGTTGAGAGTTGCTTTGGGATTTCAACACTTGCAAGTGTTGATTTTAAGATTATCGGGGTGACCTTGTGAAAATCCTATTATTCAGTTTGTGGAACAGCAGTGGCAACAGAAATGTAGTACTCCTTAGTGGGTACAACAAACCATATGAGATGCTTGATTTTGTTTAAGCTTTTGAGTGAAAATTTCTCTTCAGCAGACAGAATGTTGATTCGGAAGTGGAGAAAACGTATATTCAGCCTTCAGTGAACCTTTTTGAATACAGGACTGTGCTGGGGCTGGGAGATTCTGTAGCTGCCACTTTCCCTCTGTAGTTTAGTTCTCTCTGGCTATGGGTTCCTTGTGCCACATGATGCTGCCTGGCAAATCACGGGGCTGGTGTTCAGGCCATAGTACAGAAGAGAGTACCAATGCTACTTCTTGAATACAGGAGCTCTTGTATTCTCATGTGGTAGAGTGAAGATGTCTTTCACAGAACATGTAACATTACTTTGTAATGACCATGTTTGTGTGGCTCTTTCGTATTCCAGAGGTGACTAGGCCTAGTTTTAAAATTAATGTGAGTTTTGTTACTGAATTAAAAGTAACTTCAGACTAAGTTTGCCCGAAATGAAGTTAAGAGTCTTGAATGCCCTTTTTGGAAGGGTGTAAACCAACACCTTCAGGCTTGGCTCTGTCTGTAGCATTGCCATGTGCAGGTAATAGCTTTGCATAATGTTGTGCTTATGTAATACCAGTTACACTTAATGAATATTTTGTATCAAAAGTCTGTTTGGGTTTCTTGTTCTAGACATAAAAAAACAAATCCAAATGTGGAAGTGATATTTTATAATAAGCTTCAGGAGGAAGAAGCAAGCAATAGAATCATAACATTTAAACAAGAAATATAATTTTCCCTCTCCATTACATATAAATATGCTAAGTTAACTACCGTTTTTACAATTGAGTATGGTTTTTTCCCTCCTGTTGAGTCCTGCAGACCATATTAGCTTAGTGAAGAGAAAAACATTACTTTCCAACATTAATTTCAGGTTTGGAAAATAAGACTTCTTATATTTTGGCCTATTACTTGAAGATGTCTATTCAAATTGCTTTTGAACTTGGATATCACAGCTTTGCAGCTGAAGATAGGGTGGTATTTGTATACCAGAAGACGGGCTCTGGAATCACATTAGGCAGCAGCTAACCAATTCCAGAAGATTTGAAAAGAGAAAACTAAGTGGATTATCATTTTAAAATGTCATTATTTGGATTTTGAAAGTAATGCAGATGAGCTTGTTAGGCCTGTGGCTTTGAGATAAAAGCTTCTCATTGTCAAAAACTCTCCTGACAGATTAGTATTGCCCTTAAAGAAAAAAAAAAAAAAAAAAAAAAAAAAAAAAAAAAAAAAAAAAAACCCAATGGCATGCTTTCCTTGTCCTTAAGACCAGACTGTATTTGTCAGAAGCAGACATTTAACAGGTAACATGACATCATTTAAGTCTACTTGTGGCATCAGCTCTTTGGACCAAGGTATATAAATTCCATTGTTGATCTTTTGAGATGATGCAAAGGGTTGTATGCTCAAAATGTGAAGGATGAGAGTTCTCTGAGGATGTTTTTGTATTTGCTCAAGCAAGTGTAGCTGACTGGATTTGATGACTGTGGAGATGACCTACTACTAAATGTACATAGTAAGTGTGGACTTCAGATGTTATGTCAGCAAGTGTGTTGTAGCTGCTGTACAAAATCAGGAAAAAATTATGAACAAATGTGTTAGAAACAGAGAATGTTGTTAGATACGGCAGATTTAAAAAAAATGTTGTATCAGAAACTGTAAAAAATATACATCTGCCCAATTCAGATGAATGTTGATAAATATCAGACAACTTGATATCACGTCTTTGTCAAGTTAAATATTCCTTACCAATAATCTGCACTTCCTAAGAATGGAGAAAGTTGCTTTCACCCTGGAGAACCATTTGTTTGTACATACTGTACTTTTATTACTTCCTATTTTAAAGGCAATTCTTGATAACACAAACAGAAGGTCCCCTAGGATAACTTTCTTTCAGGCAGCATCCCCCACACATGCTTGCAACATTCAAGTGTTTCTTTTTTCTTAGAAACCTAAGATACACCTGCATTTACACAATTGCAGAACAAAGGTATTTTAAGTTTTCTGCCTACTTGCCTGAAACTTTTCTTAATCATTATGTGCTTGGTGACTTTGGAGAAGGGAGCGAAGAGCAAGAGTGACAGAATGCTAAGCTGTCATGCTGTGCCTTGCTAGCTTATGGCAGGTGGGCTTTGGGGTCTGAGACACAGCTTCAGTGAGGTACAGAAGCTAATTTTACCTTTAGATGTGACCCTGTTTTAGATAGAAGACTTGGTCTGCCTTAGTTATACATGCAGTACAGGCAGAGTGGTGCACATACTACTTATGCTGATACTACATATAATTAAGAAGCTTCGTTTCAGGCAGGATTATTTATCCAGTTTATTTTGCTTTTTTGGAGCTAGATTTTTTTGTCCCCCATGCCCATCATTCTGGAAGTCTTCTAAACTGCAGCTTTTTTGAATGTAGTTTTGATGGTTGCATAAGATTTTCTTTCTGTTAGGTTCTGAGTCAGTACTTACTTGCAATGTATGGAATTATCTAAAGATTAAATAAATGTAATCATGAAGTGACAAATAAACTCAAACATAATAAAAGAAAAAAAGAACCCCTGGAGAAAATGCAAGGTTTGGATGGCAAGCTAAGTAAGATTTACACAATTTCTTCAAGCATTGTTAAATCAAGGGCATCAAAACAGGGCAGTAGATTTGGTTTGGTTTTTTTTTTTGTGTAGGTGAGTAATTCTTTTTTGTGGTGAAACAAGTGGAAAGGGGCTTTACTGGAATCTAAGGAGATTGGTTTTTGGAGTGATTGGAATTGCTCAGCAGATTTCAGAAGGTAGTGTGTTCTGTAGTGAGAACTTGTCTTCTGGATTTATTTATTTCATATAAAACTTTTACTATAAAAATTGATGTACAGTCACCATTTGGCTTGCATTTTTCCTTGGGTAGTAGTAGCTGCCCTTTTGTTTGCAGTCACGAGGGATCTGTTAAGGAAAATTGGATTGTTTACTGTACGTGTTGCAAATAGTGATGTTCTGTAGCTTACTAAAGAGTGTGAGCTTTAAAAATGTATCCAAAAGTGATGGAATAGAAACCTGTTGCTCAGAATATTGCATGGGCCTTTTTCTGTGCAGTGCAAGAGGAGATGCACTAGGACAGGCAAGCAAACATGGCAATGTAATAATGATGTATGTTGTTATTATTCTTTTACTTGATGTAGCTATACTTTTTCTGCAGACAGTTTCCCCGTAGGCTGTGTGATTGTAAATCCACCTTTCAGTGAGCAGATGAATTCGTTGGTATCTTCTGCAAACAAGGAGGAATGGGCCAGGCCTGTGCTGCATTGGTTTGCTGGGGATTGAATACTTTGTTTTTGGAGATTAGGAAGTAGAATTTAGGTTTACATATCTTGAATATCTTTGACACCTTTTTTGCTTTGACTGAACAGAGCTTTATTTTGCTGCTGTAGGGCATGATTAGAAATGGAGTTTTTTCCCCTGAGTAAATTGATAAATATATTGGTTTTAATTTTCCAAAATTCTTGAGTTGTCTGTGGCTTAAGCCAGTCGAAACTTCTGTATAGCTGTCCACCTGAAATACTTATTTTAAAAAGTGCAGGTAATAAAGGATGGCCATTTTAGTGGGATTTCTTGAGAAATGGAAAGGTGACTATATGTATTTAAACATTAAGCATGTCTGCTCTTAACCTGTCCATTACAAGAGTAGCTTTCAGTAGCTATGAAAATTAATAAAAGTTTATCTGACTGCCTGCGGGTTGAATTCTCTTGTAGGGGTTTTTTTGGTGCAGTTATATGAAAAGTACAGTAGAGATTTCTGATTAAAATTAGGCACTCCCCTGCAGCTTATTTGCAGGAAGACAGTGAGTGTAGCAGGATATTCAAGGCAAGAGATGAGGAGGCAATGGTATTACTGGGGATGTTTATACCTACTTCAAGCAACTTGAAATGAAGGGGAAAGCACTTTGCATAATGGATGATATCAGATTAGCCAGGTTATTTCAAACATTCAGTTATGATTCTTTGCCAGTTAATTATGGGTACTTTTGAGTTTATTTGGTGGATAAAAGTGAGATGTACTGTGTTTGTTTTGCAATTCTAAGAAACCAAAGGTTGATTGTAACTAAAAGAACCTAGTATTAAGTTTCAAGGCGTATAATAGTGGTGATGTGTGCAAATGTCTCAAAAATTATAGGAAAAACTCAGTGAAGCAGGTGACAGAGAAAAATGATAGACAGTTTATTCAGTGAGGAGGAAAAAAAAGGGATGGAAATCGAGAAATTATGAAAAGAATAAGCTTAGTCTAAAATACCTGATTTCATAGGTGTTTAGGGGCATGACAAGGACTAGTGTGAAGTGAAGGACAAAGAGCTTGAAGGAACCACAGCATGGAAATCAGAAGAACAGAAGAGAGTCATTAAATAAAAAGGTTGAAAAATACATCTTTGAAACTGAATCTTAACTCACCTCGCCTCCTGGTTCCAGAAAGGAAACAACAAAACCAGAACTAAGAAGCATTTGTGAGAAGAATCTTGTCTCTTGCATTCAGGGAAATGTTAGGTTTTCTGAATCATTGCAAGAGGAACTGTGTAGGGACTGGAAAAAAATTTTACAGTGAAGATCTATCCAGTAGCTGCCCACCAGTGACTCAGTGTCAGAAGAAGCACTGGCTCACATTGTGTCTCCCAGCAGCCTCTGTCTCCTTGTGAACGCTCCACTGATCTTTTGGATCCTGATGGGCTTCAACAGCTCAGGGAGCCGGGTGTTTGTGTAACATAATGGTGATTGGGTTTTACTTGGTGTCACGTTAATCCCGTGAGTTACAGAACTTTTTAGCTTGTCTGGAGTAGGTGGTACTGGATACTCTATAAAACCTGGCTTAAGTTCTTTGCATAATTTCTTTGGGGATCAGTTTTACTGAGGGAAGCATCTCCTGCAGTGATGACAGTCTTGAGATTGCTGCTGCTCAGAGAGGGTGCTTGAACCTGGGGAGACTTGTGCTGAGATGGGAAGGGACACTCACCTGGAGGGAGCGATGCAGGAAAGGCTGCATTAGCATTTTCATCTGTTCAGCCTGGAGGCACATGTAATTCTGATACTAACTCAAGGATAAGCTGGGAGGAATTAGCATTTTTAAGTATAATTTCAAGATCTACATATGTTTATGGGTCTCTCACCAACAGTCTTAATATCCTGTGTTTCTTCTAGTGTCTTGTTTCCTTAAACTCAGCAAAAATGAGAGTTATAATGTTAAAGAGAGGATGATATGAGAACACGAGTTTAAATGGATGTGGTTTATTCTGATTTACTCATAAGTATACAGGAAATTATATCATTGCATTTAATGAGTAAATGTGGTTTAGTGAGTAGTTAAAAAGCAGAGTGTGTATGCTTAAGAGCATTGTCATCGTTTTAAATTGCTTTTAATTTTTTAAAAGTTTTTGTTTTCATGGAGAAACACAGGTCTTCTGGGTTCAAATGCTGAACTGACTGGGTTTAAATGCTAAAGATAAAAATTCAGTATAGTTAGAAATACAAAAAGGGAATATCAATGATTCCTTTGGACTCAAGCACATTGAACAGAGAATGTGCCACTAGTCCTTTATTTATGAACTAATTTTCAGATAGACAATTCTATGATAATCTTGTCTCCCTGTGAAAAGAACTCTGTTAAAATGTAAAAAGATTAAAAAGACAGATATCCTGGTCAGAGTTTGTTACAGACCATGTCTCTTTTTGTATTCTTCATGCTGCTCAACACTCATTTAAAAATGATTTAATTTTTGAAACTCTTCTTTCTTTAAATTTTGCATTCCCCATGAGATTAAGTTACAGTCCAAGGTTCTTTTCTCGAGGAACAACATCAGCAGTGGAGGCTCTGAAATATATAAAGAAGTTAACATGTATAATGCATTTTAATTGGATAGGAATGAAAATTGCCTCTAAAAGTGCACCTTTTTAGGGACCTGTTGGTTGCAAGTGTAAAATTACTTCTTTGGGACTTCAAATACGGGAGAAATAGAGCCCTGTGGGATAGATTGGCAGTGGTGATATGCTATTACAAGTCAGGAAGTAAATGTCAGTGGGTGACTAGGAGAAAAGGAGTAATTACTCTATAGAAAATAATATGCCAGCAATTCAGATATATCAATTTGTTAGTTAATTAGAGGATGAAATCTGTTTTTTTCATAACTCATATTGCTTAAATAGTAAATATTCAGTCAATTAAAAAGCAATTTTATGTGATGAACAGTAGCTTTTACAGGGCAACCCTATTGCACTGAGACTGTTTGTCTGTATTAGATATGACATAAGTGCTAACCAGGGATGACAAACTTCTTTAATTAACAGTGCCATACTGTTCATCAAATATAACCTGCATATCTACTGAAAGGTAAGCTGAACTGTGAACTTTATTTCACTGTCTGTATTGCCTAGATCTTCATTACCTAACTTCATTATAGTGGTGCCTTTTTGGGACTACCTAAAGACAGAGGCCAGACAAAATTAAGAGGATAAAATGCAGTTGTATTTATTAAAGGGCCTTCAGGTATATTTAGGGCAGATGAAGACCTCCCCTGGGGCTACATCCAAAAATGGATGATGAGTCATGGGTTTCCATACTTTTATAAGTTTGGTCCATTTATATATTGGGAGTTAATCTTCCAGTCACAGCTTCAGGTAATGAAGTCATTTTACCCCAAGTTTGCTCCCCTCCAACTCACTTTTGTTTACATCTCTCAGTAAGGACAGTAAGATGTCCTTGATTCCCAGGCCTAGAGAGGAATCGTTTGGTCTGACCAAAATGGGAAAACAGTAGTTGACACTCTGGAGTTTAGAGTTGTACACTAAAGAATTGCAGGATTACAAATATATGAAAAATACAAAAGCCAAAATCCTAAGGCATCAATAGAAGCTCAGATGTTTCACTTAGATGTAGACATACAGTATTAGGTGGTTTAATCTTGTCAGTATATCCCATACTGAGTATTTGAGATGATTGTACAGTTCTCCTGAAAGAGATGATGAAATTGTGCTTGTCTAGGAGTATCCATGTACCTTCAGCTGGTGTTTTAATGACGTAGAAGGATCTCTTTTGCTGTTGAAATTGAAGAGGGGAAGAGTGGTATGTGAGTTTGTCACTTGGTTTTACTGCCTTGCCTGGTAGTTCTGTCTGGGTGTCTAAAAACTTAGGCTGGAACTTACTGAGTGTATTTTTCTGGCTGTTGTAGAGTACAAGTAAAAGGCACTCTCCAGCAAACTTTGTGCAGTAATGGTTGCAACCCCTGTGTCTTCACTTTGAAGTGATGGCAAGCCCAGTGATATGGCTTGACTATGTGAAGCTCAAAGCACTATGTTTAGGAAAAGCAGTGCTTAGTTTGCCTGGCCCTGTTTCTGTCAGAGAGGTGAAAAAGAGCATGGGACTGCATTCTGGTAGTCATGGACTCCGGGTTGTCTGTGATGGAGGCTGACAGTGCAGGCATACCTGACAGGAATAGGAGAAATATCCTTGGATTCTGAAAAACTTTGTTACAAAAATAAAATTCTTGCTGCTGTCATTGCTTATGTATTTTCATCTGGACACCGTGAGTTTCTCTTGACAGCTTTTCTAACCTCTAAATAGTGCTTTACAATTCCACACTGATGCTTTTTTCCAACCAAAATATGTGCTTTTCAAAAGAGAGTATTTCTATTGAGTACATAAAATATTGTGACCATCCAGACGATAAAACATTTTTGTAGAATAATCCTACTTATTTATAAAATCGCCTAAATTTTGGAAGTTGGCATTGAGAGAGGGGAGACAAGTAGTTTTACTCTGAGAACACAAAATGTGATTTATTGTCCCTGTATTTCCAGGTATTGCCATTGGAAAACAGAATGAAGGATGCCACACGTTTCCCCCAGGCATTGAACATTGGGATGGCGATAGTCATGGCATTGTACATCTCACTGGCCACCCTGGGGTATCTGCGCTTTGGGGATGAAGTCAAAGGCAGCATAACTTTAAACCTGCCACAGGATAAGTGGTAAGTGCCTCTGTGATTTAAAAGCAGTAACCTAGAAGGCAGAAACGTTGCCAAGGTTGTTCCATGCCTTAGTGCCATCAGGGTGCTCAGACTTTTAATGTATGCACAGTGGAGCAGTGGTCGTAGCCAGTAATTTCTGCCTTTTCATTGAAAGGACTTGAATATGGAGACTGATCAGTGATATTATAAATCATTCCATCTCTAGAAGGAGCTAGTTCCAGGACTGTTGAAGGAGGGAGTATGCAGTTTGCAGCAAGCTGCCACGCAGTTCAGAAATAAGTGACTTTTAGCTTGGATATCCTGGTAAATAGTGCCCTTTTTTAGTATAATCACTGAGTTTAGCAGGTGAACAAATGGAATAAAAGATTCAAAGGTGAATAGGTTTGTAGTTCAAATGCAAGTCCATGAATAGTGTATATGATGACTTCCTATCAGGAGAATGAAGCTTATGTTTGCCAGTGTCTCAAGGATACTACAAATTTTAATTAGCTTTTTTGTTTTTTTAAATGCTGTGGGGGCTGCACATGTCATATGCTGAAGATGCACTGAAGATGATTTCAACTGCTGTATTGTTAGTTTTTGTATCTGCCTGTGGGTGGATATACTCTAACTGTCCTCTAATATAATTTTTTAGCACCTTTGTCTGATAAGCCTAAAATTTGGTATATCACCAGTGCAAAAGTGCTAAAACTGAAAAGTATTTTAATGTTTTCATTTTGATCAAATAATGTCTTACAGGTTTTATACTTGTTCAATGTCTGTTGTAGTAGCTTAGTAAAGTGCTGAAATCACAAATTATGGATAAACCCCCCCCCTGCTTTGATGAGGTGAATTCTGGCTCTTTTATTCTTTGAAAAAGAGGAGAACACATGTAAAGAATGTTCTTAATTTTAAGTATTACTTTTTCACTCTCTTTTCTTCCTTTCTGTTCCTTGGAGTCAATGTGAACTATGCATTTTTAATATTCTTAAGAAGTTTTGTTTAATTGCCAGACTGATTCCAATGTTTAATACATGAAAGTATAAAAAATGTGTCCTGAAGGATGATTTTTTTTTCCATTGCTGGAACTTTCATGCATTTCTTACTGCTTGTTTGCTTGTATTGGTTTTATACTGCTGTTGTAACAACTGAGATTTGGGCCTTAATGGTTTTTAATTTTATGGGAT
>VZSR01003803.1:6354540-6383575 GCA_013398615.1 Brachypodius melanocephalos | reverse complement strand
CTGTTGGAACAAGTCCAGAGGATGACCTAAGATGATCACAGGGCTGGTGCACCTCTCTTATGAGGGGCTGAGGAAGCTGGGGGATTTTCAGCCTGGAGAAGAGAGGGCATTGGGAAGACCTTACAGCACCTACAAGCCCCCACCTAAAGGGGGCTTACAAGAAGGCTGGAGAGGGCCTTTTCACATGGGCATGTAGTGATAGGACAAGAGGGAATGCCCTTAAGTTAAAAGAGGGCAGATTTAGATTAAAAATTGGGAAAAAAATCAGTAATGTGAGGGTGGTGAGGCACTGGAACAGGTTGCCCAGAGAGGACTCCCCATCCCTGGAAGTGTTAAAGACCAGACTGAATGGGGTTCTGAGTAACCTGATCTTGTGAAAGGTACTACCCTTTGGCAGGAGGGTTAGAACTGGATGATCTTTGAGGTTCCTTTCAACCCAAACCATTCTGTGATTCTCTGCCATTAAAAAAAAACCCAAAAACCCCAGAAATCTGCAAATGTTTATCTATTCTATGCGATGCAGCTGAAAGGAAAAATACTTCTGTTTCTAATATAACATGGCAGTCCTTGTTGTTTATAAGATTAGTGAAAAGCTTGTTTTAAATGGTGGCTTTGGGTTTATTTGTGCCTTAAAAGAGGTGCTGTTAAAAAGCAAGGAGTGAGAGGAATATGGAATAAGCTAAGTTTGCTACTCACCGTTGCTTTTTATTGTGCTCGTGGAAGCAACAGAGTGAACTTTATTCTGCATCCCTGCTGTCTAACAGAGCTGTTCACATACGAATTTTCAAATAGCTCTTGGCTACAGTGCAGATGTGATGATGATGATATTTGTCCTGATGGCTTTGCAGGCCTAATGCAAGGAAACAGATAATAAAAGAGATGGAAACTGGTGCTCTATAGGGTTGGAAATTGGCATTATAAGTGTAATAACCTCAAAGCTACTCAGGGCACATATCCACAGTTAACAAAGTCATCTGTTTTTGTGTTACTCTGGAGAGTACCCCAGAACACCAAATAAAATTAGGAGAAGCAGCTCAGTGGTGCACTCAGGGATTGTGATGTACGATGCTGTTGCTGTGCAGGACTGGGTATACCTGATACAGTGCTGAGGGACAAATGGTTGCAATTAACTGGGCTAGCAAAATGAATTTCCAGTGAACCACAGGACAGTATTTTGCTATTTGGTCCTGACATAAAAAGCCAGTAAGTTGCCAGTTGGAACTAGAGGAATTGCCAGGAGCAGAAGAATTTTTTTATAAGAAGACAGTCAGGCGAGAGAGTTTGGAATGTATCTAAGCAGTGAAACTTGCTTTATGTGTTTAATTCCAGCTGGACAACCCCTGTCTTTAAAAATAAGCCTTTCCTGATAATGAAAATTAAATTAGAATTCTGCTGCTTTCTGAGTTTTATTTGATGTCCTCACAGATGAATTGACTGGAAGGCATACACAGGCCCTAGACTGGTTAAATTCTTAAGTTTAATTTAAATGGAAGACTGCTCGTATTCTTAAAATATTCCTGCTAGATTAGTGCTTTTGGATAAATGACTTGGTGCTGTTCTATTTTAGATGGTGTTTGGAAGTACAAGTTGTCACTCAGCATAATATATTACTTAGAATATGTTGAAAATGGACCTAAAGAGTAGTTTTCAGTATTTGCAGATGTAAGTTGTAGAAAATTCTGCTTTAGTACTTGGTAGTGTCCTTGGTTTGGATCTCATAGATTCGTAAAATGGTTCGTGTTGGAGAGGACCTTAAAAGATTGTCTGTTCCAGCCCTGTGCCATGAGCAGAGAAATCTTTCACAAGACCAGGTTGCTCCAAGCTTGATCCAACCTGGCCATGAACACTTCCAGGGATGGGGCATCCACAGCTTTACTACCCTCATTATAAAAAATTTCTTCTTTGTTTTTGTTTGGGTTCTTGTCTTCTTGAGGCTGAATATGAAGATTCTTTCCACCATCTGTTCTTTTTAAAGATATAAGTGACAGTTCTTGTGCAACAGTTCCCTTGCTGTGAATCCAAAAGGTTAATGACCATACAAACATTTTAGTGTATTGAAGTTCAGCAAGACTTCACATGGGACTAGTTCAAGTGAAAGCTTTACATAATTATTGTTCTGTTTGGTCTAGCTGTGTTGTTCTGCAAGTTCTGTTGCACTACTTGCCAATGTTTCTACCCTTAAAATGGGTATAATGAAATCTTAAATGTAGAATTGAAAAGAAATTTACCACATATGAATGATTTAGATTTTTATTAAAAGGTTGCCTAAGGAGTCATCTTTTTCTGATTGGAATATAATATTAAATTACTAGTAAAATTACCTCAGTAATATAAGAAGTATTTTTTTAATTTGGAGAGTTTTAATCCTCATAGAGCTGTAGAAAAATAGGGTAATGAAGATGCTTACTTTGAACTGGGTGTGTTTAAAGTTTTGAATCCTGGTTTTGAATATATTTTAGAAATTACTTTTGTAAAGGCTTGGGGCAGTCTAAAGCCTGAGGAGCAGAGGTGAATTCTGGGTATTTGGTCAGCTAAAATTTAACCAACTGAAATCTATCTAAGCTTTGGGAATAAGGACAGTCTTGCAGAGCTCTTGTTCCTCTGAATTTCTAAAAGCTGCTCAACAGTCAAAAATATGTGTGTCACAAAAGCAGCAGCTTCTAAACTAGATACACCGTTATGTCACCACATAAATTGATGTAATAGTTTTTCTGTCCATTTGAATGTGCCTTTGGAGATTCCCTGAGTTGTGTACAGTGATGGCCAAACCTTTGATACAGATAATTTAAGACCTATTGGTCAAAATGTATTTTTAGTTGATGCTTATTTTTCTTTTCTTCCTCATATCATAGAATCATGGAAAGTATGGTAGAAAAGAGCTGAGCTGTACAGATACAATTTTTGCCATGCCATGCCATTTGGCCACAGGATAAGGGGCCAAAAGCAGTCCTGGCTGGATTTCATTTAATAATTCAGATACAAACTGTGATACTCAAAGAGAGAATGCATTAAGTGAGCCCTGCCAGGCTTGAGAGATACAGAGATCAAGGTCCTGTTTGTTCTTTCCCTACTCTTACTGCTGTTTTTTTATTTCCTTACCTTATGCATGTTGGCTTTGCTTCAGTTGAACATCTTTTTAAGGACTGAAGCAAAACCCAAGGTTTTCAGTGCTTGGTCTGCTTGGCATCATCATCTGTTAAAACAGGTTGTTTATGAGAACTATTCCCTTTCCCATTTGTGAACACACAACACCTCATGGCAAATGAACCAAGCCCTCACCCAAAATTCTTATTATATCCATAGAGAGAAAATCATACAATTTCTTGTGGAGACTCATAATTTCTGTCAGTTTGCTGCAAGCAATGACAAATGCTTGTAGTTAATGCAGCACAAATTAAAAATGTATCCAAATTTAAAACTGTTGGAGGCATGGATAGCTCTTTGTCATTTGTTTACTCAGCAGTAAGTAACAGTAATAAGGATGTCTCCACTTTATTGGAAGATTTACTCTAGCTGGCTTATCTTTTGCAATTTCTTATACAGTTGAAGTATTATATTCATGTTTGCTGGGGGAAAATATTTTTTCATATATATATGTATATCGTTAGGGTCATTATCAAGCCAATTTTTTATGAAGAATTTGCAGCTTATATACTTACATGACTGTAAATGTTTTCAACAGGTTGTATCAGTCTGTAAAAATTCTGTACTCCTTTGGGATTTTTGTGACGTATTCGATTCAGTTCTACGTCCCTGCAGAGATTCTCATTCCAATTGTCACCTCCAGAGTGAGGCAGAAGTGGAAGTTACTCAGTGAGCTTGTGGCTAGAGCACTATTAGTCTGCTCAACCTGTAAGTATGCGCAGAGCATCCATTAAAAAACTTGCTATTACATTTTGTTGGGGCCTGCTTATTTAAATATATGTTTAGTTGTTTATTTTTCCAGAGGCTGGCAAACCTGAAATTTTGTTTCAGTACTTCACTACATTTTGACTTTTATGAATAAGTGAAACTAGTGTTGTATTTGTATTTTAACCACATTTGTTTTAGTAGCTGTGACCAATTATTTGACAACAATATCTTTTGCTGGTAAATACCCTGTTTTGGTTTGAAAGCTGCCAACTGGAAAACAACCCTTTTTCAAATAATTTTTTAAAGTGAGACACACATTGCTGAGATTTGTCAGCATTTATCTATGTGGTCTTCAGTACTTGCTCGTCATGGAGAAATCGTTTCTCGGTTTTGTTGATCTGAGGATTAAGCCTAAAGGTGTGCTGGGTCTGTATCCGTAGCATCCAAATGCTACCATCCAAAGTAGCAGAGTCACAGAGTTCATGAGGTGCCACGTATTTTAGGTGATAATGCTCCAAAGTAGTTTTGGATGTCTACCATCACTGCCTGTTACTCCTGTTTTTCTTGTTTGTCCCTTAATCTTCCCATCCCTCCTGCTGTGTCCCTGCTTTCTCACAGCTGGCTGAGATCAACTAGTAGGAGTCAGCAGAGCTGACATTGAATGGTGAGTGTGGTCTCATCTAGGAATCAATACTCCTGAAGGTAATGAACTGTGGGGGATGTTCAGCTTTGCCTTTACAGCTCCCAGCCAAAGTGCTTAATAATGTAGCAACCTTTTCTCGAAGACAATAAAATTGTTTCTAGTACAAAGCTGGCTTCTTGACTTCACCATTTGTATTGAAATGAGCTGTTAATACCTTGAAAACAATCAAAAGTGATAAATAAGCCAAAAAATGCTAAACCGTGTGTTTTAGGGAAAAGAATTGATGAAAGAGAAGTTATTTGGTTTATTGTCTCCATTCCCTTGATAAATGCAGTAGCTAATGTGCTGGATGCCTCCTAAGGATTGCTGTTAAAGAAAACTTTAACATCCAGTGAGACCTTCTTAAGGTCAAGTCTGTTGAGAAAAACAGTTTAATGTCAGTGCAATTTAATTACTACAGTAAGCAAAGGGAGATACCATCAATCTAATAATTTGCTGCTCTGAAAATACATCTGCTTTGTGAAAATAAAAAAAAAATCAACAGAAAACCCAAATTTTTCTTGAATGATGAAGTATATATCTTTCGAAGCATCGTATAGCCTGTGTTCTATTTCAGATCATTCAGGCATTAAGATTTTAAGACAGGATAGATGAGTAGCTCTTGTAATACTTGAGAGATATCTAGATCAAAAAGCTTCCAGGTTCAAAACACTTCTTGGTGTCTCTCCAGGACACTGAAAGGTCACCAGTAAAATCTCCAGTCCTAACCACACCTTGCTGTCATCAGGCTCTCGACTTCTGCCCACTCTCTGTTGCCCTTTATGTGCCCCTTATCACCTGCCCTGGTAATGATATCACAATAGATTTGAAAAGTTAAAAATCTTGTAGATCCAAACTGTTGCTTAGAATTTATAGGCTTCAAGAATTTATAGGTGAAAGGTGTTTTCATGTGTGTGTCTGATGAGAAGAGCCAGTGCTGAACAGGCTTAAAGACAAATTTCCCTAATTGACTTGGGAAAATTATAGATGACTTCATGATATTCAGCCATAGGTTTTTTCCTTAATTTTATCATTAACCTTTGTAATTTCTGGGTAGTCTGAAAAGGGAAAACTGGGAAACAATCTCGAAGAAAAGAAAGTAGAAAAAGAAAGGAAATTAGCTACATATATGTAAAGATACATATATACAAAAGATATAACTCTATATATAAAGATGTGACATTAGAATGCTGTATCTTTATGTCTTTGAAAAAATATGTATAGTAAAATTGCATCTAGTGTATGCTATTGCAACTCACATGTGATATGGATCTCTAAAAATGGAGCTGCTGAAGTGTTACGAGTGTTGCTGGGATATTTGAGGATATTAAATTGTTTGCTGCAAGGCACAAAAAAGTAACATTAAAAGTTCGCTCTCAAAGGTTTGATATTTGCCAGGCTGTTGTGTGATGTGTTGTGTTATCCTAATGGCATTTCAGGTTTTTCCCAGCTGGTTTCTACAACTTATATGCATGCAGTAGCTGTAATACTTTTCCACGAACAATTATGTACACTCCCATGCTTATATTCATCTTCTGTTTATCATTATTCATCAAAGCACTGGTTTTAAACAGAATTAATTTAAATAGTGTCACTTTTCATTTTGCTGCACTTTGTCTAACTGCAGAACATGGTTCCTAAAATTATTCAGAAAGTGTTTGTTTAATAGAAAGTAAAAATACAAAACCTTTTAAATTGAATTTTAGAAATTAAATGGTTTTGATATCAGTGACGGAGTATGTTGTAATGTCTGGACCATTCAGAGGTCATACACTGATTAGAGGGAATCTGCTTGCTTGAAAATAATTATTTGAGAAGAGAAACTTCAGCTGTGTTGCTAGTAACACATTAGCTTTTTAAGAGAAGACAGGAAAAATCACTTATTACTAATTCTTGGGGCTTTTGCATTACTCAAAAAATTATGTCATCGTTTTATTGTTGGAGTATATGAGAAACATTTTTTGGCAGAAGCAGACCCAGGAGTCTTTTTTTTTTTTTTTTTTTTTTTTTTTTTTTTTTTTTTGTCATTTTTTTTCTGGTCTGATAAAGGTTTTGACAAATGACTGGGGATGTAAAGCACACCCAAAAGCCATCTGTGTTGCTTAGGCCTTTTCACTACTTACTTGCTCACTTTTGGACACTTAGTGTTGCAGGAGAATGATCACAAGCATCTTCTGCATTTTTGGATTTCCATGTTCTGTTTCCTCTGCTGTTTTCTATTTTGTTTGCAAGAGACAAAGGTCTCTTCATCTTTGCCTGGGTTTCACTGTATATGGTGTAGCAAGTTGGAGTATACCACAATAAGAGTTGTGGTAAAAAATTTAGGATGGGTAAGAATATAAGTTTCCACTATAATGCAAATGTAAACATCTCACTGTCTAGCAAAGGCCTCCTCATGTCTTCTGACTGAAGGACACTGAAATTAAATCTGCTTGCTGGATGGGTTGGAAGAAGTATGGGAAAAAACGAAGTAGTATTGAGAAGATATTTTATCTGAAAAGGTGGCAGCAAATCCTTGAAGAAGTAAGGGAATAAAATAGAAAAGAACAATTCTAGCATTACTTTCATTTCTAAGGAATAAGTTATGTTTGATTTATTAAAGATAGTAGTGAAAGGATTTTTTTTTTCTGAATAGGTAATAGCTGCTTAAGAATATCAGCAAATATAATGGAGAAAACTGAGTTGAGCATTAATAGCATCTTTCATCCACACAAGAACTTCAGAATATTATATTTTTAATAGCTTAATTTAGGGCTGTGTTCCTGCAGCCGTGGTTCTCCTGTTAAAAGGAAAATTAAGAAATGCTGCATTTGCATGTGGTTGTGGATGTGGATGTGGAGATATCACTTGAATTGTCAGCTGTTTTGATTATTACCTTGAAATGAAAGAAATTTAATTGAAGGGCTGATCCAGCTGAGCATGAACGGAGCTGTTACTGAGCTGCTTGCCATTAAGTCTGAGCTTAGTGTGTAATTTTACCAAGAGGAGAATAAATGTATTATTCCATTGAGCTTATCAGTTGCATTTTCTAAAAATTTCTCTATTTTAACTGTACTTGGTTTCAGGAAGGGACAGTTCTTCATGCTGGACAATTAGACAGAAGATAAAATCGTGTTTACCAGATGTCTTATGCTGTTTTTTGATGTTGTGCCAATAAAATACTTGCTTAGAGTAGCTTCAGGAGAGGTAACATGAAGGAGTTTTAAGATCTTTATGCGTACTTTTAGGATAAAGTGATGATCATTTATATTGAAGAGGGTTATGTATCAGTTATTAGACGCAGATTTTTTTTTAAGAAGAGTTTGTTCATTTCAGAGAGTAATAATAATGACAGAAAAAAGGAATAGTTAAATTAGTGATTTAAGAAATTTCCAGATGGTATATAAAATATTTGTGTGGAGTGCTAACAGGTCCATCAAAGTGGGTTTTAGCACAAAATAATTGTTTATGAATTGTCAAAGGAATAAAATAACATTTGATTAGATCAGTTAATTATCCTCCACTGTGTATTGGGGTTTTATTTGGGATTTTTTTGGATATGGGAAGCTAGTGAGCATAATTCTGGCTTCCAAGTAGAAGATCCTGTACTTTGGTTTTAAGTTGAGAGAGGATCATTTTGTGGTTTTTTGACATATTCTTGGGCGTGAGAAAGCGATATGTGAAATCAGATTTTTCCAACCTTTTTGAGTGTCTTTGCAAGAAAAAGATATCTCTTAATTTCAGGATGTATTTCTTAATATATCCTGATTATGAATCCTTTCTATTGATGTGCCTGATTGTCTTATGAGTTGCCATTGGTGTAGGCATCAATTTATGGACATACAGTAACTTACATTCTTTTTAACTGTGCAAATACTACTTTTTTTTTAAACCCAATTTTAATATATGGATACCAGATATCCGTGGTTTATGCTTAATGGTTAAATGTTATGGTTTATTGGAATGATGCTAGAAGTGTTTCTTATTGCTCATTGTTCTAGAGACATTAATGTGTAAATACATTTTCCAAATAGAGCCACAGGACCTAGCAGAATTGTCTGATGTTAGTATTCATCATTGCAAAATTTTATATTTTAAAAGCTATATATAGAAATTTATAAAGTAATATAAAGTAAATTCCTGAAAAGATAAAACAAGTCCTGCTTTACCTTTTGGGGTTTTTAAAATTACTTTGGTATATGTTGGACTACTTCCGTTCAGGTGTTAGTTAAGATTCTGAATAAATTTTGATTTTGTACTTCAGATTTTGGAGTACAGTTCTTTTTCAAAAAAAATTTATGAGAAAGAAATAAAAGTTATGGGCTTGAATATTGGGCACTGGATATATTCAAGAACTGTCTGGACACAATCCTGTGGCATGTGCTCTGGGATGGCCCTGCTTGAGCAGGGAGGTTGGACCAGATGACCCACTGTGGTCCTTTCTAACCTTACCCATTCCGTGACTCTGTGATTCTATGATTCTGTGATCTGTGATTGAAGTGAAAAATAGAAAATTTTGAAAGATTTGTAATAAGAGAATTAAGAAGTAATTTAGGGCTTGTCATGAAGTTTGCTTGATTTTTTTTCTGAGACATTTGTTCCGTAAGTTACAAAAGAAATGAAGAACAAATAGTTTAGGAATTCATTAATGTATTCCAAAGCAATTGATCGTATTCCGGGGCAATAATTATTTTAATTCTTAAATTATTTGCATTAACTTTTTAGTTATTAGTATTTTTAAAAAACAATTTATGATTCCTTTTTGAAGTCCCTTTTGTAAATTGTATTCAGTTTTGGTGAGGTGCAAGTAGAAGATTCCTAATACTATTTACATTTTAAACATACCTGTCAGTCACTGCTCTGGAGGCTTGAGGTCGTGCCTGGCATAAATTGCAAAGTGCTACATATGTTAAGACTTGTCTAATTTAGCATGGAGAACTCTGTTTTCTGCACCTCTACAGCTGCAGTGGTTATGCAAGCTAGACTCCTTGGAAGCAAGAGAGAGGAACAGGTGCTTGGAAGGGCACAGTTTACATATTGATCTGGTTTACATATTGCTTCTGAAAAAGTGGAACTGGACCACAAAAGTGCTTATACCCTCCTTGGCATGTTTGAAGGAATACAGGTGAGAAATGTATCCAGCATTTGGTATGATGAATCCTTCTCAGGAAGAGTGAGAAGTGATGCTGAATATCATGCTCAGTTGCCTGCAGTTAAATCTCATTTTCCCTTTCTAACAATAATTTTAAAACTAATCAAGCCTGCTTTTATTTTTTCATTCCACTCTATATTTTCTGTCCGTGTGCTTAAACATGTACTAAAGCAGTGGTGTGAAAATTCTTTGTCCAAATAACAAATATATATATGTATATTCTCCAGCTCATAGCAAGCGAACTTCATTTGTAATATATCAATAATTCATGAATTTGTGTTTCTCCATTATTTTAGCCCATTATATTTCTATGCATGAACTGACTTAGAAGAGAAGGTCATTTATCAGGTTTCTTCTTAAATGTCATACACGAGCCACTGATTTTCTGTCATGCTTACTGAGTGGAGCAGCTATTTTTGTATGTACCCCTTATGCATTTTACATTCAGTGCTTCATAGACCTGAAATTTCCTTTAAGATCCAGAGTTTCCTAAGGGGAAAGTAAAGGATTCAGCAAATGGAAAAACATCCGTTTCTTAATGCACAGTTAAGAGGAAATAGATAACAGTGCTTGGCATATTAAAAAACTCCACGTTTTTTCCAGAGCATTGGCATATGTCTTCCTGCTTCTCTTTTGATGTGCAACAACCCAGAATTCAGAAGTATGTTGAGTTCATGGACAAACCAAAAGTAATAGCATGCTGTGCTTTACTTAGATGGTTAATCTGAGCTTTTTAGTGTTGAATATTAATCTGTATGTTTTCGTTTGATAAGGTCCCTCAGTGTAGATGTTGTGATGATGAGCAACATTAATTTACTGCTACACAAAGTCTGAGGAACCTGTAGCACAAATGACATCCCATTCATTTTTTAATCCTTTTGTTTTCAACATCATGTTCAAAGATTCAGTAGTTTGTTCTTTCCTGTTGTGTCATGCAAACTTTATTCTATCTGGATTTTTTCTTTAAACCTGGGAAGTTTTCCTAGAGCTGACTTGCATTGTGGCCCCAGACCTTTGTCCTAGCACAAACAGAAAAGCTATTTTCTAGAGTTTAGGGGATGAGAGAAGAAAGCAGAAATACCTTTACAGTATATTTTTATGATATGTGAGTCAAATTAACATCTTACTGCTTGCAAATGTAGAATATCTTCTCTCTTGTCTTCGATTTTTCACAGCATGTAATTCCATATTCTTCTTCATGCTAGCTCTAGCATTCAATCAGAAAAGAGCAGATTGGCTTCAGTAATCAGCACAACCCCCCTGTTCTCTGATTAACTGTTGTGTGTATTTTTTTCATTCAGCAAGCAATGGAACAATGTTTTGACTTGCATCAGTGCTCACTGATAAAGCTGTTCTGTTGTCACAATGATGGTGTTTTGATGTCAAAAATTCTGTGTCTTGTTCTTTGAGGTCGAATGATGTTCTTATTTAATATGGGGTGTTGTGGTCAGGTTATCTCAACTATAGTTCTTCCTTCAGTAAAAGATACCTTGAATCATCTTACTCTTCTACTAAACTGGTGTGAACCTCCTTACTGAAGACCCCTTGGTTCAAAGTCGGATCTCCAAAGGAATTAGGTATACACAATTGTTGCATTAACACTTTCCCCCACAGGTGGCTCTGTCTTTGCTGGAATAAGATCAGATGCCATGTTTTTGTTCTTGCTTTTTTTCTCCTCTCACTGGTACCTCACCATGATCTTGCTGGTTGCATCTTCTGTGACTTTTCAGACTTCAACCTCACATTTTTGCTTTTTTTTTGAAGAGCCTCTCACTCTCTATTCTGGGTTTATCCACTACTTATTCAGTAACAATAAACTTTATATTTTGTAACTTTGCTGCATTTATTTTTCTATTTTTATTTCTGTGCCTTTCCCTTTATCTTATGCTTTAATTGTTGGATGTAATTCATCTGTGATATCAGACAAGAAGCCAGAGGATTATTAGTATAAATGCATCAAATGAGCCATTATTGTTATGTGACAAGTAATCAACTTGACATGATGTATTCCAGATCTAAAGTCTAAGTGGTGAAGGAAGCTGCAATTATGTGGTTTATGTTTACTTTAATTATCCCTATTTGATAGCTACACACTATATTTCTTGCTGGAAGGCAAAATTATGGCAAATGCTTGCTGCAAAGTGCACCACTGAGAATTTGACAGGAGTTTAATTTTAAGACCTGGTACTTAAGACAGACTAGGCTAGAAAAATTTATTGTTCAGTTAAATGTACATTTTAAATGTATGTGGAGTGTGATTTAACATTTAGATCCTGTTTCAAGGTGGCCATCTAGAAGTTACTTACTTTGTGGAAGTGTCCAGTAGAATTAGGATGCAGCTCAGAGACTTAAATGGCTTTTGATTACAGAAGCACAGATTCTAGATTTATTACTTTTGGGAAAAAGGAGTAGTAATTTTGGACTTCATTGCGTTAGAGTCCTGTCTGTACAGTTAGCTAATTTTTAACAAATTCAAGTCAAAATAATATTTAATGAGCTAGAAAGAAATTGCAAGGCAGCTAGCTGAGGTTAAGGAAAGGTTAAAGTATCATGAATGAGGACAAAAATTATTCATTTTTGTGGCTCTGTTGAGCTGGATATCTAAGATATAATTCTTATTCATCTTTGCGCCAAATAAATTGTGGAGTAGCGATAAATTAACCTGCCTTCTGAGGTTATAAGAGTCTGCTCTGGAATTAGGAGAAACTGTGAATTATTTGGCAGTGTTAACATTTATTCAGTAGGAGAAAAGTAACCAGAATCCTTTATGTTTTGTGTTATCTCAGGTACATTTCCATGAGTCACTGTTCTAGAAACTACTCTTTATATATTTTTTTTAATTGCTGAAAGGAACTGCTGTCCTGTGTAACTGTGGTGGTGGTGTCTGCATCAAAGCACAGAAAAGTACCTGAAGTGTTGGGCATATCTATCTTGATTGTAAAGATGAATCCAATAGATTACTGTCTTTGCTCTTTTATCTGTGTGTTTAAAATTTGCCTTTTCTGTGTTGTGTTTATCAAGCTACAGCTTTTAGGTGCCGTTCTTTTGTCTGCTAGTTTTAAGGACCATTTCTTACACATATTTTGTTCCACAGATTAATACAAGCAGGTCATAATAAACTTGCAGTTGGTGTCCTCTTCCATAAAGTAAAAAGACTGACGTTAGGAGGCATTTCCCAATACTTCATGTTTAAGATAATTATTTTTATACCCGTTATAAAACGAATGCTAACATTCTTACAATCTCTTTTACGTCCGTTTGGGTTGGAAGGGATAAGGATCATTCAGTTCCAACCTCCCTGCAATGAGCAGGGACACTTTACACTAGCCTAGGTTGCTCAAAGCCCTCTCCAGCCTGCCCTTGAACACTTCCAGAGATGGGGCATTCACAACTTCTCTGGGCAACTTCTTCCAGTGCTTAACTACCCTCTTGAAGAATTTTCTTCCTAATATCTGATCTAAATCTACCCTGTTTTAGTTGAAAAGCATTACCACTTGTTCTATCACTCCAGGCACTTGAGAAAAGTGTCCAGCTGTCCAGCTTTCTTGTAAGCCCTTTTTAGGTACTGGAAGGTGCTATATCCCTCTTCTCTTATCCATTAATGGGGAAGTAGTTTAAATTGTGCTTACAATAATGCTGGGCTTAGAAATACACATTAAAATTTGGGAAGGGATCTTGGAGTCATTGTCCAGAGATTTCTGAAGCCATGACTCAGTATCCACTGGCAACAAAAAGGGACAGTGAAATTGCCAGAAAGCAAGACAAAGGGCACAATTTTTCTGTCATATAAATCTTGGCTTTCTGTGGTTTAAGTGTCAGTACAGTTCTGGACTCTGTCTTTTGACAAGGACGTACTGGGGTGAGAGGAGAAAAAGAAGTGTTCTCTGACTTCAGCTGACATTCAGTGCTGGGGGAGTCAGTTTCTTATTAACACATGGTGGTAAATATATATGTCTTTAAAAGCCATTCCTTGCCAAAAGAAAAAAAATATATGTCATAGTTCAATGCAAAAATAAATAATAGAGTAGCTATTTTCCCATGTTACTCTTACAATTTTCATTGGCAATTATCAGAGGAGTAAGAAGATAACTTATTATTTTCATTTACTTTTTCATTCTGCGTGTAGTTGTGTTTTGTTTTTTATTCAGTAGGTGGTTGAACCCCAAGGAAAAGAACAGCTTAGTTATTAAATGGTGTATATGCATAACTTAGAGTGATGTGCTCTTGCCATGAGAGAGCTGCAATGGCAATAATCACAATAAAAAATAAACACAAATTATTGTAAGCAATTGTTTTAGCTCAAATAACTGTCATTTTATGTAACATAAAATTACAGGGGGTAAGCACAATAGAAATAATTGCTATGATTAAATACAAACAAAATGCTTGATAGCAAAATATAAAGCAAGAATACAGTATTACTGATTTGGTTGTCAAAGTGCAGGGTAACATTTTAAATTCACCAGCGATAATCAGTCTTCAACTAGTTTGCAGCAAAGGACTGTGTATAATAAATAGCATGAGAAGTTTTCTCAAAAGGATCTTGGGTCCTGTGGTTCTTGATTTTCCAACTTAAATCTAAAAGCCATGATCCTAGAGCAGGTTTGTGGAGCAAGTTCAAAATCAATTCTCAGTGCTGAATATTGCCCCTCCCACTTGCCAGCACATGGAACATAACAACAAGTTACATCCTTAGGCAGGAAAGGTTTCGTTTCTGCTTGTTATTGAAGGTTCTTTCTTAGATAAAGGAGAACAAAGAGAAGTTATGGCCAACTTTTTTTGTAACTTATTTATTCAGCTCTGTTGCTTGGAATAGCTACACTTTGCAAATAAAGATCCAAGAAAAACTGGTATGGTTATTTCCAGGATAGTTCATCTAAGGCCAGTTTTCTGTGTGTTGTGTTTGCAAACACTAGACATGCTGAACCTCCTTTGAAACTTTAGAGAAGACTGGAGAAGGAGTTTTGATGTAGAATATCATTAATATTTGCTGTTCTGTGTTTTGGAAAGGCTTAGCATTTCCATAAAGCTGCCTGCTGGCTCATGTACTATATAAAGCTATAAAGTTATCCCACAAGCTGAGAATCAAAATAATTTTCTCTAATAATATCACAGAAATAAATTGCAAAATGCATTATGCAACAAAACGGCCTATTATGTATATTCAGATATATGCCTGTGTATTTCTTATACAGACCACAAAATATTATGGAGAGAAAATTTATGAAGCAGACCCTAACCACTCTGGTGTAAAGTCAGGTTCATTGAGTCTCACACAGCAGTAGAGAGTAGTAGGTGAGCATTCCTTATACTATAGGCTATAATGTATGGAGTAAGACTAGAAATCACCAAAGTAATAGCTGGGATCAAAAAACATGCATAATAGCTAAAATGCTAGTTAGCCTTTTTCCCTGACTGGTGGTGAGTCGCACAGCAGCTTTTCAGGCACTAAAGCACCAAGGCACTTTCTGCATTTCTCTTCCAGTAAATGCTCTCCTACCTGCAGAGAACTCTCCTGTCACATGTTTAAAATATCTGTTGTATTTATATTGATAAATTTCAAGAAAACCACTTGCTAGATGCCTTTAACAATATTTTTATCTGACACTGGAGAATTTGGATGGAGCATGTACTAATATTGTGTACCTATAAAAGAGAAAAAAAAAAAGTTGGATAATAGGGAGTAAAGACATCAAACAAATTTGAAGTAATGAACAAAACCCTATGTAATTTCAGTTTCATCACTGTCATCTGAAGGAATGACCCATAGATTTTCTTTTTTTCAACCAAAGGCAATTTAGCATACCTCTCTTCTTCCATAAATTTGTTGTACTTGAAAATGGTACAGCATTAATGGATATTGGGCAGTGGGTACTGGACTGGATATTTTAAGTTAAAGAAGAAATCGTAAATAGTAAAACACTAGCAGAAATAAGTTAATACTGTATTTTACTACCTAAGTTGTAGCTTCATTGAGAAATTCCTAGCTATTGGGCATGTAGATGATGCAGGAAATATTTTGAGGAAAATCAGCTGAGAAGTTCATGTTCTGCTTCTTTAGTCTTCACAATTCAAAATGCAGCTCTGCTGCAAGCCAGTGGCTGGTGACAGAGCTTCAGCAAAGGTGATATAGGAAGTTGAAGTGAAGTTGTAAAATTGACTTTAAAAAATCTGCAAGTAACAGAGTCCTGATACTTATGCTTATGGACAGAATCAGTAAAATACATCCCTCGCTGGTGTCAGTTCTGTGGCTGAATCAGTAAAGTCATGATACTGTGTTTCTCTCTGATACACTTCATGTAACTATGAAATTAGAGGACCTTGAAGAGACTTTTTAGAACCCAGTGGTTGACAGTATTACCCAAGAAGGATAGTGCATATTTTGGAGAGCTGGATAATGCTCAAGGTGTCAGTAACTGCTTCAAGAATCACTTCACTCTTCTTTGTTTGTGAAAGCATAAATCCTGCATAGGATACTGAACATTAGGAAAGTATTACCTGGGTTTTGATGCAATTCACTGGACCACAGGAAATTAAAAAATAAGAATTATCTGTTGCTTTTTCTTTTTCATGGAAACACCTGCTTTTTTAAAAAAAAAGCTTTTATACTTTTGTTGTCCTCTATTTGGAACTCCTGCTGTGGTCTCAAGTATTGCCTGGGCTATTAAAAATTTAAACTGACTACTTATATGTGTTTAGAGGGCCTGAGAGAGGTTGTGCTTGTATGTCCTTTCAAGGTCTCTTTTATTACTAATTTCCTAGTTTCTTTTGCCATTTTCTCATCACAAAGTTCATACCATGCAGCAGTATTAAATATTTAATTTCTTTCATGTGCATAGAACCATGGAAAATTGGAGTTTCACAGAAATGAAATAGTTTCCTAAGGTAAAATTTCCGTTTCCTAATATAAAGATCCAATATTTTTGAAAATACTCTGTCATAAATACTGTTAAAATAAAGCACAGGAAAAAGTAATTTTGAAGGAGAAAGAATTTTAATATTTGTAAGTATTTCATTTGCAGGAATATTAACTGAATTATTGGTAATAATAACAATGCATTTGAGACCATATGAATTTATAAAACTGGACATAATTTTCAACTTTTATATCTGAACAATTCTTCCGTCCTTAGTACTGGTAAGTTTACAAAACAAAACTTAACTCTTTTGTGCTTTTCTCCATTTTGATAGAATTTCTTCTGTGCTGATTTACTCCTGCATTGGAGTACTTTTGAGCATGGTATACTATTTAAATTTTGGAACAAAGGAATTGATTAGAATGTTTAAGCTTTTGTTTATAAATGCATGTGAACTTTTTGAGTTTGATAATTTCATTATCTCGTTAGTTATTTTTTGAACCCTAAAGTTGCACTGGAATCTTGAGACTTGTTCAAAGACCAGTGAGTTACTTAAAATGTAATTTAGTCTGACCTTAAATTGATCTAGTATGTACAGTGAAGTAATTTACTACAGCTCATGATTTAGAATTGAGTTTCTTAAATGGCAGCTTTTTCAAATAACAATACCGGATAATTGAGTATATAATTGTAGTTCCTTTAATTTCATAATTCCATAGCCTTTTCAGAAGGTTGCAATTTGGTTTTCATCACAGCTTTTTTAATCAGTGTAGAATTGTAATGGTGCAAACTGTGACGCAAAGGAGTGAGATACTATTTGCTCTCCAGTGGTGGGTGCTGGTATTGGCTGCAGCACCACTGCAGAGAGCTGCAGAGTAGATGATGTGTGTGCCTGACCTCTAACTCAGTGAGGAGGGATGATGGCAAAGCTTGAAACAATCCACTGTGGATCTGGGAGTTTCTGGAGCTCATGAAGGAGGGCATGTTTTTGCAAGGAAAGGTTACACATGGAGAAATTGGGCCAAACAGCCAAATGGCAGGAGAAAGATGATACCATTGTTTTTTTCGTGGAGACCTGTTACCTCCAGGAATGAGAGAATGCTGATGGTGCTGGGAATGTTTCTTTCTGATGCCAAGGAAGTTGCAATTCACAACATTCACACAGATGAGAGACTAGAGCAGTTTGATATAGCTGTTAGTAGCTTATGTGCTAAGCTGATCAATGCATGCACTGATTATCTCAGATGGACTTAGCTTCTTTCTTTACAGGTTCAAATCTTTCATTGTTCTGAACAAAAATTGATTTTTGTGTGTGCTTCTACATTCCAAATTTTAATTGCATCGTCTCCTATGTTTATTTGGAAATTAAGAGACAAATTGCACAATCTGTTTCCAGGTTGTACTTAGGGTTTTGGGAACAAACAAATTCAGACCTTTAATTTTGCAACTGGATATCTCATTTAGAAGTGTAGCAGTCAGGATCTGAGATATCCATAAGTGCAAAACAAATATTCTACAGTATTGTAAACGGTGGTTAACTTTCTGTGATCTTTTCCAATAACTTGTTTACAGATACAGGCAATAGCTTCTCATCCTTCTAAAAGACAGCAGAGAATTCAAAACCAAGCAAAACTTTTCCTTTTAACAGGCATTTGAATTGATTTTTCAATTGTTCATGTTGGGAATGTGATTGGATTTCCTTTCCAAAGCATATAAAGGAGAGGCTTTCTGCTGTCAGAGCTATCAAGTCCCATCCACTCCAGGATTTTTTATGGTATGTATGGTGGTTTTCAACCTGGATTTTGAAATGTCAAGCACTGCTGTAGTGTTGTACTAAAGACACTCCATATTCTTCTAGGGAATGGCTCCCAACTTTTATGGTCCTCCACAGTATTGTTTGCATCTCCATCTTTTTAGTGTGGGGATTTGCTCTCTCCTGAAGTTTGCCTGTAAGTGGTGTGGTACTCCTACAGTCCAGGACATGGGAGAATATTTTTTTTAAATAATGAGATAATTTTTCTGTAAAAAGTATATTTCAGTATAAAATGGAGAGTCCTGTAAAAGACAGTGCCTTCACAGTACAGAAATAAAGGCAGAGACCCTAGTCAAGACCAGGCTAACACTGCACATTGCTGGCAGTGGCAGACATGGTGCAGCATCTCAATTATTTTTTAAGTCGAGTTTAATTACCCTGCTATATAATCAGGTAGTAATTCTGTCTTATGAATCAAATTGCAATTATCTCTCCACTTCCATTTCATTCCAGTGACCTTCGTGTGAGAAAGCTGAAAACTATAATGTAATTGTAGGAATTTTCTGTTCTATAAATGCTGATGCTTATCAATATATAGTTAAAAAACTCCTTAAATAACTGAAAACTTTAATTAGATATTTAGTAAGAAAAAAAAGAAAAATCTCCCTAGCCATTGACCTGATCCCAAGCCAGTGAATAGTGAAGTGTTTGGGACTGAACCTTTATGTGTGTGGTTTTTATAGATCCTGAAGGATAAGATGGATGAACAAATCTGGGATCTGTAGTGTTTTCCTGCAAATGAATGGGAAAAGATGAATCCTTGTTTTAGAGAAGTGAAAGACATTCATGGTTATGAAGGGACAAGAAACATAGTGTATGTGAGATGATATGTCAGAAAGAAAAATGTTTAACAGGTACAAGAGAAGGTGTGGAAGTGGATTAGTACAAATGACAAAATGCTGTTGATCAGTATCAAATAATTTGATGATTGCTTCTGAAATTGGCAGTCTTGTAACGTCATTAAAGAAACATACAGTGTGTTAAGACTGAAGTTCTATGATCAACATCTTTCTTATTGTGATACAATAACAGAGCACATAAGAATACATATGTTTGGCTAAAATCTCAATTACAACTTTTTCTTAAGTTTGTTGTCCAGGGTTTTTTGTACATGTAATTATGCTATGGGCTAAGACAAAACATGTTACACAGATGCAAGGTTTTATTAATTAAGCCTAATATTCTATAATTCAAGTACAATGCAGTTGTTACTAGTCCAGTTATAATGACACAAACCCATAACTCATAGCCCAAGTTAATTATGATAGAAAAGCTATGCGCAGTGTGAATTTGCCTTACAAAATGGAGAATTGCTCAGTGGGTACATGAGCTTAATAGATTGTTAACATGTACTATAGTCTCAGGAGTGAGCTAGAACAAATTAGGCAAAAGTCAGTTTGACTGTGTGGTGGCTAAAGAACTGTTGTCATAGTTAAAACAGGGTGAAATCAAATCAGGCTAATACAGGTCCAGAAAAATCCGGAGACCCTGCGCTCTGAGGACAAAGCCTGTGGACTTTTTCTGATTGTAACAAAATAATATTTAATGGCTTACATGTTTAATTAAGTTGCATTTTAAAATATCGCTATGGATGCTGCCAAATTGCATGCAAAACTGTTGGAAAATTTTACTTGAAATTTATCAGATATTTTAAAGACTACATACTCTATTTACAACACAATTCTGTACTAATTGTAGCAGCAGAATCTTCCCTTTGCTTGCATAAGAAAGCTTCATTCTGTCAGTTCCCAACTTGTAAAACGTTCTCCCATGTCCTCATATTACAATGTGCTCTTTGGATGTGATGTATTCATAGAAGAACTGAATATTACATTCCATTGTTAGAAACCAGATGTTAGTTTTGAGGCTTCATCAACATTAAATCTCATTTTCTTTTGTTTTTTTTTTAATGTGGACAAAGAATTATTTCTGTTTTCCTTGATCTACATCAACAGCATCTTTTCTCCCTGAAATAGCAATGCTAGTGTGTATGTTTTTGTCTTGTGGAACTGTAAAACATGGTACTTATACTGTCTGCATTGTGCCTTGTCTTCTCTGTAGAGGATGGCCACTGAGCTTGTGATGCATACACATGCTAGGATAATTAGATGTTCCTTTGTTGCCATCTTAGGTTCTTGGCCACCTACTTGCTTGTCCAAATGCTCTCAAGAGATGTCCTAATCATTAGGTACTTTGGAGTTCTGGAGAATTGCTGCCGTTTAGCACATACATGACTCATTGCAAATACTTTGGGTTTGTGCGGTGTTCTCACAGTGCAGTTAATCCCCTTGGAAGGTTCAGGCTCTAGAGAAGAAGAAACACTCTGGTCATTTACAAAGAATCTCAGTATGGAGATAATTAGACACAGGGTGTCTAGGACAGTATCAAATACAGACTTTTATGTTGTTAAAAATGCTGTCTTTGAGAATTGCACATAATTTACAATCATACAAGCTTGGAAAGTCTTCTAGTCCTTCCTGTGTGGTGTAAAATCCATTACATCTATAGGTCAAATGGTTTCATTCTGTTTGTTTTAAGTATGCAAAAATCAGATTAGTGAAAACATGCTGTGCCTTAAACCTTTATTAGCTGTTAATGTCACTCTGAAAAAATAAATGTTTTTATTACCAAGTTCACGCAAGTACTTCTTCAGTTTAAACTTCATGAAGTCAACCTTTATTCTGTCTTACTTTATGCTCAGTATTGCCATTTAAATTAGTCATGTTCTTTTAATCTGTGTGTGCAACTCTTATGTCCTTTATCTGGTCAAATTGTTTTTATTTGAAGCTGCTAAGGGTTTCTTTTACTTTTGAAAAATACTGAACTTTTGAATTGTTCATATATCTATTTTTGTATACAATATGTGTGTTACTTTATGCACCTTTCCAGTAATAACAATAAGAAGAAAAATAAACTGGAAAAAAATAGATAAATAGCACCTGTATAAAAGCAGTTCCATTATACAAATAAACAGCAAAACAGTCTTTGAAAACATGAAAGCAAATCTAGAGTCACAGGACAGTAGAGGTAGGAAGGCACCAGAGGAGCTTGTCAGCCCTGTTGTCCTGCTCAGGTGGTTTTTTGAGTACCTCCAAGGATGGAGACAACACAGCCCCTCTGGGTGACTAGCTCTGGTGTTGACCACTGTCACAGTGAAGCTATTCTTTCTCATGTTCAGGAAGAAATTCTTGTATTTCAGTTTGTGCTTGCTGCCTATTGTCCTCTGACTGGGCAGCACTGTGAAGATTCTGACTCTGTATTCTTTGCTTCCTCCCATGAGGTAAGTGTACACATTGACAAGGTCTTCCTGAGACATCTCTTCTCCAGGCTGAACAGTCTCTGCTCTTTCATGAATAATGCTCAATCCTTGAGTCATCTTTGTGGCTCTTTGTCAAATATGCACCAGTATGTTCATGAGCTATGCAGGTGTACATCCTTTCAGTCTAAAAATAGAATTTTAAAATGTATTTAAGTGTTTTAAGAGCAAACTTTCTTTAGATCTCAGTTCTCCTTGTTCTTAAAGCTAATGCAATACTTTGAAAATTCAGCCTAACTCTTGGACACACTTGAAATAAAGAAGAGGATGGGTTCAGAAGGGTAAATATGAGATCAAGTTGAAGAAGGAGTACATTTCTACATCCCAGTATTTCCTGTATAAGTTTATGAGTCACAACTCAGTGGAACATTTGATAGATAGAGCAACATGAAAGCCCTTAAGACATCTTTATTAGTGAAAGAAGTGTAGGACAAAAGATAGCCAGTTCCTTAAAACTCCTCATACAAGCATAGAAGTTTTTTGTATTTATGGCCAGCCAAATAGTAAGGTATATATAGTAGAAAGTGACTAAATTATAAATTCTCCTTATTTATTGCCCAGGTTTATAAGATGACAGCATTTTAAGGAATGAAAGCCTGCAATTAATGAGCCTAGATGTAGACAATTATCCCACATTCTGAAGTGCTGAGCCACACAAGAAATGTAACTGAAGAAAAGTGGTGATTGCTTGGTGATTGACATTTCTGACATCCAGTAGATGTTTGAATATTGTTTTCACAGTTTAGTTCCTGATGCCTGTCAGTGAGGAACATTACTAGTGTGAGATTATTCAGCAAATTTGAAGCATCCACCCATAGCTAACAAGATAGATTTGATCCTTCAGCTTTGCAGTAATTTGGAAACGTTTTTGAAATCAATACATGCACTGAACAGCAGAGGTAATAAAAGGATTTAGCTATCACAGAGTGGTTGCAGGTGTTGGACTCATGTCTGTCATGTGCTTGTAGTTTCTGCGTGGTTCCTGCTAGTGAAGAGTGGGTACACGCTGTTTGTACGTTCCTGTGCCATTAGATCTGGAGCTCTGTAGCACTGGTCTGCTCTAGGCTGCTCTTTCTCCCAGCCTCTTAAAGAGGGTAATGCCTTCCCCTTTCCATAGCATTTCTTTCCTTTAACTGCTGTTTCCTGTTGCCTTGAAATCTCCATAGGTAAAAATGAGTTCTGGAGCTGAATCCATTAGTTCCTATTTATGTAGGCAGTAGAGATGCTGTTGCAAGAATGAACTGGGAATATTTTGCTACCAGAAAAAGTTACAGCTTCCTGATGAGTTGCTTGTTATCTCTCAGAAAAGACTCAAAATTGCATACATAAAAACTTTTAAAATTTGCTGTTTCGGTATATGTTAGAACTCCGTAACATTTTAGCTTAATTTTTTCTGAGTCACACAGATCTACCCTATCTAGCTTAAATCACAAGACCAGACTCATTCAGTTCAACATTAGACACTTCCCTGTTACGCTAAAATTAGGAGCATCTCTGCCATCAGCATCCTTTGAGGGGACAAATGCAATTTCAAATCATAGAGGAGCTCAACTCTGCCTTGAAAGATGTGACCTCTCACACAGGCAAAGCAGTGGTTGCAGCAGAAAGTTGGAGAAACAAGGTAATAATGACCAAAGTGAGATACGTGTGTGCAGGTAGAAAAATGCACAAACATTTCATTTAAAAAATATGTCTAAAACATTCTCAAGGTTGTTTAGTTGACATAAGCATGTTTCATTAAATATCTGATGATGAAGCAAGTGGTATATAGGGGTGCTTCTTGTGAGTGAATCAGTCTTCCAAATTCAGCCCACTTAAACTTGGTACAGGAATGTACTCTCAGGCATATGAATGTATATATTCATTTTCTAGTGGTGTAACTAGATCTTAATGTCGCCTACTTTCCATTGCATGAGGGGTCAATTCTGCTATTTTTGCTTTTCTGGTAAAGTGTCTGCATTTTAATTCTTTTAACAATTACTGGATTTTGTCAGATGGTCATGACAACAAGAGGAGAGTTGGTCTTGTTAAAATGGTGAGTGTTGAAGTGCCTCAGTCACAGATTACTGAGTTCTCTTTACTTTTGCAATATTATGATGAACTTACATTACAATTGCAATTTTCCAAAGGCAATTCTAGTGCAGAAAATTGATTCTGGTGCTTCACATGCATCATGATTGTAGAGCGCCTTGCAAACATGAGTTAGGTAAACACTTTTACAGTAGATAAAGGATTTGTAAAGTACTGTTGGGTTTGCAAATTACCCTGCTCTCAGAAAATAGCATCAATAACTTTCTTTACGCCAAAATAATTTACAGTACATTGTTTAGTAGTTAGGAGAACAAAACTTGATGCAAAAAACTTAAGTGTGATGATGATTTACATCTGATTGCTCATTTTGTTGAAAAACAAAGGAGAAGAAACCACAGAAGCCAGGTGTCCCCTAGTGTGCTGAAGCAGAGCTGTATTGTGAGTTTTCAGGAGCAGAATGGATTATCAATAGAAGTTCTCTGGGGAGAGATTTTCAGCAATTCTGTGAAACTGTTCGTTTCAAACCCTTGTTCTCTAAATGATTTTTTAGAATTTCCTATTGTGATTTTTTTTTAATGTCATGAAAGTCTTCATTGGCCTCACTTACACCATACACAAGTTAGAAAAGACGTTTCTTATTAGAGATTATTTGTGAGATCTTTCACTGCACTCAAGTTAGGAATTACTATGCTGCAAGAAACATATTATATATGTAAGATCTATGGTATCATTGATTCATTTTTTAATTCAGGCTTCTTAAACTAATAAATGAAACTGAAAATTTTCTCAGGGATTTCTTACTCATAATCAATCATGATTTTGAGCATATGTACTTTAGCTGATAAAGGATGCCTTGGACATTGAAGTAATCATAGACAGATCTTTCCTGCACAAAAAGAAATAAAATATAATCAAAACTAAACAGTTTTCCTACCTTATCCTATTTCAGAGGAACTAAAAAACTGATTCTTTGAATTTCTGTGTCTTGGTAGATGAAATGAGCAAATAAAGGGATGAGAGAGAAACAGGTGAAATGTATCTGCCCCAGTCCTTACTAACTGTAATGCTTCTAAAAGCAGAGACATTTTGGGGTTGCTTTTGTAGAAAAACTTAGTGATAAACAGAAATAGATTCATAATGCTTTGTATCCATCACATTTCTGTTGAGAGAAAACCCCAGAACTGTGGCATCGTGAGAGAACAGCTGTGTATCATTTGCATATTAATTATCACTGCATTGATTTAAATTGAGTTATTCGGAAGGCTTCCATTTACATTGGAAAATGTGGTGGAAACTTCATTCTTCTTATACTCAGATGAGAAGGAAATCCGTGATTGCCCTTGGCACTGGTTTTTCAAGGTACCCATGGAAGGCAGAACTTAGTGCAAATACCTGTGGAGGACTAAACTTTCTAAGGTTGATAAGGCAGTTATTTAAAGCTGCTGTGAGCAGTGTGATGATGGGAGCTGTCAATATAAATGCTTACTTAAGTTGGATATGGAACATGGGATTTTAGGTTTTTTATTGAAACAAAGGGGAAGGAAAATGAGAAATGTGCTACACTTCAGTGTTCTACATTATAATGAAATCCTGCAGCCAGAAAATGAGCATTTACCAAAATGCTGTCAAATAAAACTTAGGAATAATGATTTTTCTTAGTGTTTTTCCCAGCCTTTTTTTCCTGTTGGTTAAATACATTTTCGTCAATATGATAGGGTGAATGCTGAAAAATTGCATGGATTTCGACCTGGAGAATTTGATATTTTAAAACAGTCAAGCACACGAAATATGCAGCACGCAGTTTTGTATTCAAGTCTGGTCTCAAATTGTGTTATTTTGTATTCTGTAGTTTTGCTATGAAGCTTTGACATTAGGAAATCATTGAAATCAAGATTGTCTGTACAGTCTTGATCCTTTCTGTTATCAAAAGAGCAAATTGTATTCTATATATAGAAATGTATACATTGTCTACATGCTTTTCCGGTTCTCAAAGATTTGTGAAAAGCATTTACATTAAAGATTTAACGTAATAGCTCCTGCTCTCACAAATAGACCACTAAGGCAGTGAATGCCATTAGTTTGTCCATATTATGATTTCACGACCAGGCCTTTAAACATTCATATATACAAGAAGGATGCATAATGCATTCCTTACTTTATTTTGAACTTCTGCAGTTTGGAGCCCCGTCATCTGTCCCTGGTATAGCTAGTATAGGAAGGGGGTTTGTCTTCCTATAAAAGTATTGCACATTTATTGAAATACCTTTCATGGAATGGGATTAATACCTTGACCCAAATCAAAATCTCTAAGTCTAAAAGTCTATTGGACTAAGAAGCAATTTCTTTCATTTTAAGCAAATGCCTATGAGCCAAAATAAATAGGCTTATCAAGCTTTATTTTTAATTTCCTGCCCAATTCTGCCTGGATTTTAGTCACTGAATTTTTGAAACATCATCCTCCAGAAATTCTAACTGTATTTCTACATTTTCTTTTCTTCCAGTGCAGACTAATCACTTTTCATAATGTTCTCATCACCTGTCTGATCTGCATGTCATTAACTCTGTTGTTTGAATTTTCACTATCTCTGCTTAAGCATCTCAAGTTTTGACTTCATTACTGCTGAATGAAATATAGCAGTTCCTTCATTTGGCTACTTAACCAAAGATTCAACTCTGTAGAATTGGGAAAATATACCCTTAGAATTTGATCTCCATAAGTAGGCCAAATAGAAAAATTTCAAATATTAAACATACATTTGAGAAAGTCTAAATGTGAATGAGACAGGTTTTTTTTGCTTTTCTCTTGCTATCCTTGGATATTGCAGAGCATTTATTTTTGTTCTTCAAGTCACGCTGATCTGTGTCTGACACTTATGTTAAATGCTGTCACTCAGACACTTGTAGTGAATTATGCTTGTGCTAATACGTGTAAGTCATTTTAAATTTCAGTTTATCCATAGGAAGCAATTTAAGGCTTGATGAGGTGCCTAAGGGGTATTTAGCTTTGACTGTATGAAAACAGCAATGTTCAGATTTACACAGCCTGATACTTTTGTGCAGCATGCCAACGAGGTTTATCTCATTAGTTTGTCTTATACAACTGCAGGTGGTCAGGCTGTGAGGAAAGCAGTCAAATTATTTAGATGCCATAATGCACAGATACAACTGACGAAGTTTACTGACTATTTTTGAGGACCTGTGTTGGAAAATTTGGCCACAGCAAGTCATTGGATAAAATAGTGTTGCACTGATTTCAGTCTTTCTGCACTTGAATATACATCTGAGTCAACTGTGAAGTAACTTAAATGCAATTTCTTTGAAAGTTCATTGTATTTGAATTTTTTAGTTTAATTGATCCATTAAAACAATTATCAGTGCAAACTGCTGTGTTCTAAGGTCATACTATAATGCTTTTGGTCTTGTTCTACACTTTGAGTTTTTTTGTTAGCAAAACTGAGTAAGGTGAACCATAAATAGTCCAGTCTGCATGATAATGTGGTAACATGAAACTAGGTAACTTTTAGACTATTAAATATCCAATACCATAAAATATTTGGTTAATCACAGAACATCAATAGAGTATAATGTATAAACATGATTATGAAGGGCCATGGCCTCTAAGTTTATTTGCATTACTTCTATTTGTTTATTTGAAATAGGTGAAAGTATTTGATAAAAACAACTACAAAGCTTTTAGAACTTTTGAATATGAACCTGTTGAGAAAACAAACAGATTGTGTCTCTTAATATTTCTCTGTTGGATGTGTGTGACAGTATTGGGGGTATTGGCAGTTGTGCTAGGGCAAACCTCCTTTAAGGTACAGACTAGATAGTTTAATTGAAATTCAGTGTGATCTGTGAAGGAACAGAAAAAGCAGGATCAGTCTCATCCCTAAAATAATTCTTAAGCTGATAACTAAATATTGAATTGAATTTTGGAAGAAAATGAAACAAGCTTATTGTGCTTTATGTTGACATAGTAATTATTCCTTTTTTTTCTGTCTTTAACACAGTGAAAGCTTGAAAGATGACCAGAACTTCTAAGTCCTGTTCCACTAGTTTTACAAAGCATTACTGTGTCAACACATAGGCTATCAGAAGTGTGCTTATTTGGAGATTGTTTGACTGTGAGCATTCTGCAGCTGCTACATCATGTACTGCATAGTTAAGCCTCAACTAAGCAGTGCTATGGTGTTGATTGCAGCTTGTCAAGCACTGTAGGCTGCTTCTCTATACTTAATTGAAGTAGATATTTTAGAAAAGTATGGGTTTCCAGCAACACCACTAGATTTCAGAAGTTTCTATTTTATATAATTTTGAGCTGTATTATTATAAGGAAAAGCCTTTCTTTAAAATTGAAATTTGTTTTCTGGAATGGAGAAGTGAAATAATTTTGGATCCTTTTCAATATAATTTCTGAAAGGCTTCATTTTTAGTGTACAATTTTACATGCAGTTGGTAATGTAGAATAGGCTACCTTTTTTTATTTCTGACACAATATTTTGTTGGACTTGTGCTATAAAACAGTTCATGTGGAAGTAGGCAGCCATTTTTGTCCTGGTGTGCAACTGCTGCCTCTTACATGTAGCTTTTTGTTTGATTATAAATTCTGCATGGCAGGGACTTCTAGGTATAAAGAAACCTGTGCAAAATAGCACAATTCTGCATCAATTTTATTATACAATAGAATTAAATATAAAATTATATTCTTCTCACAGTATTTCCATGTTTCTCTGTTGACACCTATTTACAACAAAATTGTCTGAAGTCAAAAGTGAAAATTTTGTTCTCTGAAGGCATGAAAAATTTTCTGGAAGGAAATAGACCTGTGTGAAATAAAATTGAAAGTATTTTTATTTGCCATTTATCACAATGAACTCTTTCCACAGCTGTATTAGAGATGTCCAAATACTTATCATCACACTATCTTACCTTACGACATTTGTCATTACTCTGGTATTTTCCTTCCTTGGGAATCATTGCATTTCCTTTTGTTTCACCTCTTTCCATCTCCATTTTTTTTTAGTGTAGCTAATTCAGGGTTTCCAGAAGAGCGTTAGGATGGCAACAACTGAATCAGTTGATGCGCTGTTTTCAACTACTCATCCTGATGTGGCTTTGTAACTGTTTGACACTCAGTACATTGAATTGAAAGTGACAAGCCTGCCAGTAATGAAAGTGGTGTCTGTTGAGATCAAAAAGTGAACTATGTTTCTCTCAGGAAGTCATTTAAACTGCAATAGGACTACACGATCCAGTGCTCTTGATGGCCTCCATCTGGGTACACACACTTGAATCATAGAATGGTTTGGGTTGGAAGAGACCTTAAAGACCATCTAGTTCCAACCTCCTG
>VZSR01003803.1:6305699-6354440 GCA_013398615.1 Brachypodius melanocephalos | reverse complement strand
TGTGCTGACACCAGGAGTTGCTCCAGGAGTTGCACCTGGTCTTGTTAAAGCCTCCTGAGGTTTCTATGGGCCCACTTCCTGAGCTTGTCCAGGTCCCTCTGGATGGCATCCCATCCTTAGGAGTGTCAGCTGTACCACTCAGCTTGGTGTCATCTGTAGACTTCCTGAGTATGTGTTCAATCCCTTTGTCAATGTCATCATCAATTAAAGAAAACATCTTAAACATTGTAGCAAAGCTTAAAGCTCTTCTGGGACAAAACCTTTTTTGTGGTGTTTAGAAGAGCTATAGCTCAGGAAAAAGTTATGCTGAACTGATTTTGGTATGGAAGTAAAAGATGAAAAAACTTCAGTTTTCTGATGGAGAGGTTTTGAAGCAAATTGAACTAGCATGAATAAGTATAAAATGACCATAACAGCAGAGGTAAAACCAACAAAAGTATAAAAGAACTGTTTTCTAAAGATAAAGCTATCACAGTTGTAGTATAATTTACATAGTGGTCTTTTACTTTTAGTGTTCTCTTAGTGGAGCAGCCAGCTGAAGTGATTGCTTTTATCATGGCCAAAGCCATCCTGTGGGTTGGGTTTGGGTTTGCATTGTTACTAATTCTCACTGTATTGGTATTCCATTGCCCTTTCAGTGGTAGGTTACAGCTTGCACTTCAGAAATTCCTTCAATATCATTTACTCTTCCTGATCTCTTGCTTTTCTAGCTTAATCCTAGCCTACACAGCCCAGGATAAACTCTAATCAACAGTGAATTAGTAACATAAAAATGAAACTAAACTACTTTCAGGGCAGGGGTGAGTCAGCAAAGAGAAAAGAAACTTCTGAAAGTGTTGTGGGGACAGTGTCTGATGGCCTAGGGAAATGAAGTCTCCCTAACATTTGAAAACCAGATTAGATGGCTTCTGTGGAGAACAGGGAGTTGAGACTCGATGATCCATATGGTTTCTTTCCAACTTGACATATTTTGTGATTCTGTAACTCAAAACAGATTTTCACAGAATGTGCCTGTCTTTTTGTGGAAGCCACTATACAGTAAAAGAACAAATGGGTCCATTACCCAAGGGATGACTTCTCTGGTTTGCAGCACTGAATAAAGAAGCCTACTTATGTGAGCCATCTCATTAAACAAAACATACATTTCTGAAGTTTATTTTTATTTCTCTGTATTTCTCTGCATAGCAGAAAATGAAGTCTGAAGAATTTACTCAGTAAAATCTTGGGAATTTTAGGCATTAGAATTCTGCCTCAGGCTGTTGTATCTTGCAATCTTCACTCTGTCTCATGGTTATGTCTGGCTAATTTTATTGTTTAGCTCAAATTGTTTTCCCTTTCTTGTAAAGTTCTATCTGTATCTTCAGTGGCATCAATCAGCCAGGAGTGATGTGTTTCGTCAAGTGAGCTTCCCTGTGGCTGTGGCTTAAGAGTGGGGTAGCCAGTTAATCCCTTTATTGATTTTGCCTTTTCAGACAGGATATTTATGTTGCCAGTAAAGATAAACAGGCTAATTATTAAGTTGGGAGATGCTGAACACTCTCTCCAGAGGAGCCAGTTAGTTAGGGAGTGGTGCAGCTTTGGAGAAGATTAGATAAAAAACACTGAGCAAAACCAGCTAAGCACTATTTGCTCAATGATATTCCTCTGACTAATTGATAGTGAAGTCTGAGTACTTAATGGGAAGACTTATGATCTTACTTAAAATACTTCTGAAAGTCATTTAGATACAATTCCAAGTAGTTTTTAGATACATACTATAATTAAGACCTATCAAACATTCTACTCAGGAAGGGGGTGAATATGACTGGCAAGCTAGGTAATTCTGTGAGAGAAGGAAGCTGAAAATTATTGTCAAATTTCAGGAATGTACGTAAAATATGGAGCAAAATACTAAGAGATGTTGTTACCAGTCAGATTGTCACCAGTCTTTGCAACTTAAACACGGAAGCCCTTTCTGCCTTGGAGTTTGACTTTCTAACTCAAACAAGGAAACAAGAGGAAAAGAGAAGTCTGTCTCAGCTGTGGCCTATGGGATTTAATTTCTCTCTCAATATGCTGTCCTCTCAATAATCTGGTAGAAGAAAATGGTTTAACTAGTTCAGCCAACTGATTAGGGAAGTGTTTACAGCAATGATGTGCATGCTTTCGTGTTTTAGCCACAAATGCAGCACATGGAAAGATTTGACTGCTGAGCAAGAAGGAAATAATTCAGCTGAACATCTCCAGGTACATTTTACATTTACTCATTGCAGACATTTGGTTTTGATTTTCTGATATAATTATTTTTAAGGCCTGTAAGTAGACTAGCAAGATACTGACTCTAGTGACAAACTGTGGTCCAATGAATTCCCTTCTATGGACTCTGTCCATGTGGAGAATTCACTGGAGAGCTGACACATACTTCTGTGTGCTATGTTTGTGACACTCTGGAGATCGCTCAGCTGACAGGAGGCATTTAGGTAGGATTTTATGCAAATTTAAGAGTGACAAGAAGTCATGTTTCTGTAGCAGCACTACTTGTTGAAGAGCAAGCTCTGCCTCAGGGGAGGCAGGGGAAGTGCAGTCAGCATCACACAAAAGGTATGAGCTCATGTAAAAAAAGTGTGAAAACTGATCTTACCTATCTGCATTTCTAGGTTAGCATGAGAGAGCATTTAAATTTGAATAGCTAAATACCATATTTAATGTATACTCAGTGACAAAAAAACTATCAAAAATTGATTGTCAGTCTCCTAAAATGAGGCCCATTGCTGCAAAGTTGGGCTGCAACTTATTTTCAAAATACTTTGCTCATTTACTGATGAGGAAATAACATTTTTCCTCAAGCATAGACAAATTGCTGTGCAGAGAGCCAAATGTACAGAGTTCTTTCAAGATACCACAAATGATAAGCAGGTTGCAAGTAAGTGTTTTGAAAATTGCAAGGTAGCAAAAGTATTCCTTGAAAATGTTTGAGAGGTTTTCACTGTATATTGAAAACAGAAATAAATCATACTCAAGGCCGTCAAAGTATAACTTTTGTGCTGGTTTGTGTACTTGCATCCTAGTGCCTCTTTTTCTTTCCAATAAGGGTGAAACATTGCTTTGCTTTCAATTGTCTTTTAAAAAATTACTTCATAGCTGGGATTAGTCACTCCAGGCATTTTCTTTGCTAGTGTTTCAAATAAGCATAAAAGCTAGAATATTAATGATGTCTGAGTGTTACTCATGATTTGTGGCTTGATAAGCTGATCCTTAAAAAGGCTTTCAAATTTCTGCCTTGTTTGTAAAGGACTGGGGAGAGGTTGCTGCATGGTAGCAAGTTCTTGTTCTTTCTGAACTGCGTTCAGTCCAAATTAGCAAAGTTTTAATCTTTGTTTTGTTTCATCCACCCTTACCATGTGTAATCACCAAGACTCTTAGTCTTGAGACACTGATGGAACTGTATGAGAATTAAATCCTTTGTGGATTGATTAGAATGACTGCACCAGACTCCAGTAGGGACTTCAAAGATTGCTTGTCATAATAAAGGCAGCTTTAAAGAGTTTGAGCAAAAGCAAGGAAAAATTTATAGCATATTTAAATTGATTAAATCCTTGTGGTGTTACAGTTTTGGCATTATTGCTTTATTTGGGAATTTTTTTTGTGTTTTTCCTTCTCCTGGCTTACTGAAGTACTGCAACTCGTTCCAAGGAGGGGTATGCTTAGAAATGGCTGTATGACCTGCTTGTGTGGATACACTTGCTAAAGTCATGCCATGAGAAGGGAGGGATGGATAAAACCTTGTCATTTTCTCTTTCTCCTCATTGGAGGACTTTCTTTTTTACACTATATTGAGTGATTTGTCTCATCCAAAATTGTGTCCATACTTGACAGTGTATGAAATACCTTGTGATAACACAAGGGAGGGATAAAATCAGAATGTTCCTTAGCACAAAAGCTGCTCTTCATTCCATTTGTAATAGATCCTTCAAGGTCTTTGGGAAAGAATCTCATAGATCTGTTCCAAATCTGTCAACATTTGGTGCTGGTAAATACAGAATTTCTTCCTATATGTTTTGGTTTTTCATACAGTATCTGAAGTATTATTTTTATAATGAACTGTAATCAATGTTATGTCATGCATGCAAATTACATGACCACATTTTATAAAATTAAATTGCTAAAAAATTATTTTGCTAATTAAGTGTAATTACCCAGTAAACATACTGAATATTTCCATCCATGGGGTAAAACACTAAATTTTCATTAAAACAAAAAGAGATCATTATCACTGAGGTATGGATTTCTTTGTGACACTGAGAGCAAAATTTTGACCCGGTGTGCTGTCTGACCATGTTAACATTCTCCAAATTCCCCATGGTGTTCAGCTGTGCCTAAACTATAAAATAGGGTTTCTTTCTGTGACATGATGTTTACATTCAAGATGATCCAACCATCAGTTTTTGTTTATGCCCTGCCCAGAAGCCAACAGTCAATACTGATCTACCTTATCATAAGCCCCCTTTTACTGAAATCCAGATCTATTATAGTTTTTTGTCCTTTAGTTTATGTTGGAAATCCTCCTAGTCCATTCTGATACCATTTAATGATACTGTTCTCCTGTGAGTATTGTCATTGTTCCCTTTTCTTCTTTTTTGGTTGTTTTTTGTTGTTGTTGTTGTTTTGTTGTTTGGGGTTTTTTGGTTGTTGTTTGTTTGTTTGGGTTTTTAAACTTTTTTTTTGCAGAGGGAAACTAATTAAATTCTTGCTCATCTGATTTATAAACAGCAGTATTATCTCTTCTAATTGAAAAAAGTGGCAATTTTGTGTTTCACTTGTTTTCTAAATTGATTCTTACACTGACAATGGGTAGATCAATATTCTAACTCCATAGTTATAATCACATCCTTAAATCAATATTTACAAAGCTCTTGGCAAGGAATAAAGTGCTCTCTCCATTAAGGTTGAGAGCAAAACAGTGCTCCAACATTCAGATCAGTGTTTTGGGAACACTAAAGTAATATGAGATCTTTCCTATACTTTGTTTTTGTTTTCCTATATTTTGTTTTACAAAACTACTCTAGATTTGAATATTACATTATAAATAACGGTGTGATCCAGAGCTAACAATTAAATTATTGGACAAGATTTTTGGACAGTGAAAAGTTAGGGGTTTGATGAATTTCAAACATACTGGAATTTATCTTTTTTCTTTGCTAGTTTACAAGTAATTTTTTTTAGCTAGTTTACAACTAATTGCTAATCACTTTTTAGTAATATGAGGACCACAGACAGCAAATGTACATAATAATTTCCACAAGAATATTCCAATAAATTTTAATTAAGGCAAGTATTTGTATCAAAGTATGGAGATAGTATTACATACTGTGAAGGTATTTTTTTTTGTTGGCCTTATTAGTTGATAAGGTGACTGTAATGTCTGCTAGTTAAAAAAATGGCACTATAACAAAGTAATATCTTCTGCTTGATATTTAGTATTGCCTTTTATTCTGCAAGAGTTCATACTGCTTTGTAAAGTATATTTACACATTATCATTTCACTGTCCACTTAAAAGCAATACCGAAGGTAGCGTTGGTGTGAGAAAAAAATCACCCCGGGAAAAAAAGTTTCTGCTCACACAACACAAGCCAGTTCCTTATTTAGAAAAAAATAATTGAAAGGTAATTTTTTAGATGAAAAGTCCTGGTATTTGGGACTTAAACATCAGTTCCTCAAGGAGCATGTCCAACTTGAGTTCCCTTATTCCTGTGTAATTGCTGTAAGCACTAGGTCATTATTTCTCCTCTCCCATGAAGGTGAAAAGATGATGATGAGCTCTTAGAAAATTACAGTTAAAGGATAATATATGTTGGTACAGGCTTCTGATATGCAGTCATGTATTTTTGTTGGGTATTGATTTACTTAGGTCACAAAAACCTAAGAAAGAATGCCTAGGAGGGTGCCCCTTCCCTTGGGCATGCCTAGCACACGGTGAGTGTTCCCAGGCACGTGGCAAAGCGTGACCTGTGCAGGAAGCACGGCTGGTGGGATGCTGGGAGAGGACAGTGCTCCAGACACCAGCTGTGCCTGAATTTCCCTGTGCTGACCTGGAGGTGAGTTCACCCATGTGATGAAGCAAGCTGCTCTCTTTGAACTTCATTTTGTGAGGTGAAATGCCAACAAATTAAGACTAAAAACATCTGCAGATGACTGCATTTTTTGATGGATTTGGACTGCAGGCCATAATTCAGCACTTAATCTGCCTAAGCCTGTCAGCACAGGGAACTGAACCTCAACCAGCTACTGCATGTGATCCTCCCCAGGAAGCCAAGGCTCTTGGCAGCTTCTTGTTTCTATATCATCAATCACCACAGCAGGCTTTAACTAGCCTGTGCCTGTGACACCAGCTGTTGCAAAGCATTATTCTGAAAATTCATTGGTCATCCCACTGCAGTGTGATTGTTATCTTTTTAAGGGCTTTATTTTTTAAATTACTTTTGATGCGTTGCAGCGAGCTCACAAGTTATTTATTACTATGTCAGAAATAACAGAGTACATGCCATGTGCTATAGCTGCTAATCATACCCAAACCCTCTGCTTTTCACAGCCCAAAATAAGTAGGCCAATTCAGATACTTAAAATCAACATGAGAATCCATGTATTTGCTTTTTGTGAAAAACTTTTAACATTGTGTGAAATCAGAGTGTGGCTTCCCATGAAAATGGCTAAAATTTCTCGGTGGAATAAAGCCTTTTGTCTTGTAAAGTACTTAGCACTGCTGTTACTTAAATAATATGATGTGTAATCTGAAGTTATCAATAAGCAGGAATGAATATATTTTTAAGCCATTTTACCTAAAAGTACTGTGAAGTATCACTGTTAAAATATCAAATTTAATCCAGTTTTGAATCAGGATTAAAAATTTATGATGTAAATTAATGTTTACTTAAATGTGATGTCAGCTCACTTTCAACACTGGTGTGATACAGAGACGTATTTAGATATTAGTGTTGTAGTGAGCACATTATCATTTTCTAAGTTTAGAGAACATACTTCATGTCACCTTAAAAACATTTCATGTTTTTATCAGTTACAGGAAGCTTTTACTTTCCCTACAAGCTGCAGGATTTTTACCAGCCTCCAGGTAGAGCACAACCCATTAACAACTATTGTTGGTCCATTGAGGTTTTTCACTTATCTGTTTTCCATTCAGACACGAGAATATTGTGTTAGACAGTGCCAAAAACCTTTCTAAAATTGACGTAAATGACATCTACTGCTCTCTTCTCATTCATAAATCCAGACATTGTATCAAAGAAGGCTATCAGGATGCTCAGACATGATTTCTCCTACATGAGTCCATTAATTTTCTGTTCCCAGATACCCTTTTCTCCTTCACGTGCCCTGAAATATGCTTCAAGATTACTTGCTCCCTGATTTTTCCAAGGACCAAAGTAAATATGACTTGCCTGTATTTCCCTGTGTTATTCTTTTGGTCTGTCTTGACAACATTTAATTTCCCTTGTCCCCAGGGATTTCCCCCAAATTCCATGACTTAAAAGACAATACAGAAGGACATTGGCCAGTTCTCTTCAACACTCTTGAATGCAACCCTTCATGTTCTCTATATCCTTATGGTTTGAGTTGTCTCAAATAATCCCCGATTCCATCTTTATCTCCTGATGGAAATTCTTCTTATTGATGTCTTTCACTGACACCAGGGACTGGGAGACCAAGGTAGAACTGGATACCTCAGCCTTTTCTGGGTGTGCTGTCACTAAATCCCACACTCCATCCAGGAGCAGGCTCACTTTCCTCCTTTCAGCCTTTAATTATCAGCATGGTTGTAAAAGCTTTTCTTATTGCCTGTAGCATCCCTTAAATGTGTCTTATTTAGTAGAACTTTGCCTTTCCTGAGACCATCCAGACTTGTCCATGTGATGTTTCTAAATTTCTCTTTTGTAGTATGTCCTCACTTAAATTTCCTCTGTGGTTTTTCTTAGTATAGAGCTCTGTCATGAATTCTCTTATTAAGCAGACTGGACTGCTACACTTCTTGTTTGGAAATTCTGCAAATTAATGTGTTGCTGCTGGTGGAAGCTGTAGCGCATATAAACAATCCCCTCCCCCCCAAAAAAAACATGGGTTGGAGATTCTGAAGTTTCTTTAAGGTTATTCAGAACAAAGTCTCCTTGTTACGTTGTTTCCTTAATACTTGGTGAGAGGAGGGAGAGCTAACTTACTCTATTACTTAATGTATTGTTTAGTCCTTAGATGGTGATTAAAGAAGATAATTTACCTTGCATGATTGTTACAATTTATGGCACCCTGATTGATTCTATTACTACAAAAGGATTCCACAATAACAGATACTTCTTGTCATCTTAATATTCTGTTTCTTCAATTATCTTTATTAAAGAAATGTAAAATTTTATTATGAAACGGGGAAAGAAGCCTGAAAGATAAAGATAAGTAATTTTTACTATTCCTAAAGGTGTCTTTGGTGATGTTTCTCCTTCATATTTATGTATTTATGGAGCAAACTATATTAGCTTGAGATTAAAGCTAAGTATGTTCAATTTAATCTTCACCACATTATTTCTTGCTTTATGTAGTAATCAAAAGGTATATAATAAAAATTTTATTTTCAAGGGTAATGACAAGACAAACTTTAATATAAAACTTTTAATATGAAATTATTTGAATTTATTATTGCTTTTTTTATGAGACAACAAAGTAGCAGCCATATATCCATGCTTACACTCCTGTGGGATAGCTTGATATATATACACAGTGCATCCAAGAGAAAGATTGGAGGGTATGGAGTGGTGATGAATGCTGGAAAATACAACTCTTTAGCATCATTGGAAGCAGCATGGCTGGCTCTTCAAGGCTTAACCACTCCTCCTGACTCTTTTCTTCACCTCTACTCTCTGTAGCAAAAACAGTCTTGTCCTGGGATAAGCAAACATTAATTTTTGCTTGCACAGTTCAAAACCTTTCAGCTGTCTCAGAGCCACAGATTATTTTGAGAGAGTGAGACAAAGAGGACAGAAGTTCAATTGTGGACTCATTTCTGGTGAGCCTGTAGAATCAGAAAGAGACTGACTGCCAGTGGGAAGTGTCAGTACTCTTACGGTCTAGGACCATTCATGTGGAGCTCAGTATTACTGAGTTTTGCTGTCTGCTTTACTTTCATTTCTTGAATCTAGAAATGCACATTAACAGCTGGTTGCATTATTTCACTGAAGAATGTCTAAAAAGATTTGTATGATAAAGTATCAGCAGCAAAGCTCAAATAAATTTGCTGCAGAGACGAATAAATAAAATGCTTCAGATCCGTCAGCCTAAACCAGGTGCCATTTGTGACCACATGGATTGTAGTTAACTACATGGTCAAATATATTTACACTTAATCTGTGCCAAGCATGTCTGCTTGCTGGTTTTGTGAAGATCACTTGGTTCTGCAGCTCTGGACAAACTGCAGCACAAGGACATTCCTTGGCCTCTCACAGCCTGGTTTGCTCGGTCTGTTGCCAGCCAAGGGGATGCTTAGTAAAAATTCTGAAGATCTGATGGGGGCAGGCAGAACAGGATGGGGAGGCCAAGAAGTTCATTAACTACCACTTAGACATTTGGCTTAGAGAGAGAAATCAGTCTGGGTGATCCCAAGGAGGAGAGCAGGGGAAGAATTGCCTCATAGGTGTCCCTGTAAAGCTACACCTGCTCACACAGCTTTAAAATGGGTGCATGTTGTGGAAGCTGAAATCTGAACTAACTGCACTGTCTGAATTTTGGGATTGTATAGAACACAGACAGCTTGAAGGCAGTGATTTTATTAGTGGAGCAAGGGGGGAATGGTGCCTTGAAACAGGTGTCTCATACCAGTGGTATGTGCCAGTCCTTTGCCCTGGCTGTAGGTATTTAAGCAGCCTGGGCTCAATGCTGCTGTTAAATTGCTCTTTGGTCTGATATCATTCTTCATATGTCTTTCTGCTTAAGGAATAAAAATTGTAAAAACCCTTTTGAAAACAGTTTTGAAATCTTATATGCAAAGTGCTGTAAAAACTGAATTTATTTACATGTCTGAGTAAAGTGGAGGGCTCTGGAGAAGGGATGGATCTGCCCATTCCCTGAACGGGGCCCTGCTCTGTGTCAGGGCAATGTCCTGTGTCACCTCTCATTGTGAAGGATAAGGATATTGAAACCATCTTCTCCTGTGTGAGTCTGGTCTTTCCTACTAACACAGGACAAAGCAATCAAAAATGTAATGGTGTCGTGTGAGGGCAAGTAATGTGAAGTACTTTATGTTTTTGCCTCTCATTCTGGATGTTGCAGGAAGATGATGATGAAGGAGTTTTTCATTGCAAAAGGAACAAAGCCAAAGTAGATGATGTGTGTGGTTGTCCCATGTGCAAGCTGTCCCTCTTTTTCTCTCCAATCTGCAAGTAGAATTTGTCACCTCATAGTATAACTGCAATCTGTCTTCTGCTTTGTTCCTTTTCCCATTTAGCTTTGGTTTTAAGATTGAGCGTATTTAAAAGTGTGCTTTTTAGAAAATTGGATTAAGAAAACTACTTTTTGTGAATACAATCTAAATAGATTTTTTAAAAAATTATCTTCTGTATGTATCTTTTAGTCTTAATGTCTCCACAGTTGAGACAAACACAACCTAAAACTCTATGTTAATTATAATTTTTAGCAAAAAGTAAAATTTTAATTTGCAGTTATATAATATCAGGATCTTTACCTAAAATCCTTTTTTGCCCGTCAACATGTAAATGAATCACAAATGTTCTTAAGTTTATCTGCAGATATGTAACAGTTTCTACTTGGTCTCATATTCCTTTGTACATATGTATCAAAACACTTTGTTGTCCTTTGTGGAAGGCATTCTCTCAGGGAAGGCATTATTTTTTATTAATTTACATGAGCAACTTTTCATGGAAACATTACATTTTGTTAGATTTTGACATTTATTTTTAAAAGGTGAATAGTTTTAATTGTGATGTAGGACTTGAAAAGATCATGTTATCTTGACTTGCCAGTTGTCCAGCCTGCGCATGTAAGCTCCTTGCAGCCAAACTGGCTGAGCCTTCTGGGCAGTCCATATCAGAGAAAGGTTTTTCCATTCTCTCACGAGATAAAGGAAAAAAAAAAACCTTTGGCAATGTGGAGAGGAGTGTTGCAGAAAAGGAGGAGGGAGTTGGAAGAAAATATGAAGGTGCTGCATTAAGGAAGGGGATCCAGGAAACACTGCAGCAGAGGGGAAGGAAAGAAGAGGATGCCAGATTGAGTGGCTGAGTACTACAGCGGTAAAGAAAAATGGACAGGGAGTGCAACCTGGGATATTAGATTGGGAAAGAGGATTCGGGCTGATATTTTGAATTCTTTTTTACCTACAGGCAGAATTCTTGGTCAAACATTTAATTTAAGCATTTTTAACTCCCAGAAGGGACCCTTTCTTTGCAATATCATAGACATCTATGTGCCAGGAATACAATTTTGTTTTGTGTTTTTAGAAAGTCATATGGATGTCACACACCCATCTTTAATACATCAGTGTTGCAGTCTGCCATCTGGTCCTGGAAAAGTGGTACAAATAGAAAGTTTGGGGTGTGCTGGCTTCCTGCAGGACAGGGGCTTCCTCAGCATTGTCACTGGCTTTGAAGAGAACTGCTTGTATGTCACTTGAGACAATTATTTTGCTTTTCAACTGTGTGAAGTTACCACTCCCTAGTAATATACAACTTTTTTTGTACTTAAGAAGCCCCCAGTCTTTTTGACTATGCCTATTTATAAAACCTGATGTTAGGACAATTTGTTTGGGCCATACTACTGATCTGGTAATGTATGTATGACTTCTTTTCAGATGCAACATTTGAATACCACTGACCTTTTTTGTCAGAATTATGTTTGAATACCTAGATAAAAATCTAAAATCTGGTATTATCAGATAAATAATTTTTAAAATTATTTTAGTGAAGCTGTATTAAACAGCTTTATTATTGATCAAAAGGAAAATATTGCAGAAATTACCATTATTATTAGCATTTTAAATTTTAAAATTGTTTTCTGGCTTCCTAAAGATGCTTATAAATTAATTAAATCCTGCTGGAAATATGGAAAAAAAGGCTTTTTAAGTGAGCTCTGTGATTAAAGTGTCCTAATGAAGTCATAATATGCTTTGCTTTTGAGCTATCTATGGATAGGACCAAAGTTATATTCAGTTATTTCCTTAGATCCATAGATCCTAATTACAATTGTGCCTGTCTTGTTTAAGGATTTAGCATGGCATATGCATTACTTTACTGATAGAAATAAGATAGCTCAATATTTGATTACTGGAGGATGTGTTGGAATATGGTAATCACCTATTTGACTTCATCAGCAGGTATAATGCATTTAGGTTGGGTGGAAATGGCAAAACTTTGTTTTTCCCCAGCAATCTCACTGGAATTACCTCCCAACAAGCAAGTCTGGCAAGTAATATATTGATTCTGTAACAAAGAGAAAAAGTTGTAAAAGAAGCAGCACTACAAAATAGAGAGAATAAAATTAAGTGTATCTTTCCCACTGGGGTGTTACGTCCCTTAAGAAAGTCTAACCATTGTACTATAGCATTCCTCCCCTTAAAAAGTCTCAGCTGACACAAATGTGGGACTACATAGCTGAGAGAGGCTGGAGAAACCATGAGTTGTAGTTTTTGAGATTAGACTGCAGAGTTTAAGGTAGAAGCAATATGATGCTCTACCTCTTGTTATCTCTGCAGAATGCTTTGTTCATATACTCTTTTATTCAAGCCTGAAGACAATTTTAACAGTTGACAAAAAAAAGTGACTTATTACTAAGACAGAACTTACTTCTTCAACTGGGATTCCCAGAGCTTCCAAACCAGAAGGTTTCATGACTGCTGATAAAGGATCAGAATTTCTTCTTGTATTGTGTTTTTGAAACCTACAAATGGCTTGGAAAATCAGGCTCCCTACCTGTAGGAATGCCCCTTGTTTGCTTCTGGAAAAAGGAGCTCTTTCTTAACTCTTGAATACATTCTTTGGTAGGTAATAAACATGCATTGTATTTCTCTTGGCTTGTTAGGGAATAAATAAGACACTAATTAAAATCTTGAAATACTTTTCCAAACCTCCTCCCACAGCAATATCCAGATTCATACAAATTTGTATGAGTCAGACAAACGTTTGATGAGATTCAAATCAACACACAGCATTTTGTTTTTCTGTAACTTGAAGCAATTACAAACTACAGTTGGATTTTTTTCCAATTAAAAAATATGAGACATAGTCTCATTATTTTAATAAAGCAGAGTGTTTGAATCAAAACTATGAACTAAAAATTAATGAGTGCCTTCTAAACTCTGGACACATGTGGAACTGAAAGAGGTCTATTGCAGAAGTTGAAAATCTATATTTAATGAATACACCCACTACATCTATTAAATTGGCAAGATAATAAGTGTGCAGCCCTCTCTTTTACTTCAGAACAACACATTCAACATAGTCATTAGCTGAGAATTTTACCAGACATTGCAAATACACTTCAGCTGCACTTTTCAATTACTTTTGGACTCTGTATGGTTGTGTAAGTATCACACTTGCCAATCTGGTCTGAGCGCTCATCTTGTATTGTTTGTACATTTATGGTGCCTACTCTTGTGGCTTGAGCAGTTATGGCTGCAAAAGTTACAGTGGTGGGTATTTGGTGACTTTTATTACCTTTGGCATAATTCCTTTCTCATGTCATTCGGCATTGTCCTGGATAATGCATAAACATGTGACATTTCCAGTCTTCAAATGTCACATCATGTAACAGAAGAAACTGTTTGGCATTGAGTAGGTTCATCCTAACAGTGGGATGAAAAAACTTGCCCCATGTATTTTTAAATGCCAGGATGTTTCTAAGGTTTCCACTTCTGTCTCTGCCCAGTCTTTCTTTGGCCAAACAGTACCTCTCATATTTCTGTAGAATTCCAAAATATTAGTAAACTATAGTCGTCTGAAGCAGGAACAAGTTAATTGATTTCTTTTTGACAGATCTGTGCATGATATGTTCCTTTCAAACAGGATGGGCTAGAGGATCCTATATCCCTCTGCAGGTTTATACCTTTTAGTCTGAGCTCATTTATGTGAGAACTCTATAGTTATGAGTTTCATTAAGATGTGTAGCAAACAGTTGCCAGGTAGCAGTGGACAACTGCTGTGTTCCTTAAATGAATTCTGAGTGTATTTTCCAATGCAGTTTTCCCCAAGTTATCCTCCATGGAGGACATCAACAGGAACATCATTTGAGTATTCTGCCTTTCATAACCACAGTGTGTCAGATTTTGATGCAGCTGGTGCCACTCAGCCCACAGCAAAGACACTCTGCAAATAGAAAGCACAACTTCATGGTTATACATTATAAAGCTAATACACACCTTTTGGTTTCCATCCTCACATGTTATGTGGAGATCTCCTTCCTGCTTTTTCCATAAACACTGTTTGGATAACATATAGTCAGTGAAATTGTTCTAAAAACTTTTATGCTTTAATAAACATGCTTTTATTTTGGCTTCAGAGTGAAGAAGGGAGTTATGGAAGAACAAAAACATATTACATGGTATTTTTTTGTGTGCTGGTGGCTTTTACACCTCTTTTCCCCTTCAGCTTTCTTTATGATTGCTTCTTTGTCTTGATGAGATGTGGTGGAAGGGTGCAAATAGACTGATGCTGTGGATGTTTACACTAATGTCTGACAGTTAAAAGACAGTATATTCATGAAAGGGAGAAAAGACATTTCCACCACATACAGGGCTCAATAGAGGCTTTTGAAAGCTGTTTTGTGATCCAGGACTGAAAATATGACACGACAAGAGGTGTATTTGAGTTAATACTAGGGGACTTTGCCAGCCAAAGTGGCTACAACCAGAAGTGTTTCTGGTCCAACATGATGGATTCTGTTTCTATAACTGTTGTAGTCACAGGAGGTGAGACTGGCAAGCTTAAAATCTTTAGTGGGCCTTGTGTTCAGACTCCTCTTGGCAGGGCCAAGTTCTTATGTGGTTAACTAGGCAACTATTACAGCAATATTTTACAGCCTGAATGCAACTGTAGAAATCAAGGTTTTTCAGGTTTGTAGGTAAAAGTCACTTAAGTGACTGTGTGACTGCCAAGCCATCAACAGGCTTTGTTCATTTTGAATAATTTTATGTGATTTTTAGATTAGTTATACAAATTAATAGACAGTAATATATTTTTGCTCACTGTCTCCTGGGCAGCATGCAACAGCCCCTTCTACTCTTCCTCAGCTTTTATTTTTTCATCCTAAAAATCTATTGACAAACAAAAAAGTAAAACATTTCCTTGCAATTTCATATCCTTCATTTCTCTATGAGTTGCAGGCCAAATCTATTTACCCTGTAAGTACAAGAACACTTTAACTTGATGCTCTGCCAGCTCATGCAGAAATTCAGAATTGAAACTGGGTCTCTCAGATGAGCACAAAGATGTGGATTACTGACAACTATGTGCATTCATCTGTATAGTGCACACCACATGGAGCTGGAAAAGTACTGAATGATGAAGTGTTCTAAAAAGCCAGAACCACTTGATGATGTGTTTGTTGCAGTTTTGTTTCTCATGAAGACGTTGAATTTGAAGCCACTGTTTCTCCTGTTGTGCTTTAGGTGCTGTAGCAGTTCTGATCCCTCGCCTAGACCTGGTGATTTCTTTCGTTGGAGCAGTCAGCAGCAGCACTCTGGGACTGATTCTGCCACCTCTGGTTGAAATCCTCACTTTCTACAAGGAAAACCTAAGTTTATGGACAATATTTAAAGATGTTTTTATAGCTGTTGTTGGGTTTGTTGGATTTTTAACAGGGACATACGTGACGGTTGAAGAAATAATTTATCCTGCATCCACAGTTCTTGCAAATGCAACAGGGAGCTTTCCTGCAGATTTAAATGCTACAGACTTGGTGGTTGGGTTAAAGTAATTAACCAGGCACTGTGAACTATTTCGTTCCTTAACAAGAAATTCTTGACTCAGGACCTGCTTTCAACTACTGGTACTGTGTAAAGAGGTACAATTTGTAAGAGATGTAGGATATACATGTGAAAATACATTATTTTTTTAGAAAGTAATTATATATCTCTTCTGGACTTTGAATGAAAAGTTACAAGATTTTGTTTTGTTTATCAAAGCAATATTACTTTCATGCAAAAACATTCAACATCACACCTGATAAGCAATTTATTTTTGTACATTTTGGTAACCGTTACCCTGACGCATTTTTTACACAATTTCTTTATCCCTGATTTCAACTATACAAAAATATTAAATACTGTATTTTTTATTACCTGTGGCTAGAAGTCTGTACACTACATATCTATATTTCTATTGGAATATATAATAATTATTTTTGCATTCTCATGTTCTGCCTTAAGCCATACCTAACATACCCTTTATGTATTTTTGCTTCTTTTGTGTATATTGGAAGAAAAAAAATACTAAGTTCATAGGTTGGTATCTGGGTAGAAATTAGTTTTGTTTAGCAAGTCTGCATGCTGAGTCCCCATGTACAATCCTGATTTTCAGGGTTCATATTTGACTTTCTGTCTCACACTTCATAGATGACTTTCACTCCAAATGCTGAAGCGCTATTTTTGGTCTTGTTTTTCTAAAAACCCTATAGTTTGTGCAATAACATAACTATTTATCACACTCATTCCTGTTATGAAGAAACAAATTTTTCTAAGGGAAAATTTTAATCATAACATTCCCTCAAGAAATATGTTATGCCAAAACCTCTCCACTGTAGTCATACAAATGAAGATAGAAATACATGTAACATTTTGCCTGCCTTCAGTATATTCTTCAGAAATCTACCATTTGGAAATCTACCATTTGGCATTACAGTGCTAGAGTAATATACTGCTAAATATATCTATATTTATATTTTCTCTTAAGAATATTTCCACTGTCACCTACCATCTGGTGACTGTAATGAGCACTTTTATCTCCATGTTGATGAGGGCATTTCTGATAGGGATTTGTCACAGCACGTAGTTTAAACTGCATGTATTTGTTCAAGCAATAGTTCTGAGTAATGCTCTAATTTTGATTTTAGCATGGATAAAGTTAAATACTTGGCAGGCACTTGGAAGGGATGAGTCTCTGCCTGTGCAATACCACAAAATCAACCTTCCTTATGAAAGTGCCACAGTGGAGCAAACACAGGTAGTTAGCAGAGAAGAAAAAGGTAACTCCAGCTTTTCATCTTGAAGGTTTCTTAGTCTTTAAGCTGTTTAAAAAGACATTAAATCTCAGTGTTTCCATCTGTTTCATAGTGAATCTGTTGCTTACCTTACCCATACACTACACACCAATATATTTCTGTGCAGCGTATTTTAGTTGACATGAAATACTTCTGCAAGAAACATCTTTAGTAGGACTGAGAGGATTTAAATGCAAGTTACTTTTCCTCTTGGTTTTTCATCTTTCTACTCGTGTATTAGGAGAATGAAGGACTTTCAAGTCCATTCATATTTGTTCGGCTTTAGTTGTGTCCTGGTGAGCAGCTCTCAGAAGGTGCTTCTACCAGGGTGCAGAAAGACTTGTCCAGTTCAGAGTTTGGTGGTGATTCTGTCAGGTGCAGGTGAATACTGCCATGTTTCTATCAATGAATATTTCCTGAGCTGGGTACCTACAGCCTATAGAGGTGGCCCTGGTACCCAGTGAATGTAACATATCCTTGTGAAAGTCAGATAACTTGTTCAGAAGCTTGATAGGTTTGAGGATTCTAATCTTAGCCATCAGACCTTGGAAAGGCTGGCCTGAATACAAAGCCATGCACATCTTCCTGCTCTGTCTTACTGCAGTGCAGCCTGTCAAGGCACAGGTTTCCAGAGCAGTGAATGGCCACCAAGTGACCAGGTAGGCAGTAGTGTTTTTCTGCAGTTGGCCAGTGTCGCCAAGTCAAACAATGTTGTATCTTTTGAATCTTTAAAATGTTTATTAATATATTTTGCACAATGTCATTTTTCTCCTACAGTGTAGGATTTTTATAATTTTAACACTCACACAGCACATTTGCATGGCCTGCTCTTTCAGACAGAAAGAGTCAGGAATCAGAGTGTCATGTTTTGGGTAAGATTAAAATGTCATGTGGTAAAAAAACTAAGTCTGACTAATGAGAGTGTCCTGTGAAGCATTGCCAAAGATTTAAAAGAGAGGAACTTCTGACAGAAACCTCTTATGAATAAGAGTGTTCATTCAGCTTTTAAAGTGCTGTAATATTAGTTGCAAGTTAAGAGTCAGAGAGTGAAACTGAGAGATTTCATAGGTATGGTTTACATTAAGGTATATATTTAAGATGGAAATGTACTTTAGCACAAGCTAAATTAAACTGCAAAATGTGTGTCATTAGCTTATGTTCCTGAGAAGGAGCAGAAAGCTATTGTATTTATATACTGTACATGAACTTATATTTTACAATATAATATTGTTAACAGTTTTAATGTAATTTAATCATTAGGTGCACTACAGGTAACTGGATAATTTTCTTGTCTGTAACTGTTCATCCTCAAGTACTGGGCAAATAAGAGGATGGGTTTGCCTGATGTTCTGTAAAACTTTAATCTTCTGTATCAATAAAACTACAAATTACCCTGCAAACTCAGTGTTATCCTGCCTGTCACCACTACTGCATCACTAGAAGAAATAGCTGTCCTAATGCAGGATTTACATTTGAAGTTGTCCAAGGAATGGTGACTGACGTGAGACTCACAGGCAAGCTCCAGAGCTGATTTTTCATTGATAATAAATCTCATTTTAAAGTCACACAGGCACTCCTGAAAAATCCCACCTCCACTCCAAGGATTTTCATGAGGGCACATTTAAAGTTAGGCTTCTGCATCTTTTTAGAGGTGCTGTAGTAATTAAGTGAATTTATAAATGTAAAAAGAGATGCAGATGTCCCCACTGAAATTTCAGTTCCTATATAGAAAACCACAAAGAAAAATCCAGACATTTTAAAATTGGACAAGCCTCTACATATTTGCTCTGGACTTGGCCTTATCTGTAAGGATGGATTGCTTTCTGAACATGCTGACAGAGAAGGGAAAGTGTTAACTTGGAAAACTCTTGACTAGAAGTGAGGAATGAGATTAGTTGATGGACAACCTAAGAGGTTCCACTCAGTTCATCTCAGGGAGAGTGAAAGGTAAGAGGAACATAATGGAAAAGTGATTATTTTATTAATTCTGTATTAAAATGTTTCCAGATGAAGTACTAGAGAAGCTGTATACATCACTCACTACCATTCTATAATTGCTGGAATGTGTTATGAGCCTTGTCAGACCTCCCGTTCTTCTGTTTTAATTTATTTGGTTCTGTATGGATTAATCAGTATTTCTGCTGCTTACAGATTTCTCAAGTGTCAAAGTATTCTCTGGTAGAAAACAAGCAATACAGCTAACATCTGTTGAAGTTAATTTTTCACATGCTGTCCATGGGAGAAACCACTGCAACATCTTGGTGGGGTTTTGGGAAGGGAGGAGAACCTTCTCCGTGGTTCTGTGTGTTATCTAGAGATGTTTTGGTCATGCTGGACCATCTTAACATGGCATGAGAAGTCTGAATCTTGCCACAGTTACCTGAACTACCCTCCAGACTCCCACATGGTTCTGATTAGTGTAATGTAGGTCTGTGAGCTGACTACAGCCCTGGACATAAGTACTGAGACTGGTCTAAATACTAGCTTGTACTTAGTTTGAAACTCAGTGGTTTCATCTCCAAGTTCTAGAAGTGCTTGGATAAGTAGCATTTGATAGCAGTAATTTGTTTACTCTTGGTTTGTTTTTTTCCTAAAATGGTTTTATTAACACCTAAGAATTGCTCTCAATTTACAGTTCCATAGATTCACTCCATGCAGACAGTAGCTGGGGTGTAGAAAGCAGCATCTAAGTAGACATTTAGTTTGAGTTCAGCCAAAGTTTCTCTACATGCAAAAGGAGGTGCCTCTCAAATGACAGTAAAAGAATCTGCAAGGTTATATAGCAAAGCACTCATCTCCACAGACACAAAGGAGCACAGAGGCACAACTGTGAGTGGATGAACCCCACTTGAAATAAATTCACCTTGTTTTCTGTTCTTACAGGATAAGAGTTAATTTCAAAGGAACAAGTTTCACAGGTTGCACCAAATGATTAGGAGCCTGTCTTGTAGCACAGCAAGGAAGGAGAACAGGGGCCACTGGTGTGGCTAAAGACCAATCTCTGTCAGGACAAAGGAATGGGGGAACCAAAATATCCTCATTACAGAAATGGAGCCCCAACCAGGCTTTTTCTAGGGTTTTCACAGCACAGCAATCAGTCCATGGTCCAGATGAGAAAATCAGAGAGGGTTGACTGGGGAGCATCTCTCAGGATCACTGCATAAACTGAGAGCATTACTGCTAAAAGGGGGAAAGGAGCACCCTGTAAGATGTATGGGAAGTGTATTTTGGGTATGTACAGGACTTGTAATGGAAATTCGGAGTAGCAACCAAAAGTGAGAGAAGAGATGAATCAACGTGTATTGGAAAAATTGAAGTTTTGTGATCCTGTGAATGTGGAGATAAAAGGGTCTGGTCAATCCCCTGTGAGCTGGGAATGGTCAATACAGGTGTCAGTCTGTCCATGCCCTGTGCCTGAACAGTGCAGTCTGTCTTGCCTTTTCACTAAACTAGGACTGAATCCAGCCATGCCTTGGCTCCTTTCTCTGAGAAGGAGTTTAGAAAGCAAGGGGGTCCTTTCTGCACCTTGTGGCTCAGTGGGAGGCTTCTTTAGTAAACTTTGTCTGAAGCTTCCACTCCCACCCACAACAATATCCCAATAACTCCCCTGGAGGGGATTTTCCACACTTGAGCCAGTTGTGTAAGGAAGAACGTTGGCATGATAAAAATCATTATCCCACCTTGCAGGATCTGCTTCTTGCTGGTCTCTTCCCTTACCTGGCCCAAACCCCGGCTTGGGGCGTGTATACCCACACGGTCATGTGCTTATCAGGAACACGTGCTCAGCCTCTCTGTGTGCTGGACATGGAGCTATGGCAACCTCACTTCCTTCCTGCTCCCAGCTTTGGCAGCTCCTAGCAGACCCTCCTCATATTTCCTTAGAAAACTAGTTTTTCTGGGGCTCAGCATCATTTGCCTCGTACTACTGAGCTTTGGCCTTTCTGTCATTTTGCAGGTAAAAGGTGTACGTGTCCCTCCAGCACTCCTTTTCCTTATGTAATAGTTTTTCTAGTGGGTTTTAAACAGCTCAACTGCCTCTTAAAATTTGTGAATGTGGCATTTTGTGAGGTGTTTTTCATGATATCTCTGGATAATTTATGCTGTAAAATATTTGTCTCTTGACCTGATGGATTTATTTGACTTTGAATGAGTGGGCTCCAACTACTAAAGCCAGTAAAGTCCTTTCAGTTTTGTTCTTATATATGCACTCCGAAACAAAGTTTTATTTTGGGCACATTCCCATTTGTACCTTAGATACTTAAGGGAGAATTGATTGTTCTATATTTTACTTTTCAGCAACTTTCCAAAATTCAAATAATCTTTAATGTATCCAGCCCTCTAAATGTTGACATATAAATGCCGTTGGAAATTTCAGCATTTATTGATTTTTTTTGACCATCTTCATATCTAATACAATCTCTTTGCAGAACAGACTTTTTTTTTTTTGTTGGTTTCAATTGCCAGCCCTGAGAGACCAAAGTCCTGGGAAACCAAGCCCAGTGCTCTTTTTTCATATTTCCTCAGGGTTAATAAAGTCATTGTGAGGATTTGTTAGTCTCAGCATCATTTGTGCTACACCATCTCCTCCAAAGCCTATGACATTGTTAATGGATTCACATTGAATAATAAATTATTGTAGCAATTCTGGCTCACAAGATAGAGAATCCATTTGTTCCTACTGCTGAGTAGGCTCCAGAGGGTGTCAGCCTAAGGCTCAGCAAACTTATTATTACTAAATATGACCCAACTATATACAGGAATAAGTCTGTCAATGGGAACTTAGCCTCTTTCACCTTGTCAGCCTTACAAGCCACCCTTCAAAGGATACACAGCTTTTACAGTACAGGTACTACTTTACTTAAATCTCCAAAATATTACTGAGACTATTTGCATGGATAGTTGGATCAGATTCATCTCCCTGTTTTCCCTTCACTTGACAACTCTTTGTTGTCTCAAGTTTCTGTTAGAACCCATGGTGCCTGTGCTACCTCTGCAGGGTTATCGCATCTGAATGCTCTCTCTCCTGAGTCTGATCAGTCCATGGATAATTTTATGTCTTCCCAACCTAATGTTTCACCCTATCTGTCACTGGGGGATTCCATACTTTTCTATTTTTAGTGAATTCTCTGCCATTTAAAGTTATATATTTCTGTTTTAATTGCTGAACTCATGTCAGCTTGGTTGAAAGGATTTTTTATATATAAAAATAAATACATTTCATATACGTGTTTATTAAAATTACCCATTTCCTTCCTACCTCAGCTATTTTCTTGGAAATCACTGTTATGCCTTGCATTCAGTGATCTGTCCTGGCTCAGAATGCAAGGCTAGCTCTGTCCCTGGCTCTCAATTTTAGTACTCATCATTGTGCTGTGAGTTGTTGTTTATGCTCTGCCTTGTTCATTCAAAACACCTGTATATCATAAATGCATATCTGAATTATATTTATTGTGAATCTCGAATTTCTGCTTGTTTTACTGAACGCAGCTGTCACAGCTCATTTTAAAAGGTGATAATATAGGGAAGTTCAAGGATTCTGTTGACAGTGATTCTAATAAGCAAATGTGCCTGTGTCCATTGGAGTTATCCAAGAAACAAAATGAGGTCTATTCAATTCAATTCAACTCCATGAAAGAAGCTTCTCAGGTGTGCCCTTGATAAAATCTCTTTAAAGTAGCCATGGTCTTGTGACTGCAGCACAGACCCTCAGGTAAGCTCCAAAGATTGTTCATGGGGGCACTCAGGCTGTATCTTAGATATCTAGAGGTGCCCTGTGGTCTGCAGTCACTCAGTTCAAAGACCTGGCCAGGATGGCCCATGGCTCTCTTCTGGAAAACACAGAAGGCTGGGCTGGGGTGGTGGAATGAGAGCAACACTGGTGTGGGACCATGTCTAAGCAGAAATGCACTGAAAAATCTGAGATGCAGATCCAGGCTGGAAGCTGTAACACCCTTCTGGATGTAGTCCAAGTGCATGGGGACAGCCCAGGGAGATCACAGCTAATGGGACCTGATTTGCTGTTGAGAAAATCACCAGCAACAAGCAGTGGCTTCAGCTCTTCCCTGAGGCCTTTATAGGCTACCTTGGGATTCACCATCTCTCCTGTCTATTTTCTACAGCCTCAGACTACACACTGAAGGTGTGCTTTGTTCACAAAAATCCACACCAATCAAGTTCTTGTTCTTCCAGATATTTCCTTCCCCCTCTATTCAGGAGACAGTTTCTGTTTCCATCCGATTCAGCCAGCTCAGCTGATTATCTTTCCTCTTTACAATTGCATTTCTGCCATGTTACATTTTATGTCAGTAACATGCCTCGCCTGGCACTGTGACATGCCAGTTGTTATCACAGTTTCTATGTGATCATTGTGAATCCATTGTCCCATTTGTAAATGTTGGCATCTTCTTCTAGAGGAAAAGCTATAGCTTGTAAGAAGCTTGTCAAACATTTTATTACAGAACTTTTTTCCTTTATTAAATCATAAGTGCTACATTTCTTAATTAAAATGGAGCAGAATGACCCTTCTCAATGTCCTAAATTATAATGCTTTTTATATAGAACAGGGCTATGGATCTTGTGACTGCCAGAGGCCAGGCTGGCATCACAATTCTCCTACAACAGTCATGTTGTTCAATTTGATGACAAATGATCCGTTACAGACTCTGCAATGCCAGCAAAATTTGCTGCAACAACATTATTTTCCCAGTGTAGTTTGTTTCTTTTGGGGCTTAGGGGAAGAAATGTGCAGTTTGTCCTGCAGTGAGGTCAACTACCCAATAGCTGCAAACAAGTCCCTGGCTTGCCTGGAGACTTTAAACTATTTAACTTCTGCTTTGCAATCATTGACTGCCATATTTCAGCCCTTACTCTCACATCTCTGTATTTGTGAGAGAAATTGGGGGTTTTAAATTTTTTTTTGTTGGGACTGTATGGTTTATCTCTCACTTTCCATGTTATTTTAGAGTTAGCTGAAGTTATATGGCAAGAGCAGTAGTGATGTTCAATAAAAAAAAGTATGAATCAAAAGAGAAAAATGTATAAAGCCATCACAGTATTCTGAAATCAAACAGACAGTAAAGTTCTGGGCTCAACGAGCAAACGTAGCAAATAAATCCATTTCCCTCAAGAATGTACCTGCCATAAAGTCTGCAGTGTTCTTACTTACAGACGGCTCTAGCTCACTGAATTGCCTCGGAAGCCTCACTGTAAAATCATCTCCAGTGTGCTATGCTTTGAGGAAATGGTTCAGATTTTTATCAGCATCAGCCAGGGTTTAACTCACCATGGTAGTTCAGCAGGTGAGAATAACTGATTTCTGTTTTCTTCTTTCCCTTCTTCTTTGCTGCTGAAGAATGACATTTCAAGAGCATTAATACAGTTGTATTCCTATCAAAAGATAAAACTGGAGGGGCAGTTATCCAAAACTGTCTGCAATATAAGTTCTTTTCTTGCAATATCTCAAGTCAGGCATGCAAGTCTGATAGCTAATTTGGAGAATCTTGGCTCCTATCAGCACATTCATACTTAGGTGGGGAGCATCCCTCAGGGAGTCATGGCAGATGTTCAGTGCCCTGCACACATAGATGTGGATATGGGTGGCTCACGTTGGACAATGTTTGCTGGAAGATACAGGTGTTTTTTGGCTGCTGTCTCACCCATGCAACATATCCTCCTCTGCAGAATAGTATACAAGAAGTTATGAGGGTATTGTCATCTCGTGTTCAATTATCTCCATCAAAGTTTGGCACAAAACAGCATTTTCTGTTTGATTGATCCATGTCATGAGCAAATGTCATTTCTCTGCATTAAGAAACCCCTCCCTAGCATTTATTTTTATCTTCCTCTTTAGTTGTTTGGGATTTTGTTTTGTTTTGTTTTGTTTTGTTTTTATTTGATTTGTATAGTTTGTTTGTTTTGGTTTGGTTCTTTTAATAGAAAATTATGACATCATAGAATCTTTTAGTAAGACTCTCCTAATTTGTTCCTAAATTCTGTTACTGATATGGGGTCACTCTGCCATTAGGAGTCTGGAGGATGTAGAACTAGCAAAGAACAGTGTGCATCTCAACCCCCATGTCTCTGTCTATATCATCTACATGTGTAGCTTCACTCTTCATTTGCTTAATTCAGGAATAATTCCCTACTCCCTGCAGCCATGTGAGGAGCTCTGGGATTAATTGATTTGAAATTTCTAGGAATGCTTCCATTTGTGCAGCAAAACCAGTGCCATGCAACAAAAATGGCTCCATGCACAGCCCTCAGCTGTATTGGACAAACACCTACAGCTCTTGTCCTGTCATTTCCTCTTTCTTCCGTGCCAAAATAACATGGGAGGCACATTAGGAAACCAATCTTTCTGCCAGATCATCTCGAGGAGCCGTCACCTCATGTTTGCTTGTCTCAAATGTCCCATTCCAATGGCTCTGCTGCTTTTTATAACTCAGCTATGAGTCTCAGAACTTTCTTCTTGTTTTATTGCACTGACTAGGAATAATAGAAGAAGGTGTCTAGTTATTTCCAGCTATAGGTAGATGAATAAGTAGGTACCAACTTTATATGACACATACTTCAAAACATTTTAATTGAAAGAATTTCTCCATTCGCACGTTGCAGACAATCCCTACTCCAGACCCTGAAGTACTGGCCAAATGCTGAAACACTTAAACATGTAGACTTTGTAATGTCTCATTTCATGGTCTTTCTCTTCTGGACAGACATGGAGAGAAGACTCTGGAACTGAAAGGTGAGATCTAATGATAGAAAAGACTAAATTTCACAGTCAAACAGTTGTAGTGTCTATTCAACCCTCAAAAGAACAAATTATGTCTTCTACCTGACTTTTTCTGTATTTTCTTTCTCCTTTCTCATAAATATTTATGGTCTTCTTGGCTATTAAGTTTGAGAAAGGTAAATTTATTACCTCAGGGTGAGTTTAGTTTTGATTTATTTTGCAGCTATCTATGAGTAATATCTGTGTAAATGCACTCACCGGGTTCTCAGAGGCTGGCTTTCCATGAGGTTGCTTCTGTCAAGCAACAAACACCTTTGCATTTTCCCCTGCATCATCCAAGTGCCTCCAACAGGATCTGCACAGCTCTGCTCCTGAGGGACTGGATCCACAGCCTCTCTGGGCAGCCTGTGCCAGCAGTGCCTCACCCTCTCATACTGAAGAGTGCCCTGTTTCTGTTTAAAGCCATTTCCTCTTGTTCTATCACTAGACACCCTGCTAAAAAGTTTATCTCCATCCTGTAAGTCCCTTTTAGGTACTGGAAGATGCTGTGAGGTCTCCCTGGAGGCTTCTCTTCTCCAGGCTTGAAAGCTGTTACCCAGTCCAATACCTTTTTCTGTCAGCAGATCCTGATTAAGGCTAGTTAATTGTTCATTGGGAATATATTTCTCTTTTCAGCTGAACTTTCTTTGCCCCTTCTCATCTTGTGAATCTCCTGCAGCCTCGCTGAACATGACAGTTACCACATGACTTTTAAAGTGGTGTTTTTAATTGGAGCCTGATGAAGGCAAATGGGTTCAAAATTTCCTGTAATAACTGCATTGCCTACAGCTCACAAATCTGAGAATTTTAAATTTTTTCTCCTATTAAATAGATTTTTATTAGACCTATAATATATATAGAGAGAAATATCTACAAGAAATCATGCAGTTTGGGATAATGACATGCTGCTGAAAAGCCTCACAGGCAAAAGAAGAAGAAAATAGCAGAATATATTTTGCAAAATGCAGTATAAATACACAAAAAAATTATTTCTACATTGCTGGTTTCATTTCATACTTCACAGTGCTAAACTGGCATTTGGAAAAAATATAAAAACATATGTAGCCCAGGAGTATAAGTAAGGGACTAAGACCTTCTTCAACTTCTTCTCCTCATCCAGCTATTGGAACAGAAATGGATATGTATTAATAAAACATGGACTCATTCTAGTTAGGCTAGGCAAAAGATTTTATATTCCTTCTCAATTTGGCTAGAAACTGAAACAAGAAAAGGAACAGCTTTGGAAGTGTAAAGACAATATTCATATATATTCATGGAGCTTACAAATGAGAAAGGGCATCAGGAGATCACCAAACCTGAGCCAAATGCATTACAGATGATTACTTTGCATCCAGAATCTCAGCCCTGAAACAAAAAGGCATCAGGTCATTATGCAACAACATCAAGAGGCTGAAAATCCAACAATTTCTCTGGTGTTTTGCTCAGGAGTTTAGCCTCCTTCACTGCTAGAATTTTGTTTGTAGTTTCTGATTTAGATTTCCTTTTTGCTCCCAGACATTTTTAAATTTGTTTGTTTTATTCCTCACCAGATTAGAGCTCCATTCAAGACATAGAATACTTTGTTTTCTGCCATAGAAGTATTCCAGCATTTGAATGACATAATTTATTGATTGTCTTTGAAAACTAATTCAACTCAATTCTCCCACTGAAAAATAATATTTTGTCTTTTTCTAGTCTTTCCTGACAACTCTGCAGTGTGTGCTCAATGCCCAATATAACCCTTATTTTACTGTTGGTAAAATCCCTTGGTGCATAAATATTGCATTTCTTTTTCCCAGGAATATGAATTTTCACTTATTTCAATGAAATCATTTCCTCAACACCAGCTTGCTCTTAATAATGTTCTGACTCTGTTACTATTTTTCTCTCTGCTCTTTTTCACATCACCAGCTCTACAAAACTTATCTGCAGTGATTTTATAGGTACTCCTGGTTTGTTGATGAAAATGTTGAAATGTCAGGTCTTGCATTGATCTCATTGGTCTCAGCTCCACCATCTAAAACATTTTCAAGCTGACAAAGCTGTGAGCTCTGAACGGTTTGGTTGAAGGTCCAGGCCAGGAGACTTTTGAGGTGCATGTGAAGATGCTGGTGGGAGGCAGCTTGGGGCAGTATTATTTGGCAATACTGCTACCAGAAAAGTGTCTTTGTAACAGTACTTATTACTGTTTAAAAGCTTATATAGGGACTTCACCTTCTTAGCACTTCATCAACTCTGATTGCTACATCAGTTGCTGGTTTTAAGTTGCTCCTCACTTAGTAAAAACTGCATTTTGGTTCCAGCCTTACAGACCTAGGCTGTAGACCTATAGATTAAGTAGTCTTCAATCTTTGTACCTTATTGTGGGAAGACAGAGTGCTGAAGGCAATCTTGCCTCTGATGTATTGCAGCTGTGTTAATTAGCAAAGAGTGGGAACAGCCTTGCCCTCCCAGCTGTGGGTGTGATAAAGAGTGAGTTGGTTGGTAGAGAGTCACTTGGAGTCTGCTGGCCGTGCTGTGAGGAGGAAGGGACAGGAGATCGTGTGAGAGACAGAAAGGGTGAGATGTTGTGTGAGGGATAGACAGGGTTTGGTGGCTGTGCTAGGGACAGGAAGGAGCCAGGAGGAACTGCAGAAGGAAGAGAGGAGAAAGAGCCAGAGCTGTGTGGAGCTGCCCATGGGAGGCTATGTAGAAAAGGTATGAAAGACTTTTGGATAACAAGGTGCTGATTCTTGAAGCTTTCTGAAGTTTTACCGAAGCATTCTGAGTGTTGTGGCCGTCACTACAATGACAACTTATTATGGCATTTATCTATTGCAGAGGGAATCCTTTTCAGTCACTCCTCAGGGAGGTGTGAAACAACCACACCTGAATTATCACTTGGTTTTCTCTTTGGTAAAAAATATGTCAAGTTTCTGTTCTCTCCCTGCAAAGCAGATTGTATATGGATATCGCTATTTTCTCCTTGGTGACATTTTATTCTGGGAAATTTGAGATTTTTAGTCTGATATGCCAAGACATTGAATTATATAGTTGCATATTAGGATCTTTGTCAGTCTTATCACCTTTTAATGACCTCAGCACATGCAGGGCAATTCACCAGTCTGGCAGAGGGCATAGCTATCACCTTGAAAATGTTGTCAAATACACTCTTTAAAGTTTTCTCAAACCTGTGACTTGGTGAAATGCATTTAAATGAACCCTGTGGGGCTGTCAGCTGCTCTGACTATCACACGTGCCCATGGAACACTCCCAACACTGGCAAGCCACCACAGCTTGCTCCAGCATTTACCCTTTCAGTTCCTAGGAGATGAATGGGGAGATATCACAGGTGACAGATCTGTGTGATATCAGGCTTCATTAAATTTATTTATGGAGGAACCTGTTTACACAGTGGACACTCTGTATTTTATTTGCTTTGAGTTTGGAAGACTTCTTTGTAGTTTTGAAGTCTAAGAGCTGCTCACAATTTGAGGAGGAGGAGGAGGATTCAGAAGACCTGTGATGGCTGGTTAAAATGGAAGAAAAAGTACCAGATGTAATATCAACTTCTGATTCCATTGAGTATACACTAACAATCACAGCTATTACTGGGTACATTTTTCCCTCCTACATGACCTACATGGCACCAAAGTGTAGCTCATGTTTTGAGTCAGGTTTGTATTGCAGAAACCTGATCTTGCTCATGTTCCTCATTTCAGTGATTTCCCTTGGGACAACAACTCATCCTGAGTCCTGAAGGACTAAGTACAGAAAGATAAAAAATGCTATTTTATGTGTTAGCACAAGTAATATAACCACAGCTGAAGTGTAGAGGTTTTCAATAATGTAAGGAGAAGGAAGAAAAAATTAGTTCATGTCTATGGAGCTGTTTACCTGTATTTGCCTCATTAGCCCAGCATCTGAGAGCTTAAGTTACAGTGACATATTTTTCCTCATAATATGCCTGCAAGATAGAGAAGCTGTATTTGCATTTCATGGATAGTGGGAATGGAGGAATGTTGGTGGTTTTAAATTCGCTAGTACTTCTGCGTGTCTAACAAACAAACTTCTGGGTGTCTATATGCTTTCAAATGAGATCCAAGATGTCTCAAAATGAACGGACAGTTCCAAACCAAGAAAAAGTCTACAGGATCTTTCTGAAATATTAGTTAAGGCCAGTATCCATAACTTCTTGCCTCTAAAGAAGAGGAATAAAATGCCTAATGCAGAGCTGATATAATGTTATTTACTTTTATGGAGGTTTTCCAGCTTAGCAAAGAAATAGATAACCAGCCCACTGGTGAAAAAGATTTGGTCCTCAGAAGCATGAGGAAAAGAAACTACTATGTTTATAAAGAAAAAAATCTTGCTAGATTTTTTCACAGAATGGCTAAGACAGTCATTGAAAGGAAAGCAGTTGATCTAGTTTATCATGCTTTTGGATTAAAACACATAATATCCTTAAGCAGTGAGCAGGAACTGCAGTGCTTGAAAAAAATCACACTCAGAAAGAATTCAGATGAGCCTGAACACAAGCTCTCCTGGGACTGAAAATGAAATTAAGAACATACAAGGTTAGCACTAAGAGTAGTATTTTTGGCAGAGTGAGGTGGCAAACCAGGGATCTTTGTAATTATTGTTGTCAAGTAATTTCTTCAGTAATGATGCAGAAGAAAAGGAAGATTGTGTGTTAGTGCAGTTGAATGCCCTACACTGAGAGGAGTCAGGCAAAGACAGAGATGTTAGGGTGGGAGTAGAGCAGAAGGAAAACTAGGGACATATTGTGGAGGAGGAGGAGGAAAGGGAGGAAGAAGTAACACTGGAAATAAAAACTACTATATGTTAAAGATCCAGTGTGAGGTGGTTTGGGACCCTGACATACAAATCAAACTGCTAATATATAAAGAAAACATAAAAAAATGAACCAGAGAGACTAAAAGAGCAAATATTTGGCTTAAATTTGCTAGCTACAGAGGTCATCTGCCAGTCTGGAGAAGCTCTTGATTATCCTTGAGGCATAAAGTAGCAAGTTTTCGTGTTTTGGGAAAATAAGGATTTAGGAATACTGGAGTTGCTCTGGAATTTATAGGTGAGAAGTATCCAGTAAAAATCCAGGGATTAACAAGAGGTATCTCAAAAGGAGAATTCTACTGAAGATGTGTAATGATATGATATAAAAATTTTAAAAGGCTGTTCATAATCCACAGATAATTTTACAGTAGGAACATTTTAAAAAAATATAAAGTCTCAAATCAAATTATAACTGAAGTATCTAGTAAACTGTGAATTTGCTCTCAAGGTTGGGAAGGGGTTTTTGACAGATCTTAGTAAAATTAATGTTTACATAAGGGAATTTTAAATATGAGCTCTTATCTGCATGAATTCTAACCTGTCATCTCTGAATGTGTTAGTGATCTGAATACGGGAGAAAAGAAACAGGGTGCCATGATGTGTACCAGTCACTCTAAGTTCCTAAGACAGAATACAAAATATCTACTCCCAAAACTGCAGAGAGCTTCTGGAGGGATAAAATGTTTTACTGGAAATGAGTGCACAGTCTGGAAGAGTAAATACATTTGATCCTTTTTCAATCTTCTCATGAATAATTTGAAAAAAATAAGAGTGAAAGACAAGTAAGACATAACCCAGGATGGCTGCCTGAGTCCCACTCTTCTGTATGTGAACAGAACAGCATGGGAGGAGTATTTATTCTGCTGTTGAATCAGTGTTAGGATTAGAAGAATACTATGCCAATTAGAAGATGGGAGATATTTGAGGGGCAACAGAGGCCAGTCTCAAGTTTATTTATTTTCTCTGTCTTTTGGAGGTAATAGTGTGTGTGTTTGCATTGCAAGGTTCTGCTAGTGGGGGTACAAAGGTGGCATCTCTGAGAAGCTGCCAGAAGCTTCCCCCATGTCTGACAAAGCCAATGCCAGCTGGCTCCAAGACAGATGTGCCACTGGCCAAGGTCAAGCCCATCACTGATGTGGTAGACTCTGGGATAACAGAGATAAAAAGAGGAAAACAATGGCTGGGGAACAGCAGCCAAAGGAGATGAGTGAGAACATGTGTCAGGAGCAGCTCTGCAGAACCCAAGGGCAGTGCAGGGGCAGGAAGTGCTGCAGGCACTGGAGCTGAAATGCCTCTGCAGCCCTTGGCACAGCCCCATGGCACAGCTGTGCCCCTGCAGCTGTGTCAGTCCATGGGGGAGCAGAGATCCATCTGCAGCCCCTGGAGCATCCCAGCCAGAGCAGGCTGTGACCCCACAGGAGTCACAGTGGAGCAGGCTCCTGGCAGGACCTGTGGCCCCATGAAGAGAGGAGCCCATACTTGAGCAATGTTTTTTGGCAGGACTTGTGACCCCACTGAGGACCCACAGTGGAGCAGCCATTCCTGAAGGACTGCACCCTGTGGAATGGACCCAGGCTGGAGCAGTTCATGAAATCCCACAGGAGGGACCCTAGGCTGGAGTAGGGGAAGAGTGTGGGGAATCCTGCCTTTAAGGAGGAAGGAGCAGCAAAGACTGTTATGAACTGACTGCAGCCACCATTCCCCATCCCCCTGGGCTGCTGTGGGAGATGAGGCAAAGAAATCACCAGAGCCCAAGAAGGGAGGAGTGAGTGCAACATGTGTTTTTAGTTTTGTTCTTATTTCTCCTTATCCCACTATGATTTGATTTGTAATAAATGAAACTATTTTTCCTGAGGCAAGCCTGTTTTGCCCATGATGGTAACTCATGAATGATCTCTACTTGCCCTTATCCCATGAGCCTTTTGATATATTTTCTCTTCTCTGGTCAGCTGAGAAGGGGAGTGATAGAACAGCTTTGGTGGGCACCTGGCATGCAGTCAGGGCAAGGCCCTGGTACACATGCACACACTCCCCAATCTGCCCTACCATTTTGGAAAAGAACAGAGTTCTCCTAGAAACCCACAAAGGCTGTTATAAGCATCCCTTCTTTCTTTTTCCTCACTTTTTTTATTTTTCTTTCCTTATTTTTCTAGACTCTGAAAATTTGAAGTTTATCACTGTCAGAATTTTCTCTCTTAGTTCAAACTCATCCTCAAATTCTTAAAGAAAAGGGCAATTGTTTAGAGAGATGTTTTTGGAAGGGCTCCTAATTTTCTAGCTTTGTGTGGACCTGATTCTTATACCACTTTCTGATGCAGGTGGGAAACAGGTTACACTGCCTTTATGTACTGAAGTGCCCCTTAAAGTCTTTCAGAAATAACATAGATTTGGATCCTCCCATGCTACTGGACATAAATACAGCTCTTTAATAAATGCAGCTATAGATTGATCTTGGAATAATTGCTAGTTATTAAAAACAAAACAAAGTGAAAACCAAAAAAGGCAATAAGAAAGCCCTGAGAAAAGCTACATTAGATACATACAGCACCTTCCATGACCATTGCTGGTGTAAGTTTGGACTATTCTAAATCCAGTTCTAATGGTTTCTCAGCAAAACTGCCCTTTTGCAGTGGTGTGCAAATATTTTGTGCACTTCCTAGTCTTTTCTGACATACTTTCTTGAAGAATTACTTTCAGTGGACTGCATTCTTGTTCAGATGTTGTAGAGGTGTAATTTCTCATTAGCTAAGAAAAAGTAATTCTTCATTACCTGAAGGCTTATGGCCAAGTAATACTGTTTCTTTTAACTAAAATAATTAATCATTTCCTGCCCCTCCTCTTAAATCTCTTCTAGCTGGAGTCTTTTGGTCTCAGTCTCAAGTGTGATACTGTACCAGGGAGAAAGGAGAAGCTGATCAGATCCACTCCTTCCAGTACTGCCTACACTTTGCTTCTCACTGAAACCTTCTTGTCATTGCACGGATATTTGTGCATAAAATATCTTCAGTGTTATCCTGTGTGAAATACTGTATACTTGGGTATTAACACCTCAGCAAATCTCTCCAGAGCTGTCAGAAGGCATGCAGAAGTACAATGAGATGTGTGGTGTGTTCAATGGGCAGTTTGTGGCAGAATCTTAGGAGTCACAATCTTGAGCCTAAATTGAGAGCAACTTCCTCAAGGGCAGCATGTATTCCTGTGTCCCCAAGCACACTCTTGGATATGGCACTTTGAGACAACCCTAGAGCCAGTGGGAGCAGAGTAAGGGCAGAGGAAAAACTCAAAGAAATAGATTCCTTGGGAGCAGGTCAGGGAGCTGGAGTGACCTGGTCATACTGACCTCTGTAGTGGAAGTGAAGGGAAGGAAGGGCACAAGTTATCAGCTGGAGAGTATAAAGGGTCTGTGAGTAATATTTTCCTCATTAAAATCCTCCCAGTATTTGTGCAAAGGATTTGGTGTCCTTTGGTTTGCTGCACTGAAATGTAAAGCAATCTGCTGTGGAATTACTGTGCTGAGCAGTATTTCAGGAAGGGAATTCAAGAGGGGAAACAAGATGTGGGAACGTGGTCCTGGCCTCATGATGGAAGAACCCAGCCTGGGACTTCCCTCTTGGAGATCCAGCCTGGTGCAAAGAGAGATGGGCCTGGGGTGTCCTGCCTGTTCTACATACCTGAATTGCAACATAGGCATGGGTTATGTAGCCCAAAGCTGCATAACACTGAGAAAATGGGAAAACTTGAGGATTTTTTTTCCCCTGAGATATGCCACATGACTGTTTTGTGCCCCACAAATGGGAAAGAAATAGTGAAAGGTTTCATGGGATGGTTATAAATTTTGCAGCATGCCACCTCATTTCGTATATTGACTCAGACTGTGTGCCAGGAATGGTTTCAGTAAGGATAATGGAGGAGTTAATATGAAGGGGCCCTGAGAGCCCAGATCACTGCCCTCTCTGCTGGGAGCAGCCCTTTGGACACCAGGAGTTGACAGAGATATTGGCAGCACAAAGGGGAAAAATACTGCACATGGAAACTAGAGTGTGTCTGTAAGTCATGTCACTTTTTGTGTCTGGGTTAAGTCCTTAATTTTAACTTCTATATTGGCACAATATTAAATGTATATTTTTGTCTGACTTTGACATGAGTATCTTTGTTTTCTGATCTTTGCTTATGGAATAAAAGGTCTCTCTAGGCAGAGGAAATGGAAGATGTCATCCTGAAAAAAAGCAGTCAGAGTGACACATGCAGTATTTCTTGTTATAAACGTGCATAAAAATCCAATGTGACAGTCAATCCTGTGTAATATGCAGATTATAGTAGATTATTTCATTCTAATTTGACATAGCCTGTTATCCCTGAAGTAGAGATTGTTCCAGAGCATTCCCTAGTCCTGTTTCGAAGAGTAATAGCAATAATATGATGGTGGTCATTGGAACAAAAAAATAAACACACCTAAAATTAACTACAGTCTTAGCAGATAAACCATGTTTTCATTAAATGTTTGTCATCCTGTTCTCAGCAAAACTTGTGGTCTTCTTAGGTTCACTTATTTTCAGCCTTAGACAATTGTGCTGTGCTCTGCTTATAGCCAGAGTTTGGCTCCAGTTGTGCAACTGTGCACTAATTGCTGCAAATCAGAATTAGATGTGAAGATGCCAATGAGTTTCCCCTCTAGAAAAAAAAGTAATGAGAGTCATTCTCCTTCCCCCAAAATTACCATCATTTAATTTGACTGAAATATTCCCTCCTCCACCATGCATTATGCCCAACCAAGCAGGAGTTAATAGCATTCCACTGACATAGCAAATTACTTTTTAGTGGGGATGACACAGCATGCTTAAAAAAATTCTGCCCCCATTTTCATTTTTTCCTATTCTTCCAATGTGATTCACCCTCCTACACCTTTCTTTCCATTGCCTCATGAGTAATTTCTCTTTATCTACATCAAGCAAATGTAATGCTTGTATAAAAGCTGGAAACAGCTGCTTTTGTACTGTAGTTACTATTAATAAGTCTCTGGTGTTCACAGTTCTCTGATCAACATATCCTGATTTTTTGCTTGTGAAATGTAATGTTGGATTTGTAAAAAAATGGATAAAAGATACAGATCAGACGTTAATAGTTTCTCATAACTTGAGCAGGATCTCTTTTATGACCTTTCCTTTCATCCATCATTAGTAAAAGTAGATTGCACGTGCTCATTGCTTTTCAAGGTAAACATCATTCCTGCTCTTGAGTGATATTGTTGCCCATGTAGTATAAGCAGTGTGAGAAAACCTACCAGCTGGCACAGCAGATATGTTGTCAGCTTTCTCCACGGTTCATGAAAGGGGTGTCTCCACAGGACATGAAAGAGATGTTCCATGGAACAAGGCTGTGCAGCAGACTGGGGAGGTCACATCCCAGGAGAAGACATTTGAGATGTGTTCAACAAAGGCTAGCAATGTGGTGGCTGTGGCAATAGACATGGAAGCCACTCATGGGCTATTTTCAGTTCATTTAATGGCAGACATACAAAAATAAATCAGTGCTCTCCCTTTGCTGCCAAAGCAAGCTATGAAACTCGTGGGTATGACCACCTGTGGAGGTGACCATTTTTCTCCCTTCAGGGTGGACAACTGTGGGAATATGCACAAAGTTAGACAAAAGGAATTCCACTTTGCACTGTACTGAAATGAAAAACATCTGTGGAAATTTCTAGCCCCTCAGTCCTGACAGAAAGTAGGCAGTTTATGTAAATGCTCTAGCTTTGCTTTATTAACTGGATGAATTTGTGTGCTTCAGCAGCTCTGAGGGGAGCACTATCCCCCTGAAGTTTCCCTTTTAACCAATGCCAATGTGAGACAGAGAAAGCTGGGAAGTATGTGCAGCTCACACTGCAAAGCTTTTTATGCAATAGCCAAATGCTTATAGTGATACATATGTACATGCCTTGGACTGAAGGCCTCCATGATGAGTTGGAAGGGAACATTTAATTACTCTATATAAAAATGAGTAATTAAGTACACTTAACTTTGTGATTCCAAGACTTTTGTACTGAGATAACAATGTGGAAGGACAGTTAAATCAGAAGAGCAAGTCCACAGTTGCCATTCCCTGTTATTGCTGTGCCCTTGTACTAAGCCATTCCTGCATACCCTCCAGAAGTCTTCCATCACTTGTTTATTTGGCAAGCAGGGGAGGTAAACAGGTGCTGCATGCATATTTTAGGCTGTTTACACTGATTTGAAGATGACTATCTTCAAAAACAGCTCAATGTTTCCTCTCTGGAATAGAGGACTACTCCAGTGGGACACAGCAGTCTTTGAGAAAAGTCAGCAATGGCTTTGTGGAACTGCACCAGTTACACCAGCACTAAAGAGCACACATTGCAGGCATGTGAGAGAAGAGTAACTCCAGCACACTTCTAATTCAGGTCCTTCGCAGCACATGGAAAATGGCTATGCTGTTCCTAGAAAAGCCTTGGAATCAATAATGAAGTTGGATGGCAGAAGATTTCTACCTTGTTATTGAATATAAAAACAACAGGAGGATTTTAAATGTCATAAGATTGGGTTGTTAGGATGGATTAAACTTCTTCATGAGCCTTATAGTTTGTTCTGATTCCATCCTAGCTGGCTTATTGAAACAACTTCAGAAAGATCAAAGGTCCACCAAGTAACTCTGAAGATGTGGAAGGGCCATCTGCTTCTGGAAGCTCCAGATACTCCTTCCAAAGTACAGCAGCAGGCTTTGCAAGCAGAAATCCTTTTATTTATTGCTCTGGAAAGTTTTCAGAAGAAGCCAGGTTGTGGCTGCCAGACTGAATAAGGGATGTATGAAATCACCCTGTGCCACAATATTATTTCTGCTACATATAAAATCATAGAATTGTTAGAGTTGGAAAGGACCTTAAAGATCATCTAGTTCCAACCTCCTTCTGTGGATAGAGACACCTTCTGCAGGTTGCCCCAAGCCCTGTACAACTTGGCCTTGAACAATTCCAGAGATGGAGCATTCACAGCTTCTCTGGACAACCTGTTCCTATGCCTCTCTGTCCTCCAGATAAAGAATTTCTTCCTCACATCTAATCTAACCCTGTCCTCTTTCAGTTAAAAGCATTCCCCCTTGTGCCATCACCACACACTGTTGTAAAAAGTCCCTCTCCAGCTTTGTAGTAGAATCCTTTAGGTACTGGAAGGCTCCTAGAACGCCTCCCCAGAGCTGTCTCATCTCCAGGCTGAACAGCTCCCATTCAGCCTGTCGTCACACTAGTGCAAAGGAAAGAGTTAAAGGGCTGTTTGGAGAGAGCTGAGCTGGCACTGAGTGAGCTCCTGTATCTTCATGGAAAAACCCAGTGTATGCATTTCTGCCACACAAGGAGCTCTGCTGACTTGTTCATGTACCTTCCTGAAATTAGCTTAGGGATTTTCTACAGTATAGGATGTGGAGAGCTCCCCAGCATCCTTATATCCCACTTCCTAACTTTAAATTAGCAATGAACAATCTCGTCCTGCATCCTATTGATTTGCATAAAATCAGTAAGATCACTGACAAAACTCTCTAACTAGTTAAAGTTAGAAGGTGGAATGTTTTATTTCAACATCAAGCAGCATGGGAGTCACCTCCTAAAGGTGTGCATGCAAATCTCAAAGCTCTAGCCCTCTATTTATTTGCAAAAGTCTCATACATGTTCAGAAATGCTGATACATAATCCTAGCACTGCCCATCCCTGGTTTGTGTTAAAATGAGCCCAAAGTCTACGTCTGCACAATTCTTCTCTCAGATTGGGTCAGTGCTCTTTGAAATGGGTCAGTGGTCTTGAAGGATGAAGTCAGAGACATCTTCCTCAGAGTGACCTTTTTACCTTCATCTTGTTGGCAGGCTACGTGACCTCTTGGGCTCTCCTGCTTAGTTCCAATTAGTTTCTGTGTCCAGGTACAGATGTGGTTTCTCCTATTATCACAATACTATCTTATTTCCTTCTACAAACACAACTAAAATGAGCAAATAATATATTACCTACGCTCTAGCTTAAGCATCTAATAATTATTAACTCTTCTACTTCATCTCTTAAATCCTAATCAATATAAATTGCTTCTATCCCTTAGCTAAAATCTTAACTCTTTAAATTCTCGACTCATTATACTGCACGCAGAAACCTAAGCATTGCTTTTAACTCTGCTGGAGATGAAACATATTTCCAAACTTTACGGTCTTACAGCTGGTTTGCAAGCCCAGATAAGGAGTAAGCAACAGTTAACATGCTAGATGGACTTGTATTAGGTGTATTTAGGGTTGATATGCATGATTCTGAAGATTGAAGAGCAATTTTTGAGGCTGCTTCTTCAGTTGAATTCCTGTTCCTTATGCAGGATAGAGACTAAACAAGGTGGGTGTGATTTCTAAGAGCTTTGAGTGACTGAGCTGAGCTGTATTACAAAAATAATTGAGGAAAGTGTGAACATGACTAAGGAAATAAAAGTTTAGTGGTGGAAGTGATGCAGGATAATAATTTATTATCCCTTAAATGTGTGTAGTCTTCAGAAAGATTTTACATTTATGTGAAAATAGCCCGAATGTAAATTCTTTTCTCTTTTTTGCATTCATGAATTACGCTGTTTAGAAATACAACATATATATTAACACATTTAATAGATATTTTGTAGAAGAAGAAGAATGGAACTTATTTTCTCTTCCAAAGTTTTTGGAAAGCATAAAGCATTGAAAAGATGGCTTGTTGATAAAAATCAATAAATAATGACATTATATAAAGGCAGTAAAAAGGAAGAACAGAATACAGGATGGCAAGGAAGATAAGACTGAAAAATGTAGAGGAATACAGAGAAAGATGATGAGGAGGTGAAGTGAGAAAAAACAAAAGTGAAAGTTCAGGAAAAATATAACGTAGAAACTAGCAGTGTATTTTATACTATTGTAGGGAGTATAAGAAGGAGGAAATGTCTTCCAGCAGAATGGGTTGTGGCTTGACTACAGGACACTGCTGATTTCAAGGGTGGTATGCTGTGATGGAATGTGTACTTTCAGGATTGAAGTCTCCAAAACTGGTTAACCTCACCAGAATGCATCTGACCTCTCAGTCAGAACCCACTAAGCCAATGCAAGGACCAAGAGTGGAACACATTTGACCACATGTGGCTGGTCACAGGGCACTATACGCCATAGACAGGAACGGGTCCTGCCTGTTGGAGCGATGCATCTCAAACTAGAGCAGATGACCAAAATAGGCTGGAGGAATCATGATACAAAAGACATCTGGCTGGAAATCTAAATATAGGTAAGGTTAACTTCATCACCCTGACTTCAGCAGGCCCTGGCATGGTTTGAAGGAAAAGCTGTGTGTGACATTTTGTTAAAGCATTGTTAGTCACCACTGCCTTCTGCTAGGGGTAGTGTAAATGAACTACTACTGCATATAATCAAACCACAATTAAGCCTTTGGGGAACATGCATCTGTAAACAAATGATGAATGGCTGACATTCTCTGTGTCTTTTCTTCTCATATGCCCAAGTATGAGCACTGCAATCAATTTCTGTAACAGATCTTTTTTTAAATGGAAATACACTTGTTCAGTCAAAATGGCTTTCCCATTAAGTGCAAAGCTCTATTTCACTGGCTTGTCTTGAGGACTCCATAGGAGACTTTGGGTAACATTTAGGAGAAGCACAGTCTGCATTGGCAAATGTTGAGGAAGAGGGAGTTTCTTTCTTTCATTTCTGCTTTTCTGTAATCCTCTAGTGAGATCAAGTTGTTGTCTTCTTTTCTTTGTTCTTTCTTGTAAATCTGGAGATAGATCTGCTGGAGGCAGATGGCCCTCTGACAACAGTAGGTTCAAAAGCTCCTTGGCCACTTCCAAAGAATGTCAGCAAGCCAGAGGCTGCAAGCAGACTCCTCCAGCTGGTCCATGCTGACTGTGAAGCTGATATTGTGGGCAAGCACGCGTTGCTAAAACTCTGACTTACGAGGATGATAGACTGATGTGTGCATGAGAACAAGGGGTTGCTAACTCCAGCACAGCCCAGGGCTAGCTCTGCTTTGCTGTGTGTTTTCATGGCCCTGTGTGCCTGCTGACTTGCAACTTTCCTAGGTTAGCTATCCATATCACTTTGCTTTTCAGAGGGCGGACAGAACCCTTAGGCATAACTTGAGGCAACCATCAAACTGTGTTCAGTCTCTGTCAAGCAGTGTTGGGTGGGCACTGCATTTTGCATCTGAAGTTTCATTAACAATTTATTACCTGACTTCAAACAAAGAAACCACAGACAGGTAGTGAACACTGTTGAAGACATAACTGAAAAAATCTGGGTAAGGAGCACTGTGAAAAAGCAAGAGATATTTTCAGCTCCTCTTCAGCAGCTCAAGTCTGTCAACAGCTGCTGCTGCTGGCAAAGTGGCCTCAGTGGGGGGACCTGCAGTGATCAGAGTTTTAGGAACGGGGGCAGTTAGCAAACCTTTTAAAAACACTTTCTCATGCAATCAGTAGTGTTAATGGTCACTGAATTTTGAATAGCCAGCTGAAGTCATGCTACTGCTATTTGCAGTTTCCTCCTAAGACTGAATTTAAAATGTGGCTGAAACCAGAGTTATGCCCCAGCAGCCATCACTAAATTCAACAGGAACTGATGAAGCTGGATCATTTTGAGAGCAGGCTGTGCCCAAGCACAGGTGGGAATCAGTGTTCTTACCTAGAGAACAGAAAAGATTTAAAGCAAAATCAGTTTATACTACCTTAAAATGAAAGTAGTTTATCCTGTGCTCTCCTACGTTGAACAGCTCCCTACCCTTGTAGAAAAGTAGTTTTCAAACCTCTATGACATGCAGAGACTGATTTGCAGTGTGTCCTAACCACTGAGCATCTCAGGCCCAGGGGTGAATTTGCAGAGCTGAGGGAGGTACAATGCAGAGAACAAAAATGTGCCTACAATTCCACTTACATCCGGAATATTAGATTTCTTGAAAGTATCAATATATTTCAAGGAGACTGAAGGTATCCTGTAATGTCTCTAGGTCTAAGCAACTAGCAACCTTTTAATTATGGATAGTACACCATTTCCTCCCTTTCAGGAAGGTGAGGGCAGTGCACTACCAACCTTTTATGTAGTATCTTAGTGAGTAAAACATAACCAGACATGAGGGATTTTTACTTAATAGCACCTGGTCCTGGCAAACCCCCATTTTAAAATGAATCAACTATTCCCTGGAGGGTGGAAGAAGGCAGAAGAAATAGGAATGAAAATCATGTTGGCTTAGCCCTCGTATTTGAACCAAATTACTTTTGTATTATTAATCTGCCCAATTTCCTCATTAGAGTGTCACAGATTTTCAAACAACATTGGTTTTGTCCCAAAACTTATCTCACATTTATTTGCAAGTATCACATTAATGCATTAAGGAACTGTTTCATTTTGTGCTCGCATGGTGAAAAAATAATAGATTTGTAATTCCCTCTGCAGTCCTTTGTAATGAGAATACTTCAGGAATAGGCAATTTTAAAGAACTTTAATTGCTTCTCCCTCTAGCAAAAAGTCTGAAATCACTGATGAAAGGGCTCTCCTTTACTGTTAATGAACAGTCAGCAGTGTGAGCTTCTCCAGCCATCCAGTGTAGAGGCCATTGACTCATGCCAAATATTGTGGTGCTCTTACCTACCTGTTGAGAGAGGAACAGCCTCCAGAAACAGCCCCTGTCTCCATTCCTGAAACTCTGAATTACTCCAAATCAGTTTTCTCACATTAGTCCCTTGTAGTGGGTTTGCTTGGCAAGCTTTTGGCAGCAGGGGATCTACAGGGGTGGCTTCTGTGAGAGGCTGCTGGAAGCTTCCCCCATGTGCAGCAGAGCCAATGTCAGCTGGCTCCCCAGGAGAGGCCACTGCAAGCCCAACAGCAGCACTGGGAGTGCCTCTGGGATATAGCATTCAAAAACAGGGGAAAAAATAGATTGTGCAGAAGTAAGTGTGGTCAGAGGCAGAACGAGTCAAAAACAGGCAAAGGACAAGAGTGAAAACATGTTACAGGAACAGCCCCACAGCCCCAAGGACAGTGCAGAAGGAGGGACAGAAAGCACTCCAGGCACCAGAGCAGAGATTCCCCTGCAGCCCATGGTGAGGCAGCTGTGCCCCTGCAGCCTCTGGAGGCCAAAGATTGAGCACAGATCCACCTGCAGCCTCTGGAGGATCCCACTCCAGAGCAGGGGGATGCCCAAAGGAGGCTTCTGCCCTGTGGAGCAGGCTCCTGGCAGGACCTGTGGGACTTGGGAGAGAGGAGTTCACACTGGAGGTGGCCTGCTGGTGGGACTTGTGAGCCCATGGGGAATCCACAGTGGAGCAGCCTGCTCCTGAAGGGCTGCAGCCCATGAAGGGACCCCCACTGGAGCAGTTTGTGAAGAGCTGCAGCCCCTGGGAAAGATTCATGGTGGGGAAGTTTGTGGAGGACTCTCGCCCGTGGGAGAGGCCCACACTGGAGCAGGGGAAGGACTTCTCCCCCTGAGGAGGAAGCAGTGGCAGAAATAACATGTGATGAACTGACCAGAGCCCCCATTTACAGCCCCCCTGCACAGCTGTCAGGGAGGAGGTAGAGAATAGGGATTAAAGTTAAGCACAGGAAGGAGGAGGGGATGGGGGAAAGATGTTTTCAAAATTTGTTTTTGTCTGTCCTTATCTGAGCCGATGAACCTTTCACTCAACTTTCTCCCCCCTGTCCAGCCGAGGAGGGCAGTGACAGAGTGCCTTTGGTGGGCACATGGTGTCCAGTCAGGGTCAAGCCACCACACTCCTCTTCACCAGGAAAAACTCCTTCTCCCAGAGGACACAACATTGCAGTCTGTCAGCCACACGCTGGGGCTAGTTTTAAATTTTATACATGGGAATGTGAAACAGGAGGGATCCTCCTGTTGGAGTGGAACAAGAATTACCAGCCTAAATACACTCCGCAAAAGGGAGGTGGTACCTTTGCTTTGATTTTAGATTGAGTTACTTTATGCTGCTTCTTAAAGGGTCAAGGGAAGGAAAAAATTGAAGAAAATTATCACAGAATGTTTTTTGCTCATTTCAGCTGAGTCATACTGGCTATGACACCAGACATGAATCAATCATCCCCTGAAAAGAGATGTGAAAAAACATCCAAAATCCTTCCCACCCTTCCTCATACAGTTCTGACTTAGACCCATACTGGAAATATTTGCAAATAAGGATTTTTAACAGGGAAGGTTAACAGAATCTGTGTTTTTTCTTTACCAAAAACAGGTGCTGGATCCTTTCTTTTATTATCAAACTTTCTGAGCTACCAAGAATTCCCTGCATTAGGTTTGCAGACTTTTTTCTTCAGCTCTTTCAGTTCTGTACCCCAGTGGAATAGAGTGCCTCACTGTTATAAATTATCTTGCACTGTACTCCAACCTTTTTATGAAATTTACATCCCTCTGAGCAGTGTGCAGTTGCCAACCTGTTATCTGCTTTCTCTGGCCCAATTAATTTTGAGGCGATCAATTTAATCCTTGAATAGTTTGAACAGATGCTTGCCTCCCTCCAGCTCCTGTCCATCTTCCTCTGAAAGATTTTCTGCTGGTGATACATGCTGTGTGCCAGACCACGTTGCACATTCAGGGGTAGCATTATGGAAGAATGGAAGTTCATGTATTGGAAGAAGAATTCGTGACAGCATCTCAGATAGCAAATAAGAGTTGTCTTCATTTATGCAAACTTAAGCCAGGGTTAAATTCAACCTGTCCCATAGGATTGACACAGGATTTGTACAAAACCAATGCAATAGGGTTCATTTTGCTTAAATAATTTTATTTACAGAATGGCTTTTCACACATCTTGCTACATATTTGTGTGGCTGAATCATTGAGGAGTGAGGAAAGGAGCCAAGACATTTTATTTTCCTTGAGTCATTAAAAAAAACGATGAGGCATTTCATCCAGGGAAGTTGGTGAGTTCCTGTGCTCTGCAGCAGTACTTTTGAAAGTATGAACCTACTGTCAGTACTTAAATGAACAGTGTTCTCAAGCTGAACCTTTCAAAAGGAATTTTAAAGAAGGAATTGGTCCAGAGCCAGAAGGAGAGCAGACAAAAAGGAAAAGAGCCAGAGTGAAAAAGCAGCATGAGGCTCTGCAGTGGGTAGTATTGTGGGCAGCATTGGAACTGGTGACATTTATACAGCAATAGAATTTAAAGGATTCAGTCAAAGGAAAGGGCATTTTAGACCAGCTTTGTGAGTCTGTGAAGAGCTGAGTGGCTGACAAGGGCTGATAGAAGGGTGCAGAGAGGTGCACAGGGAATACAAAGGACAATTACTATCAGCTGAACTATCTGGTCATAGCCCACCCAGCCTTGACCCTCCCATGACCAGAACATAGGCGTAAATTGTGAACAAAGCATCAGCACTCCCAACGCAGGGGCAGTATTACTGGCTGGTTAAGTACTTGACTGGTTACCACTGGTTACAATCCGTGTCCTGTGCTTTTAGAAGATCCCATCTTCTAAAATCCTGTCCATTCATAGAGTCACTGTTAAAAATATGAGATGACTCCTCAATTAGCATTGCATCTGAAATACACTGGGCATGAGAAAATTAGTTTAATTTATTGCTAGTTAGTAAAAAAGAAGGATAATGAGAAAAAAGAATATTAAAAACCTTCCCTCTATCTCTTCCTTCTTCCCAGGCCCAACTTCAATCCTGATTTCTCTACCTCCTCCCCCAGAGTGGCACAGGGAGATGGGGAATGGGGGCTGCAGCCAGTTCATCACACTCTTCTTCATCATCATCACGTCTCCGCCACTGCTTTCTCTTCAGGGACAGGATTTCTCACACCCTGCCCCTGCTCCAGTGTGGAGTACTTCTCGTAGAAGGCAGTCCTCCATGAACTTCTCCAGTTTGAGTCTTTCCCATGGGACACAGTTTCATTAACTGCTCCAATGTGGGTCCCTGATTCAGTGCAGGCTTCCCATGGAGTCACAGCCTCCTTCAGGCATCCCTCTGCTCTGGCTGAGATGTTCCAGGGGCTGCAGGTGGATCTCTGCCCCCCTATGGACTTCCATGGGCTGCAGGGGCGCAGCTGCCCCACCATGGGCTGCATTTCAGGCTGTAGGGGAATCGCAGCTCCTGTGCCTGGAGAACTTCCTGACCCTCCTTCTGCACTGACCTTGGATCTGTGGGGCTGGTCCTGTCCCATATTCTCACTCCTCTGCACTGGCTGCTGTCCAGCATTTACTCGTTTTTCTTTTTCTGCATTTTATCATCACCATTGCTCAGCTTGCTTGGTGGCAGGTCACTCTTGGAGCCAGCTGGTATTGGCTCTGTCAGACATGGGGGAAGCTTCTGGCAGCTTCTCACAGAAACCACCTCTGTAGATCCTCTGCTACCAAAAGCTTGCCATGCAAACCCAGTACACCCACACACACATACACAGAGGTATGTGCATGTCTGTTTGATTAGTGTCTGGGAAAGTTCCTTAGACTGTCTTTGTTCTCACCTTTGATTTTGCTGCAGGACTCTTTTATGGGTATTGAATCTTCACTTTTAGTAGTTACATTCACTCACTTCTACACTTACTCTAGGTATGTGACAGCTGCTGTGATCACTGGCCTCAATAAAATTCAATACAAGGTATGTCATTATTTTCTATCTGGGTTGCTTTTAGGCCTAATAACACAAAGCCTGGGCCAGTCAGGCACTGGAAAAATGTTTAATACTGTTCTTGCATCCTAATAAAGTCCAAGATCAAAAAAACTCACTATAATTTGAAGAGATGGGCCAGTTAAAATGTGAGAATCAGAAGAGCTGAGAAAGATACAGCAGTAGAGGCCAGAAATTAATGGCTAAATTTTCACAAGATTGTAAATTCTCTCTTTGGGATCTGAAGGAAATGGCAGGGCTATTTAAAATTATTGAGAACCGACTGCCTTAAAAATTAAGTGTTAAGTGATATACTAACATCCATCCAGAAATCAATAGCAGAGCTGAATCCAGATTTTCTGACTCTTGGATAAACACCAACGTATAAATCCTCTGGGCAGAATCTAAGCCCCAGTCAAAATTCCTATTATCTTCAATGAGAAAGTTTCCATTCTCAATTTTTCCCCATATCTCACACAATACATCACAAATATCCCAGGTATAATGTATACAAGATAGGAAAAAGAATCATTCTCGGAAGTCATCCTGTGCCTTAGAGTGCAAAATCCCTCACAATGAGAGCGCTGTTGTGGTGAACCACTCCCATTCACATCAACACAATAGGAACTTTAAAGTTGTTTTCTGCCTCCTTGCCTGTGTTTCTGCACATCCATCAGGAAGCCACAGAAAGCATACAGGTGACATCCTCAACAAAAGCAAGAAACCAAACTATTTAATCTTACAGCTTTAGTTTACCTCCGTTGCAGAATATGGTTTGTTCTGGATAGTGCACAATAGTTTTCTTGTTTGTCAAAAACTGAGAAATTTCTTTAGATAAAGAATAAAATTGATTCACTGGCAAAAAGCAGTTTCACTTCTGCAGCCCAGAAAACTTCAAAATGCCATATTTTGCTGAGAGAAGAAAATGACAAAGAGAAAAACTGAGTAAGAAACAAGTATAGGACACCTTTGTCACGAAGATTAGAAAGAAAAAGAACTTTCCTTAAAAGAAAAGCAGGAAGACAAGAAAGAATCTTCACCTTTTTTCCCCAAAAGCATCCAACATTTTGGAAATATGCTGAGCACAGGCTGGACAAAACAGTTCCTTGATAACTTGTAATGAACTTTTAACCCATCTTTTTCTGGAATGGGGAATATTCTCATCACCCAATGCTTGCAGTCAAGACTTTGCTAGTCCTGCCCAGTCTCCCATTACCTTAAAACAAAATGTTGCACACCTTCCCATGCCAGGTGGATGCTCCAGTGTACACGCTCCAAAACAACCTCTCTGCACCTCTGGACTTTACCCATTTTTTATTCTGCCTCAAATTACCACTGCTGCTGCCAAAATGTGTTATGATTTTGCCTGAAGACATCAGCTAAACCTGAACTGGGATTTTTAAATGATGTAGATTGGTGGGATTGAGTGAACTGAGTGTACTAATTTACTCATGCTCTGTAAAATTTGAGCTGTCTTTGTGGACAACTTTCTTCCTGATGAAGGCATTCTGCCAGCACAGCCTTCATCATCATCACCCCAATCTGTAATAAGAAAAGTTTGAACATCATTATTTCATTGGCCTCTAGCATCTTATGTTTTATTTCTGGGAGTTTATTGGTGTCTTCAAGTTGCAGTCATTTTTCCTAGGCAATTCCAGTTTTCAAATTAAATGGTACTATACTCGTAGCAAAGTGATAATTACAATATTTTTAGTTGTCATTGGACATGAAATCTTATGCTGTTATGATAATCTTATGGTAAGTCTAATAAATATTCCACTGATAATTTTTTCTTACATTTCAAATAAATTAACACACAGTAAAAATTAATTTAGCTCCATCAGAAATAATAAAAGTGGAATAATTTCTTTTTTAAAAAGCAGCATCTATCCATTTAACTGTATTGGTTTTATATCTCATTGGTCATGATATGATTTTCACTCTTGCTTGAAACATCTCAGATCTGACTTGTGCATTCTCAGAGATTTTTCTTTTTTGAAGTAAATAACTGGAGCAATTCCCACGGGGAAGATTCTACTACTGTCTTTATGGACATTTGTACAAACGAGATGCACCTTTGTGTTCCCACTGTGATTAGCTGAGATGGTGTCCTGGAGAATCTGCACCATCTTGCTGTCCTTGGGGAAGGGACCAATCTCACCTGTAGAGGACAAACGCAGGCGGACACGAGTCGTTGTTCTGTACTGTGAATTAGGAATTGCAAGAAGAGGTTGGGTGAGTTTCTACCCACTCTTTGAGCCTCAGAGTCCTTTTTGTAGGATACCTGACA
>VZSR01003803.1:6282537-6297645 GCA_013398615.1 Brachypodius melanocephalos | reverse complement strand
AGTGGTCTTTTGTACTATTGCATTTATTCTATTTTAATTTTTTCCCCTCCTATGAAATTGTATTTCTGATTGGAGTCTCTCACTGGTTTTGCTTTCAAACCAGCACACTGATTTAGAGTGCAAAGAGCTATGAAATATTTGTTTGTCCTGTGATGACTGTGGTTATATGAAGACTAACTGATTAAGACCTCTTTAACTGCTGAATAGGCAAAGAACAAAAATATTATCTCTTCCCACATGAGTGCACAGCTGTTGCCTACATACTTTTAATTCTTTACTTATTGTGAGGTAGATGTTTTTAAAAATTACCCTGCACAGGTCCTTCAGATGTCTCTTAAATTTTCTGATTAAACAACTAATCTATTGCGAATCATCTCATAAATTATTTTATCTTGTTAGATTTCCTACATCCTTCAACTTTCCTTTTTGGGCACATACATCAAGAAAAATAGTACCGAATATCTGCAATTTGGGCTAGAATTAGCCTATATGATATGCTGAAGCAATATGCTTTAGATAAGGGAAAAATATTTAAGAATTAATTCCAGGTTTCTGTATATGTGGTATTTACTGTCCATCCTGCCCTAAGCACTGAGGTATGAAAACTCAAAGAATGGTAATTTTTAAGAAAGTCTACATTGCAAATACAATTTTTATTTCAATCATTGTCCTGCTCCAGATATGATCGGCTTTAAAATTCTTGTTCCCTGGAATCTGGCTGGTTTTATAGTTAAAATAATCAGGAAAATGCATATATATAATAAGAAGGAATAAATAAGAGTAGAGAAAAACTGCTGCTGCAGTACTGCTCTCAGGACATAGCCATCGAAATTTCACAGGTAGTTATTATTGCGTTTTACATTCTGTTGGAATGAGATAGTTTTGAAATTATAATGACGCCCAGATAGTAAAACTGTGTAGAGCTCCAGCATTTATAAAGCAGGTAGTAATCTTCCCTTCAGTCTGATGGTGTTTGCAAAGTTGATCAACCCTCCTAGAAGAAATCACTGAAAAACCCCCATATTTCACATTGGTTCATTTTCAGTAGGGCCACCACTCTGGATGGTGCAACTGGAGGAGCAAAGGATAAAGAAGGGATAGGGAATGTGTAGGACAGAGAAAATTTCAGAAGAAATGTATATAAAACAAGAATTTATTGCAGGTGTGATTGAAATATTAACAGTCTAATCCAAGAAGCAAATAATAGTTCAGACCTAATAATTATATAAGAAAGAAAAATGCTTCAATAAATGCAGGAAAAGCTTCAACAATAATATAATAATGATAGCTATACAATTACAATTATTATTTTCACCCTGTTTAGTTACTAGACCCCTTCTGCCTCACTCTTTCCCTGCTCCTCTGAGTCCTAAGGTTGATGGTTTTATTTTGGTGGTTGATGGTGAAGGGGAGCTTTGGCCCACTGCCAGCATCTGGAAGTACAGGATGTTCATGGTGGTTTTTTTTCTCTCCCTGATTTCAAGACACACATGGGGCCACATTTGTGTTTTTGTTAACATATCTTTACACCTTACTGCTGTTTGATTGCTCTGTAGCTCCACGTTACATCTGAATATACAATAGATGATGCATTTTACATGTGTTAGAAGTACTCACTCTTTTGTTCTCTCTGTTACCCCTAGAGCCAGGTTTGGCTGGCTTCAGCTTGTCTGCCTTGTGCAGGTTGTAGAGGTCAAGGAAAGCTTATCTAGGGCAAGCCCTTCCTCTGAGGCCTAAAGAGCTCAGTACAAAGCTTTTGCTTTCTTAGTGACAATGGCAATACTGTATTACAGGTTTGCATGGTAATAACCTGTCCATTTCCCTTGTGCAACATGCAGTTGTTGAATTAGGGATGTTTGAAGGCACATCCTGCTCACCCTTTTATTATCCCCCTGTGGGTCTACTGTGAATTTTCTTTATCAGAAATCTTTCTATCATACATAATTCCAGGGAAGAAAAAAAAATCTTTCAGAGAAAGTTGACTTAAACCAGTTTTTATCTTTGTTCTTTAGATCTTCCAAATTAACTATGTGCTCCATCTCTTAAGGACCAGCTTGAAAAAAAGGAAGAAAGGGAATTCACTGTGTTTGTCACATATGACAAAATCTATAGAAAGGACAATCATCTTAAATGTCTGTTGGAGACCAAGCACATGAAGGTGTTCATGAGGTTGGAATCTTATCCAAATTAGTTGGCAGGAGAACACTAATAAATCAGATTAGACGGGTAAACCTACTGTTCCTGTAATTTTAAATTTAATTAGCTTGCTTTCTGTCTGTTGAAGATATTCCAAGGTGTCCAGTGGTGAGTCACTTCATCTCAAACACCCACCAAAGAAGACGAAAGACAAAATGCAGATGAAAGGGAGCACAGCTCACAAAGAGCCTGTGAGTATTGAGCAGGGCTTATATGAAAAGCCCTCATAAATATAACTTCATCATAGAATGATTCTCATATAATAGTTTAGTTTGGGGGAAAAAAAAGAAAGGTCAAGCTCAACTGTAAAATTATGCTGAGTTTTATTATTTTATTATGCCTGTGGTCCTCTGTCAGGCAAGCCTATGCTAATTCCAGCCCTGGAATCTTGCTCCTGCTCTACCAGCAGAGCTGGGCTGCTCCTGGAGGCATGGGCTCCGGGGCTGGCCGTGCACACACACTCACACACACGGGGCAAGGGGCACCCCTGCCGCCCATGCACGGCTGTCCCTGTTCTCCCACCACTTCCCCACCCAGATGTCTGCAGCCAGTCATTCCTCCGGTGTCCTGCAACAGCTCAGTATTGCCAGTTTTGCCTTAATAACTTGTGTCTTAACTTTACTTGAGTGCTCTCTTAAAGGTGGTTCACATAGAGTTGTCTATAGGAAGAAAGGGACCCAAATCAGGAAAGTGTCTCGTGGTGGTGACACTTCCTCTCCAAAATGCCTTTTTCTTGTGCACTGGTGGAAGGAAAGTGCTGTGAGACTGTGACCTGGCCCTGAGGGAGGTAATCTCCCTCTCTGCCAGCTTCTGTGAGCTTTTCTTCTTGGGACTGTTTCTGGCTGAAAGGCAACAGTGGTATTTATCCCACCAGCAATGTCAGCAAGCTAACGTTCTTTAAGTTTCAAACCATGGAGATGAGCACATGCTGGAAGTTCCTTCATAAACACAAGTTGGTTTTGAGGAGACAAGATGTAGTTAGCAGCTAAAGAGTTGCATAAGGGAGTATGTAACAGGCTATGTCCTGAGAGCAAGCATCTCCCAATGCTTTTGCATCTCAGGGAGGCCTGGAAGAGAGGGATCCCAGCCTGCATCATTATTATGACCAGATAATTCAAAAATCTGAGAAGAAATGTCCATAAAGAGGGCAGATAAAAACATCTAGGTGCTAATACACAAGAACAGATACTCTATTGATATGCAAGTGATGAAAAATACTAAACAGTCATCTTAGTTTTGTCTACAGTGAAGAAAAACATCAAGGCTGGTATTGTGCTGTCTTTACAAGCTTGGTACTGTGTGGATGGTCTCAGCAGAACTTAGGGTGGGAATTTCAGAAGGAAATGCATTTCTGGAATGAGGTGAAGAAGGCTTATGAGGGATAAAAGGGCAAAAAATCAATGAATTGATTACTTCTGGTGCTCTGAGAACAATAAATAAATTCTCTGATCAAAAGTGTAGAGTAATTCCAATGCATAGAGCTAATCTGTTCATCAAGCAGGATGAAATCTATCATCAAGAGACTCAGGTGATGACCTGGAGCAAACCCAGCTGCTTTCTTTGAGCTACACCAGTAAATACTGGCAAACATTGGTGATGGGAAGCACTGTTGGAATCAGGGAACCCTACATACAGTAGATTTGTGAGAGCAGATTTTTCTTTTTTTTGCTATATGCTAAATATGAAAGCTCCTATGTTCTTACGCAATACTCAGTGACTATGCTGGAGCATTAACAGCAGTATCCTATAACCTGCACATCTAAATGCTTTCAAGTTGTTGTAATGATCAGTGTGCTAACAATCAGGAGGAATGGCCTATGCCACTTCAGGTGTCTATTTCCCTGCAACAAACCAATTACTTGCAGCAGAGAACCACCATGTGACCCACAGAAATCATGAGGAGGCATTAAGCGTAATTGGGGTTTTTACTTGTTATTTCAATTAGCCTGCTGAATGCTGGGTGGGCAACGTGCTGTGACAGCATCAAACACATTCGCAAAGATGTGCTTTAGACTAGGCTGTGTGAGTGAAATGCAAGATTGAATGAATGGAATTATCTTCAGTCTGGATAATTATTGTAGCACTGTTTATGGCATTCAGTGAAACAAGACTATATTTGGGTGACACTTTGGCTCTCCAGCAACAGGGTATCTCCAGTGGACACAGAAAAACAGCCATTGCAGTGAGGTGTATTTCTCTATAATGCTTGCTCACAGAACCCCTAAAAGTGATTCTATGACATCCACTAGAACAACTTCTACTGGTGTAACTGATGAAGGATTTCCATGCAAGGAAAAGACTCCACGGTCCTGTCTCTTCTTCAAGCTTTTGAGAAGCTAGCGTCCAAAGACCATGCCTTCTTTTGAGGCTTAAAAGAATACTTCACAGTTAAGGGCTCTTACATTTATCTAGGTAGTCAAAATCTGGCTCCTGATTATTTGTGAATGTAAATTGTTCCTTGATGATAAGTTAATAGGGAATTATTTTATAAGCAACCAGTGGCTGAACTCATTCCTGTCCCTCACTGGGGCCCTTGCATTTGGCTGTGATGAATTTTTACCATATAATTTGAAAATCAAGCATGAAAAGGATTAGAAAAAGCAGTCAGACATATTTTCCCTATTAACAGGATTTAGCAGTTAGGTATTAAAGCAATAAAGACTTTAATCTTTCATTCATATTATTATAATCTTTACAATGACCTTTAAGGTGAAAAAAAAAAAGAAAATAAATAAGTGTATATGTTGAGTATTAGCATTTCCCTAAAAAGCTATTTTCTGTCCGTGCAGTTTCCTTCTTCCTGCCATCCACCATTTTCTCTTCTAATAGACAGAAGAGGAAATGCAAGATCATTCCTTAAAATGGCTTTTTCTTCAGGAAATTGTTTCCTCTTTGTCTGTGCATATGTAGTGAATAGCCCCCCTTCTGCTCATGATAGAGGGCTCAGAGTTTTTGCCTCTCAAGTGAGGTATTTTAGTGCCAAGAGAGTAGGCAGGTTTTTTTAAAGGCTGGGAATTTGGGGTGCTGAACTCCCTTGAAAGTCTGACTCTAGTGTTTCTATAAAAGTGTTTATGGCCTCAGTTGAGGCTGAGCCTATTTTTTGAGTTCTTGCCAACTACTAGACTGAAGCCATTGAAAACTCATTTTCTAAATTACCCCTTTTAAAGGCCTCCCAAGCCAACACGAAATTTGTCTCTGTTATTGATTTATTTAAAATGAACTTAATGAGTCTAACTTTGGTGTTCAAAGGTAGTAATTAATTAGCTAATGTTTTAACATAAAATGATCAATGGATCGAAGAGGATAGAAATACGGTTAACTATTGATCATTCGGATTAGGATATAGTAAACCATGGGAGACTTCGAGTCTGCCTCCTGTTCAAAAGCCTGCCCTTGGCTTAGAGGAAACTTCAACAGATCATCTCCAGAACAGTCTGTCGAGGGAAAAATGGGAACCATCAGTTCTGGGTTTTGTTGTTTTTTTTGTTTTCATCTGGACTAACATTCTTCATTATTATAGCACATACTTCTTCAGACTTTCTCCAAAAGAGGAAGCCGCAGGCTGAGTGAAGGGCTGTGACTTTGATGCCCCAGGCCGTGTGGTGCCAGCCGCCCCGCTCCCCGCCGGAGCCGGCGGTACCCGGTGCGGCTGTGTCCCGAGCTCCCGGTGTGTGACGCCGGGGCGCGTTCCAGGGTCGCTGTCCCCGCGCCGGGCGCTCTCCAGCTCCCAGCGCCGCTCCGGCCGTGGTGGCACGGGCAGCGCCCCTCTGGCCGGTACCGTGCCTCTCGGATCTGCGGATCCTGTCCCCGCAGGCGCTTCCCCTCCCCGCCCGGGGCTGGGCAGAGGCCGCCGGGCCCCTCCTGTGTGTGCTGAGCGCAGCCCGGGGCCGCCGCCCCCCGGGCCATGGCGTTGGTCGATCTGCACAGCGCGGCCGCCAGCGGGGACCTGGCCCGGCTGCGGCAGCGCTGGTGGCTGAACAAATACCGCATCAATGGCTACAACCGAGATAAGCAGTAAGGACAGACAGCAGGCCCTCCGCCTGGTCAAAATGTGGAATTTGCAAAATTATCTGAGTCAGGGTGGGGGTTTTTTTAATGTGTGTATTTTGCCTACTTTCAAGCCTGAGCAGCAAGAAAGGAGACAATCAGTGGAACAGGAAGCAGCTAGCATCCCTTAGCCAAGGACATCCTGCAACTAACAACCGTTAAGGATGTAGTAAATCAAGATATTGTTGTGTCAGTAGAACAGACAGCAGAAGCATCCCTTAGTGAAGGACATCTGTAAAGGCTGTAGTTAATCAAGATGTTGATGTGTTTCTATGTATATACATTGCCAGTTTGGCAAAAGGTCCATGTATACTGTAGCTGTACTGTGTTCATTATAATACTAAAAATCACACCTACAGGTTAAAAAGACCCTGCCCAGGTGAAGACCCCTCTCCTAAGCACGCATAGAAGTTTGCTGTGATTACATAAGTTGCATGGAAAGTATTAACCAATTATAGTAGAGGGGCTGTACTTGGAAAGTTAGTAATTCTGAACTTCTGTGTATAAATAATAGCATGGAAAGTCCAGTGGGGTGTGCTTTATTTAGGAAATATCACAGAGCACTCAGGCACATGTAACTCTGAAACACATAATCAGCATTTCTCTCAAGTGTGTAATTATTGGCTTGCTGTGCACCAGACAACAAACCCAATTTTGCAGAGAACACACTCACCCTGACTGGAGGAGCCAGCAAAGCCCAGCATTGTGCCTGGCAACTGGGCCATCTGCAGAGCACCAGCCTTATAGGAGCCCTGCCTGAGCTGGAATAGGAGATGGTGACAGCCCCACTCTGCTCTGGCCTGCCCTGGAACCTGGGCCCTGTACTCGATCTTCTTCTTGTCCTATCCGTGTTTATCCAAGTGTTCAGGCTGGATGGGGCTCTGAGCAACCTGCTCTAGTGGAAGGTGTCCCTGCCCACGGCAGGGGTTGAAACTAGATGGTCTTTAAGGTCCCTTCCAACCCAAACCATATTAAGATTTGATGATTCTGTGGAGCTCATTGGGCCTTCATTCAGGCAGAGACAGCTCCTTTCCAGGTGCCAGACTCAGTGGCTTGGTTTAGCAGGGCATGGATTCACAGGAAGCCAGCACATCCTTCCCAATATTGTCAGAAATCTTCTCCCATCTGTCTCTGGGACAAAACTGGTGTAGGACTGATGGGGGAGAGGGGGTGACTTGGGGGATCACACTGGTTCTGCACTCTCTGTAGACTTATACAGCCTCCCTGGCTAAGCAGTGCTTACCCTAAGTCAAGGACATTTTCAGTGTCTTATGCTTTGCCAGTGAGAAAGCACACAAAAAGCTGGAGGGAGGTTAGCCAGGTCAACATTCTGGAATGGGATTTGGCATCAGTCAGTGGGTTGTGGGCAACTGTATTGTGCATCACAGGTTTTTCCTGGGATTTTTTAATTTGCTATTATTATAATTATAGTATTTATTTTATTTTATTTGTTCTGTTTATCAATCTTTTATAATTTGTTATTTAAAGTTTTAATTTTGATTCTCCTCCCTTGCCCACCGGGGTGGGGAGGGAGCAGGTGTGATGGAGTGGCTGCATGATGCTTAATTGCCATCTGGACTTAAACCAGGACAACCGCATATGTTTAATTTCTAGGACTCCTCTGCATCTTGCTTGCATAAATGGCCATGCAGATGTTGTTCAGTTTCTGGTAAAAAAGAAGTGCAAGCTAAACCCTTGTGACAAATTTCATAAAACACCACTAATGAAGGTATGCAGAAGGGGCATATGTTCTCTAATCTTTGATGACATTCATACTTTACAGTGCTGGGAAGGTGCAGGAGTTCTGACAGTGAGAAACATAGATGTTGGAAGTTATTCCTCCTTTGTGTCTTTTTCCAGGCAGTAGAGCACAAGCACAGGGACTGTGCAGCTATTCTGCTGGAACATGGTGCCAACCACAACCACAGAAGTGCAAGCGGTGACACCGCCCTTCACTTTGCTGTCATGTTCTCCAGCAAATCACTAGCGGAGCTGTTACTTGAGCACGGTGCAGATATTGATGCTAAGAATAAAGTAAGCTTGGACTTTGGGTAAAGCTACTTTTCCCAAGTCAACTTGCTCAACTTCTCTGTTATTCTAAGAGAGACAATTTCTCCTTTCAGTTGGGATACACTCCGCTTATTCTTGCAATCACTGAAAACCGTGAAGAAATGGTCAAGTTCCTTCTTCAAAAAGGAGCTGACGTGAATGCTCAGGATAATGTTCATAGGTAAAAGGTTTACCAAAAGTGCATGTGGGACTCCTTTGCACTGTTCGAGCTGGATTCATGGGAGGCGTAATAATGAGCTTTGAAAAAAGAGCGGGAATCACCCAGAAGGGTGTCCCGTGTGACTTGTGAAAACAGACCCACGCTCGGTTCCTTGCTTTCTTCAGGGGGTGATTTCCATGCTGAGGACTGAAAGAAAGCACTGTTTGCCATGCCACATGCCCACATGTGCATGCACATGCAGGCACACCTGCCCTGAGTCTGCTCTGGGAAGGTGGTTGTCCAGGAGACCTCCTGAGGTCTCACCAACCCGAATTCTCCAACACTTGTAGGCATTTGGCTGTGCCTTCACTCTGCCTGTAGGAGACAGGAAATGAATTGTTTAAGGAGCAAAGAGGAATTAAAGTATTGACTAAGCAATGTTTGCAAAAGCTGATGTATTTACTCTTATCTCTTGGATGCTCTAGGACCCCTCTTACAGCTGCTACTGTTTCTGGGAATAAGAAAGCAATACAACTTCTTCTTCACCATGGTGCTGTTTTTCCTGAGTCAGACAAGAGACTCTACTCATGTCAAGCTTTCACCAAAATGGTTCAAAATGATGTGTAAGTGTTTCACATGATTGTTAGAGCAACCACATTCTTCAAATGTCTGTGCTGATGTACATCCCTTTTTGGTAACAGCAGTAGTGTTTAATGAGGTCCCGAGAGCTTTGTAGAAGCTGAGCTCAGTGATGTCTTCTGATGTATCTCTTTCCATGTCAAGAGTAGATTTAGAAGTGGAGGAAAACTTTGTCCCTTCCCCCCCGGTTGTCTCTGAAAGTTCACCTGCGTGCTTCCAAGTTCCACTGCATTGGCAGCAACTACTTTCCTTTTGGTTTTGAGGGGATCTAACTGGTATCCCCTGTGTGCTTAACTAGGGCTGAAGAAAAAAGCCCCCTTTCACGGTGATGGTAGCCAAGGGATGGGTGAATGTACTGCATTACTCCTATGAGCATGCCTTGCCTAGCTATAAAAATTGCCCTTGAACTCTTGCCACTGGATCTTGGCCTCGTTTCTTCCCCTGCCCCTTTTGGCAACCTGTATCAATGGGAAGCAGGAGAGAAGGGAGCTTGTGTAAACTGTGGTGTAAAAACCCCTTTAGGAATAAAGCATGTCTGAAGATTGCTCTTACAGTATGTAGTGCTCATTCCTTCCCTACAGGCTTCTGGCACAGTATAAATGTAGTAATGAACCATTCTGCACAGCAGCCTTGATCTGGAGAACATGTTTAATTTCTTTTTTTGTTTGATTGGATTTTTCTTTTTTGTTTTTCTGCTTATTAAACAAACCCAAGCCCCAGCTAACCCAGGGTTGTTAGAAGACAACACAGGTCTTGGAATGCAAGTGCAATATTTGTTGGCCTTCTGATAACCCACTTGGGAGCTGTCTAAACTCTCAGGTCCTCAGGCTAACTATGGGAATTTCTGAAGCCCTTCAAAATGAGGACCAGGACTGAGGAGACATTAAACCAACTTAACAGGGAGAGTAGCTGCACTATTAGCATAACATCTAGCTGAGGTAGAGGCTTTGGTGATGTCACTCTGCCAGGAGGCTTGTTAAATTCATTGGCCCTTGAAATGGAGAGGGGATTTATCAGATGAGATTGTAGCCAGACTGTTGCAGGGGTGAGTTACTCCACAGATAAGACTAGGCACCTGTACTGTCAGCATGCCTGTAATGAGGATTTCAGTCTCCGTTACTTTAGGACTGCAGTACGTTCTCTGTGTGTGTGACCCTTTAGCACCTGTGTATGAATATGGATAGAATGGAACATGTATGGCTTTTGCTCCTCCTGCAGAGAGTGCATGGAAGTCTGGGGGGGATTTTACCTAATGTATCTTCTTCCTTTCTATATTTAGTATTGCTAATGAACAAATTGGCAGCTCCTGCTATGAGACAACTCCTGTCATTCCTTTGGAAACATCTGCACTGGGAGAGACATGTAAGATACTTTGCTATCAAAGAGATGATGAGGAAAATCACTGTGGCCTGTAGCAGAATGATACCCAATCAATGGGATGCTGGCCTGGAGGGACAGGCCAAAGGACTGGAAAATAAACACTCAAAGCACCAATGTGCTTCTTACCTTACTTCTTAGGTGATGTGCCAACAGAAGAAGCAGCAGGAAACAAAGACAATGGTCCAGCTGCAGACCAAAATAAAGTGTCTGTGAGCTCTATTACAATGTGGCTCAACAGAGGTAATTTCAGATGGACTAGGTGGTTACCTTTGTAAGCCTCTCTGGAGTGAAGCAGGGGGAAAAGAACAGACTGAAATAAGCACTCACAGAAATGGCATCCTTCTTATCTTTGCTAGGTGTCTTGCCAGCAGCAGCAGCAGGAGTGAAAAAGGAAGATGGTGATTCCTCCTGGGGTTCTGAGGTACCTTCTGTGAGGGAGGCAATGGGATCCCTCTGGCTCACCTACTTCTGGCCTTGTTCTACTTTGATGCTGCTTCTGCCACACCCTCTTACTTGGACCTTAACCAGTTGCTGTTTCAGATAATCTTTTCAGTTAGGACTGGGACAAAGTGAGGTCCACCTAATGTCATGTAGCTCCCTGTGAGTGACCTCCAAGCCAGATTTCTAGGACAAAGTAACTCTTCCTTCTGGTTATAGTTCTCTGAAGTCCTAGAAGGCTGGCATTGTGAGAATTGCTTTTTTCACCTCACAGATCTCTTCCGTGGATCCAGCCAATGTTAAATCATTGCATGTGAGCCACAGTTTAGATCTTTATTTCTTCTACCTAGGTTGTCTCTTGCTTGGGCAGGTGGAATTTGTCCTGTTTTCAAAGAGAGATGGCAAACGCACTGGCTTTGTTTGCCCTTTTTGTTCTTTCGTCCCTTGAATCCCTCTCCTTACACCTGTCGGCAGAAGGAGTTTTGAGCAGGGAAGAGGGTGTGGAAGCAGCCTGTCCTGCTTACACATGTGTCTTTTAAATTACACAGCCTAATAGTGAAGTTCTAGATGAAGAAGCAGCCACTGTGGTGCTTCCTGCTGACGTCTGCAGAATGTTTCCAGGGCCCTCTGTTGCCAAGGAGAACAGCAAAGGTAATTTCAGAGGCACTAAATGTTTACCTTTGTAAGCCTCTCTGGAATGGAATGGATGAAGGACAGCAGAGTGAAATAAGCACTCGCAGAAATGACTCACTTCTTATCTTTGGTCAGGGGCCTGGCAAGCAGCAGGAGCAGCAAAAGAGGAAGAGAGACACTCCCTCTGCAATCCTAAGGTACCTTCTCTGAGGGAGGCAGTGGGGTCCCTCTGGCTCACTGGCTTTTCTAATCGTTTTTTCTTTGATTCTTTTTCTACCACATACTTGTAACTTGGACCTTGACAACCAGCTTCTTCAGATAATCTGTTCAGTGATGGCTGGGACAAAATGAGGTCCAGCTGATGTCCTGGGCCTCCTTGAGGCTGACCTCCAGGCAGGATTTCTAGTATAGCACAGAGTAGTAGAGCTCCCTGTAGGTTACAGTACTCTGAAATCTGTGAAAGCTGACATTGTGAGGATTGCTGTTTTTCCATCACACAAGTCTCTTCCCTGAATGCAATCAGTATCAAATAATTCCTGTTGACCTACAGTTCAGAGATTTTTTTCTTCTGCCTAGGTTGTCTCTGGCTTGGGCAGGTAGACTTTGTCCCAGTTTGAAAGGTCTGCTCACCAACTAACGTCATGTGTCTCCCTGGGGGTAACCTCCAAGCTGGATTTCTAGGACAAAGAAGTAACTCGTCCTTCTGGTTACAGTCCTCTGAAGTCCTAGAAGCCTGGTATTGTGAGAACTGATTTTTACCTCCTCACAGCTCTCTTCTGTGAATTGTCAGTGTCAAATGGTTGTGTACGTACGACCCACAGTTTAGATATTTTTCTGCCTAGGTTCTCTCAAGCTTACGCAAGTGGACTTTATCTTGTTCTGAAAAACTGCTCAAGAGAAATGCCAAATGCACTGGCTGCGTTTGCCCTTTTTTTTCTTTCCAATTACCTGATCCCTCTCTTGTTAGGCCTCTTGGCTGAAGCAGAACCTTTGTGTATGGAAGTGTGCACACAAGGAGCCTGTGCCAGTTCTCACGTGTCTTTTAAATTACACAGCACCTCAGTGATCTTGCACAAAAAGTGATTAACCCCATGCAGCGTCCTGCCGGAAAACACAGGCGAGTGGCCGTGCGCTCTGTTGTGGAGGAGCGTGGCAAAGGTAATTTCAGAGGCACCAAATGATTGTGTTTGTAAGTTTCTCTGGAGTGAAAAAGATTTGGAAAAGGAGAGTGAAACAAGCACTCAGATCTCTGATGAGCTTCTTATGTGTTCTCAGGGGCCTTGCAACTAGGAGGAGGAGCAGTGAAAAAGGAAGACACTGATTCTCCCTGGGATTCCGAGGTACCTTTTCTGAGGTAGACAGTGAGATCCCTCTGACTCACTGGCTTCTGGGCTCATTTTCCTTTGCTGCTGCCTGTGCCACACACTTGTAACTTGGACCTTAACCAGCCACTACTTCAGGTAATCTGTTCAGTTAGGACTGGGACAAAGTGAGGTCCAGCTAATGTCCTGAGCCTCCTTGTGGCTGACCTCCAAGCTAGATTTCTAGAATAGCACAGAGCAGTAAAGCTCCTCTGAAACCAGTGAAACACTGGCTTTGTGAGGATTGCTGTTTTTCCTTCACTCAGATTACTCCTTGTCCCGTCCTGCTGTAAAAGGTGAGCTGGGGAGGATTCTTTTTTTGATAGATTTCTCAGAATCAAAAATAAGATACAAGTGCAGCAATATTATATCTGAGAATTGTTTATTGATAAAGAAAGATAAGTGCTCCTACCGCAGGGCAATAGAAAAGAGAGCAAAAAGAGGGGAAAAAAGAGATGAAACAGAAGAGAGGGATAGATCATTACCCTGTTCCCGGGGCAGCCTGTCGGCATCAGCCTGGCGGACGGAGCGTGTGTGCCGCAAGCTGCGGTGACTCAGCGTGGCTGCCGTGGCGGCTGGGCGCGATTCTCAAAGCACGGCCGGCTGCGTGTCCCTTCCATCGGCACCGGGGGCTGCCGGGGGCTGCCGGGGGCTGCCGGGGGCTGCCGGGGGCTGCCGGGGGCTGCCGGGGGCTGCCGGGGGCTGCCGGGGCATTGGCAGCTTGTCAGGCTCGGGGTGCGGCAGCTGCGGCTCCGTCGGGGGAAACGGCGCTGCCGTGGCGTGGAGCTGCCTCGGGGAAACTGCGAAACAGGGAAAATGGGACAGGGAAACAGGACCACAGGGAGGAAAAAGCAAGAGCTGGGGACCAGCTAGCGCACCGGGCGAACCCCCGCTACCTTCAAGAAACCCTAAGGAAATGGCCCCTGTTGTGATGCTGTCCATTGCTTTTGTGTGCTCAGACTCATCCCATGGCCATTCTTCCTGGGGATCCGGGGATCTGCCCCACTGGCTACTGGGGGGAGGTCGCTTGCACCCCAGTCATGGAAGTGTTCTCTCCCAGGATCCCTGATTCCCAAGTAAGGGAAGGAAATATTCCGATTTCAATGAGGATTAATTGGGCGAGCTTTGGTCCCTTTCCCTGCACTTCTTGTCATCTCGTTCACTTTTATTGGTTTCACTTGGTTTCAGATTTTTCACTTGTTTTACCATTAAGATTTGTTTCTGTAGTTTCTTCTCCACTCTCTTTTTAAAACTTCTTCCCTGCTTTCAGGATTTGAATTGGAGTCAGTTTGGCAAGTTTTGGTCCTTTTCCCTGCCCCTCATTTAATGTCAATCCATTTGGTTGTAATCACTCCATTTCCAAAGTTTCTTTTTTTCAATTTCTCTGTTTTTGATCATATCTCCTTTCCAGAGCCTTTGTAAGACTTTGTTCTCTGATTTCAAGATTTCATTCCCTTTTCTGAAATTCTTCCTTTCAGGAAAGGGAATGAAATCTTGCAATTTCAAGGAGGATTAATTGGGCAAGCTTTGGTCCCTTTCCCTGCACTTCTTGTCATCCCATTTACTTTTATTGTTTTCACATGGTTGTGGATTTTTTCCTTTTTATCATAAAATTTGCAATTCTGTAGTTTATTCTCCTCTCTCTTTATTTACATTTCTTCCCTGATTTCAGGACTTGAATTGGAGTACTTTCAGCAAGTCTTGGTCCTTTTCCCTGCCCCTCATTTCATCTCAATCCGTTTGGTTGCCATCACTTCATTGCCAAATTTTCTCATTTTTTTCAATGCCTCTGGTTTTCATCATTTCTCCTTTCCGGAGCTCTTGTTAGACTTTCTTCTCTAATTTCAAGATTTCATTCCCTTTCTCGAAAGGAAGACTTTGTGATCTTCCTTTCAGGAAAGGGAATGAAATCTTGCCATTCCAATGAGGATTAATTGGGCAAACTTCAGTCACTTTCCCTGCGCTTCTTGGCATCCCATTTACTTTTATTGTTTTCACTTGGTTTCAGATTTTTTTTCCTTTTTATCATAAAATTTCCAATTCTGTAGTTTCTTCTCTTCTTTCTTTTTATACACTTCTTCCCTGATTTATGGACTTGAATTGGAGTAATTTTTGGCAAGTTTTGGTCCTTTTCACTGGCCTTCATTTCATCTTAGTCCTTTTGGTTGTAATCACTCCATTTCCAATTTTTCTCTTTTTTTTTTT
>VZSR01003803.1:6263422-6282439 GCA_013398615.1 Brachypodius melanocephalos | reverse complement strand
ACTTCTCTTTCAAAGCATTTGTTAGACTTTGATCTCAGGTGAATTCTCACTGTGGATAGAGCTCCCAGCAGGTGTAGAATTCTTTGAAGTGTTTTTCTCCTCATGTATGACATGTGCTCAAGCAATAATAAAATTCATATTTGTTCACCTCTCTTCTCTAGGTTTGGCCAATGTCAAACAGTTCCCATATGACCTACACTTTAGATAACAATTTCTTCCATATTGTTTCTCTCTAGCTCTGGGTGGTGTCCATGATGATACTTTGAAAACCCTGCTCAACAGGATGCTAACTGTGCTGGCTGTTTTGGCTCCTTTTGTTCTTTCATCCCATGATCTCTCCTTAGGTCTTTTGGCAGAAGAAGAAGTAGTTTTGAGCAGGGAAGCGGGTGTGGAAGCCTCCTGCACCAGTTCTCACGTGTGTCTTTTAAATTACACAGGCTGATCATAAAGGTCAAGGGAATGTGTGGGCCAATGCATGGTGTCCTGCTGCAAACAGCAACAGGCTGGATGCACGCTCTGCTGCGGTGGAGCACAGCAAAGGTAATTTCAGATGGGCTAAGTGGTTACCTTTGTAAGCCTCTCTGGAGTGAAGCAGGGAGAAAAGAACAGACTGAAATAAGCACTCACAGAAATGACATCCTTCTTATCTTTGCTAGGTGTCTTGCCAGCAGCAGCAGGAGTGAAAAAGGAAGATGGTGATTCCTCCTGGGGCTCTGAGGTACTTTCTGTGAGGGAGGCGGTGAGGTCCTGCCCTCTCACCTACTCATGTACTTCTGGCCTTGTTCTACTTTGATGCTGCTTCTGCCAAACCCTCCTTACTGGGACCTTAACCAGTTGCTGCTTCAGATAATCTCTGAGACAAAGTGAAGTCCAACTAATGTTGTGTGTCTGTGTCTCCCTGTGGGTGACCTCCAAGTTGGATTTCTAGGCCAAAGAAGTAACTTTTCCTTCTAGTTATAGTTCTCTGAAGTCCTAGAAGGCTGGCACTGTGAGAATTGCTCTTTTCCTCCTCACAGCTCTCTTCTGTGAATTATTTATTTCAAATGGTTGTGTATGACCCACAATTTAGGGATTTAGTTCTTTTGCCTAGGTTCTCTCAAGCTTGGGCATGTGTACTTTGTCATTTTTAAAATGCTGCTCAACAACAATGATGTGTGTACTGGCTTTGTTTGCCCTTTTTGTTCTTTTAATCATGTTATCCCTCTCCTTAGGTGTGTTGGCAGAAGCTTTGCGCGTGGAAGTGAGTGCAAAAGCCACCTGTGCCAGTTCTTATGTGCGTGTTTTAAATTACACAGCTGTTTTCTGAAATCGTGGAAGAAGTGTTTGCCCGTGAGCAGCGTCGTGCTGCAGACCATAAAGGAGTGGGTTTGCACTCTGCTGCAGCAGAGCCCAGCAAAGGTAGTTTAAAAGGGACTACGTGGTTACCTTTAAAGCCTCAGTGAGGTGAATCAGATTTGGAAAAGGAGAGTGACACCTGTACTCAGAGCTCTTACCAGCCTCTTCTCTGTTTTTATGGGTCTTGCAACCAGCAGGAGGAGCAGGAGAAGATGATGATTCTTCTTGGGATTCTGAGGTACCTTTTCTGAAGGAGACCGTGAGGTGCCTCACAACTTCTGGGCTCATTTTCCTTTGATGCTGCTTCTGCCACACACTCATACCTTAGACCTTGACATTGTGCTGCTGCAGACACACTGTTCAGATGGGACTAGGATAAAGTGAGGTCAGGCTAATGTCCTGGGCCTCCTTGTGACTGGTGTCCAACCTAGATTTGCAGTAAGAATAATGTAGTAAAACTCCGTGTTTTTTACCGTCCTATGAAAACTATGCAAGGCTGGTATTGTGAGGATTCATTTTTCCATCAAACACCTCTTCTGTACATGCAGTTAACATCAGCTGGGTTCCCATATGACCTACAGTCTATAGATTTTCTTTTGCCTACATTCTCTGTGGCATGGGCAGGTGTACTTGGTCCCATTTTGAAAACCCTGCTCTATAGAGATGCTGAATGTGCTTGCTGTGTTTGCCCCCTTTGTTCTTTCCCTTTTCCTCTCGGCTGCAGCACAGCCTTTGAATGTGGAAGTGGGTGGAGAAACAGCCTATGCCAGTTCTCACATATGTCTTTTAAATCACACAGACTGATTCTGAAGGTGAATGGAAAGTGTCAGCTCCTGTCCAGCTTCCTGCTGCAAACAGCAACAGGTTGGATGCACGCTCTGCTGCAGTGGAGCACGGCAAAGGTAATTTCAGAAGGACTAAGTGGTTACCTTTGTAAGCCTCTCTGGAGTGAAGCAAGTAGAGAAAAGCAGAGTAAAGTAAACACTCATAGCTACTATATGTTTATCTTTTCATGGGGGTCTTGAAACAAGCATGGAGAGAAGTGAAAAAGGAAAACAGAGGCTTGCAACCAGCAAGGCGAGAAGCAAAACAGGAAGATGATTTTCCCTGGGATTCTGAGGTACCTTCTCTGAGGCAGACTGGGGGTCCTGACTCACTGGCTTCTGGGCTCATTTTCCTTTGGTGCTGGTTCTGCCAACACGGTTGTAACTTGGACCTTGACATGCTGCTGCTTCAGACAAGCTGCTCAGATGGGACTGGGACAAAGCAAGGTCCAGCTAATGTCTTGGACCTTCTTACAGTTTACATCCATGTGGGATTTCTAGGACAAAGAAGTAAAACATTCTTCTGGTTACAGTCCTCTGAAGTCCTAGAAGGCTGGCATTTTGAGAATTGATTTTTCCTACCTCACAGATTTCTTCTGTGCATCCAGTCATTGTCAAATGGTTGTGAATGACGCAGTTTAGAGACCTATTTCTTCTGCCTAGGTTCTCTCAAGCTTGGACATTAGGATTTTGTCCTGTTTTGGAAGATCTACTCAAGAGAGAAGCCAAACGTGGTGACTGTGTTTGCCCTTTTTGTTCTCTCCACCACCTAATCCCTCTCTTGTTAGGCCTCTTGGCTGAAGCAGAAGCTTTGAGGGTGGAAGGTGGTGTGGAAGCAGCCTGTGCCTGTTCTCATGTAAAAGACATGTGTCTTTTAAATTATGCAGACTGATTCTGAAGGTCAAAGGAGAGGGTTGGCCGATGTGCATCTTCCTGCTGCAGACCGAAACAGAGTGGGTGTGAGCTCTGCTGCAGTGGAGTACAGCAAAGGTAGTGTCAGAGGAACTGCATGGTGACCTTTGAAGGCCTCTCTGGACTGAATGAGTTTTGGAAAAGCAGAGTGAAAGAAGCACTCACAGCAGCAAAACTCATCTTACTTTTTATCTCTAGTATCAGCTGCAAGAGCAGAACAGAGGGAACATTTTATCTCCTCTTCTGAGAATAAGGTACTTAGCTCTCTTCCTGGCCTTTTACACTACCCTTGGCAGAAGTCGCATTTCTTCATGCTCTCTGCTTGAAGGCAGTGTGATGCTGCAGTCCTGCTGAGGATTTGTTTCCCAACTGTTTCTCTTTTTTCTTGCTTCCTTAGCTTCCTGTGTTACAGGGAGAAGATCTTCAGCTAAAAGTTGATTCTTCAACTCAAACAGATTCTGAGCAGGATGAACAGGTGACTCTTAGAGACAGATGCAAATATCCCTAAATTGAACCTATCAGTGTAAGCACATGTGTTCTTGCTAGTGAGTTCATTTTGAACCAGTGCTGAGAGGAGGTAATTAATCTGGACCTGAGTTGTATTTTGGACCCAATTTCATATGTATTTGAAGCAGAAAGTCTGCAAAAAGAGGCTACTTGAAGTCCCATTTAGCTTCATTTTGAACACATTCAGGGATGAGCACAACTCTACTGGGCAGCCTGGTCCAGTGTTCCATCACAATACTTGGAAATTTTTCCTCCTTATATCTAATCTAAATCTGCCTTCTTTTCATTTTAAACCGTTGCCCCTTGATCTGTCACTACAATCCTTGGTGAAAATATCTCTCCTTTCTATGTTAAAAGGCTACAATAAGATCTGCCCAGAGCCTGCTTTTCCCCAGACTGAAAAATCCCAAGTCCCTCAGCCTTTTTCCATGGCAGAGGTGTTCCAGCCCTATGAATGTCTTTGTGGCCCTCCTCTGGCCTCTTTTCATCAGGTCCATGTCTGCCTTGTGCTGGGGTCCTCAGAGGGTGACGCAGTACTTTAGGTGGGGTCTCACAGGAGCAGAGCAGAAAGGGAGAATTGCCTCCCTCAACATGCTGGCCAACCTCTCCTTCAACCTGTAGAGCGATCTAATGATGTAATTTCATCGGTAAAAGCATTTAATATATTGTCATGTTCGCACTGATTTTGCCATGCTTATGAAACACCATTTCCTTAGCCATTGGCCAGGCAGAAACATGACAAAATTCTCAAAAAGAACTCCCTGGAAGGAGCTCCACTTGGAACTGTGAAAACCAACAGCAGCAAGGAACAGAAACTGCTCTTGGAGAAACTGGAGAGGTGTAAAACTAGGGTACGGAAAATGCCTGTTTCTCGGCAGGGTCCCAAGTCTTCTTTGTAGTAAACAGAGCAGGGAACTGATCATTCCTTAAGACTTTTGTGTGACAGGAGTGGTTCAGGGGAAGGAACAGCACTGCTGCCTTTGTTTGCCTGTTGACACCACTTGAAGTAACAGTGGAGGGCTGCACTAAGGTGGTCTTAGTACACTACACAACTTTGCAACAGGAATAAGTTGAGTGACACAACTGACCGGACTTATTTTATAAGTCTGGTGACTACAATTTAAAAAAACACTAGTTGTGATGTCACTTTGTCCTTAATTGGAGAAGGACCTGTATTCTTTCCAAAAGCTGCTTCATGGAGCACACAGTATTTGTTTCTTCTCTATGGTTTGGCAAAGTGGGCTGTGTGTTGACAGAGAAAGAGTAGGAGCATTGTGCTGATGTTTTGCAGTATTTCTTCTCCCCATCACCATTGTTAAGGAGTTGTAAAGTCACTTTAGGGAGAGGAGGACTTTCTAATCATGTTAGAATAGTCAACTGTCCTGGTTCTGGGCTAGACAGGGTTAATTTTTGCGGTAACCAGGAGGGGGCATGGCTAGAGCCCTGAGGTTATTCTCTACCACCTCAGGTCATTGCTGGAGGACAGAGGGTGGAGGAAGCAGGGGGCAGGAGGGGATGCAGGGTGTGGGGAGGGAGAAAGGTACTGTGCCAGGGGGAATGGTTGGGTAACACTGGTTCTGAGCATTTTGCATATGAATCTCTTACTTTTCCCTTGAACACTCTTTTTTATGAATATTGTTGCTGTTGCTGTTTTCTGATCTCATTGCTCTTGCCAGTAAATTGTTCTTGACTGAACCCATGACCTTTACCTTTTGTGTCACCAGTTCTCCTCTCCTTCCTTGTTGCAGGGGTGAGGGGGAAGGGAAGGAGGGAGCGATGGTGCAGCAGTGTGGTTTGGAGAGTCTAAGTGGGAGCATGAATTTAGGGAATACCACTCCTAAACCATGAAACCAGAATAGGCTGCAAAGGGTGTTCAGAATCCTGGAGAGGAGAGGAGAACTGTTGTGCCAGTCTTTAGGAAACATGCTAGGAAATCAGTGTCGGAGAGGGCCCACTATAAAAGATGAGAAAGTTACACAGGTTTTGAAAGTTAACATCAGAGTCATAGCAAACTACTTTTTTAATATATAAAAGCTTTCTCCTGGGGTTTGTTCTTGTGGTTTGACAGCTCAAGGACCTGAAAGAACCTCTTAACAGGAATGATTATTATGCTGAGTCATGGAAGAATGCCCTAAAGGAGAAGAAAGTAATAAAAATTTTGAGGAACGTGCAAGGCCGCCTGGCTGAATCTTTGGATTCTTCAGCTGCAGCTGTCCTCCAGCTGGAAGAACGTTTTCAATGGTAAGACAGTGGAGCAAGGTTTCACTTTGTGTGATTCTGTGAAAACAACAGGACTGCCATCTTGCATCCCAGTGAGATACTAATACATTGTTTTCAAAGATGCTTTTGTTTAAGATGAGGTTCTTTCATACTGTTCCTTTGGGACTTCTTCTCTTACAGACTTCTGTGATAAGGCCTGTACTTCTTTTTCAGGCTGGACATGAAAATGGCAAGACTGGAAGACACAATCCAGCAACAAGCCAAGACTATTGAATTCTTTGAGACAATCCAGTAAATCTCTTACCTCAGGAAGCTACTCAGAGCCTTCCCTGTTCATGACCCACAGACTCTAGTTTCATATTCATGTGGGAAAATTTTAAAATTTTCAGATTTTCCTAGAGAGAGTCTAGGAGAGATCAGACCATATAACCAGATAACCAGAAAGACCTAATCATATTGTAGAAGAATGGCTGTGGGGGTACATGTTGGGAGGAAGACACACAGTAAGTGGTTTGGGAAGTTTGTACGTTCATGGTAGTTCAGCCAATGGGGAAAGGAGGAGGGCAGCCTGCGGCTGGGAGTTTAGGCTGAAAGGAGGCTGGATCCTCCAAAAACCGGAGAGACCCCACAGGGCTATGGCCCACTAGGCTCACCCTTTATTCAAATAAAGTTGATTTTTGCAAGACTCTTCTGTGGACACTGGTCTTCAGTATCATAATTTTCCGCACGCTATCAAAAACTGTTTTGGAGTGGAGTTTGCAAAGTGACCCAATCCCTCAGGCTGGGTCACCCTGCAGGTGTTTCTGCCATTTTAGGTGCCTCTTTGTTCCCATGAGATTCGTGAAATTTAGCAATTTTGTATCTAGTGATCACTCTCTAGTGATTACTTGCTGTTATTTTTTGCCTGTTGCTGTTTCATTTGTCAATAAACTGTTATCTATTAACTTATATCTACTTGTATTTGTTCCTTATTGGTGGAAAGGGACTGGATGGAACTAAGGGGAGGTAACTCATTTTAGAGCGTCCATCTCTTTAAAGTGTCGTAAACCAAGACTTACTCTTAGAACTACTCTGGGAAGATGGTTATTGATATTGTTCTTGGTAGATAGCTTTTCTGGATGGCCAGAAGCCTTTGTCTGTTGCACTAACAAAATTCAAGAAGTAACAGAAGTTTTGTTAAAGGAAATTATACCCAGATTTGGGGTACCACTGGGCCTGTCTTCAGACAGAGAATTTCATTCTGTGGCTGAAACAGTTCAAAGTTTATGTAAAGTGCTTGGGAGTTACATGGAATTTCCACACTCCTTAGAGACCTCAGTCCAGTGGAAATATAAAGGATGAACTGAAACTTGAAATGGTTACATGAGATGCATAAGATTTGTCAAGAAAGTTCATTAAGATGGCCTCAGGCTTTTCCTTTAGCCTGTTTAAGAATCAGAATACAGCCTAGATCTAAAGAAAGATTGAGTCCTTATGAAATTATTTAAGGCAGGCTGTATCAAACTAACTATCTCAGGAGAAAGCCATGTGATAGGAAACAGTAATTTAAAAGAATATGTATTATCTTTGGGAAAAGAGCTCTCCGTTTTGCATAGGTTTGTTGTTTAGCATCCTCAGCAACCTTGGAAATTCAGGTACATCCTCATCAACCCAGGAGTTAGGTATACATCCACATGTGGAATAATGAACCACTTAAGGAAAAGTGGAAAGGATTCATGGAATGGATTAACTCTCCTGACTGTCCACATGGCTGTGAAAAGTGTTCACTGAGACTCCTGGATTCACTACAGCTGGACAAAGCTGGCCCCAGATCAGGAAACACTTCACTGGACTGTTCAGCAGACAGCAAATCCTTTACAGGTAAGATTGAAACAAAACATTTAATAAATTTTACTTGGGATCAAGTTAATTTTTTTGATGGTTGTAGAGTGTTATGTAGTGTTTGTCTGAAATTAAAAGGTTAATGAAGATTGTATTTCTATACTTTGTAGAATAGTAGCTCAAAGGGATGTAGCTTCCTCTGGAGAAACTGGGAACCTTGTACTAAAAGCACCTCTTGGTGGGATTGGCTTACCTCATGGCCAACATGAGGCTTAAAAAATTTCTTATAACATGTTGGAATTTTTGCAGCTTGAATCAAGCTTTCATCTCAGCTTCAAGAAAAAGACTAACTAAAAGTACTTAAATATTCAGTTCGTTGTAAAAGAAGGGGCTGAAAGTGGAAGAAAGTACATTTGTGCCTAGTCAGTAAACTCCTACTCATGGACTTTGAAAAAGTTTGTAGTATTTAATAACTGCAACTAACTAGATGTAGACTACTGTATTAATTTAGTAACTGCAACTACTTAGACTGAAACCCTTCTATTTCATTATTTTTCTGTAGTTCCAAATTGGCATGTGTCATAGCTGGTCTTGAAGACTGTTATTAGAGAAACTGTAAAAACATAATGAGGTCAAAGAATTAGGAATTTTTGAAGTGTTCACCTCAACTTTAAATGCTAACCTTCTCCTCTCCTCTGCATGCTGCTTTGGCTGCAGGGCTGTGTCCTCCTTTTAGTTCATAGGGGGAATAGATAAAAGCATTGCTATCTTAACTGCTGCATAATATTTTGGTAAGAGCGTTGCCAAGAGACTCTAGAAGAGAGAAGGGTCTCTAGAAGAGACTCATTATGGTTCAGTTGCTGTCTAACTGATGTTTTCTCTGTGTGTGAAGCCACAAATAGTTCTGCCAGGAATTAAGAAAATGGAGTATTTTTGGATTTGCTATTCCAGCAGCAATCTTTAGGTTGGGGATAAACATTTGAAGGGTTGTCACAGGATGTCAAAAACTCAGTTATTATTATCTTTTGCTTTTTTCAAAACTGCAAAGCCAAAATCCTGTTTCAAGAGCAATATTAGGACAGTTATTTGAAAGAGAGAAGCAGCTTAAGACAGCAAAATTCTCTTCCAAACCTGCAGGTCTCTCGTTTCTACTGTCCATTTGAAAATAGCTCCACTCTGAAGTATGCCTAGCTGCACACTGTCTGCTTTGAGGCTTGGTCTTCCAAATCTCATCAAACTGTTTCTCTTAATGATAAAGAACAACAACCAAATTCTTACAGAAGGAAATATCAAAAAAGTAAAGATTACACTGACAGCAATTTAGTACACAATGCCAATAATTTAAAGCTGTGGTTGAAATTGACTTTATGATAGATCATTTCTAAAAGTTTCAGCTGCAGTATTTTGAACAGAGCTTCAAAACTCCCCTTTCCAGGCACTTCCTCCTGTGGTCTCTTTTTACCTCCATGCTGGTCCTTGGGTTTGCCTTTTTTGTGGCAAATGCCCTCTCTTCCCACCCACAGCCAAAGTGTCTGGTTCTCTTCGAGCCATCAAACACAGGAGATTGTTGCTGTAGAGCTGCCATTCTCTTCAAACATGACCAGTTACTTTTTATTTACAAAGCTGGAATTTTTCTTTGGTTGAGTGATTTTAAAGTTAACTGCCTTGCTGGCTAAACATTATGATTCAAACAAAAACAGAGCTGTAATGATTTAATACCCAAATATTTATTTCAAAGCAGTGCTGATTTCTGGTCAGAGAAAAGATACATGACTTAGTGACTGCAGGAGGAAGGCTGCTTTAATGCAGACAGCTAACACTAATGACAGATTTTGAGCTTACACACAATTATGCTTTGACTCATATTCTTATTTTGAGGTTTGGAGGATGCCTGTGCCTTGTTCAAATAGGCTCTGCATTTGTTAATATTCATATATGCAGCACAAGCGTTTCTACGGCCTATATTTAACTAGTAATATTTATGTAAAGCAATTTTACACGTTTAGCCACATGTTAATTTGGTCTTTAATTGTGGAACTGCTGTAAAACAGCCCATTTCACCACTGCTTGGGTCTGTTGGAGCGAACTGTAACACTTAGAAACAAAAGGAGCAGATGGCGGCTTCTCATGTTTATCGACAGAGCCTGGGTGCCATCGATACCATGTGCAGGTCAGGACCTGGTGTGATAAGGGTCAGTGGGATCCTTTCTTGTTTTCTCTAATTCTTTATTTTTTCCCTACTTTTCTATCTTTCCTCCTTACTGTCTTCCTTGGCAGTGAATAAAAGTGAGTTATCATTTCGGTTACCAACGTTCGACCTCGTTTATGTCTTCATCTTGTTGTGGGTGTATTTAAATTCCTTGCACACCCCGTGTTCACGGTTTAGGACGCATTCCTAGATTAGGACGTGAGTCTTTCTCTTGCTAGTATTCCCATTTCAATAACTGATGTTACCACTGTGTGTGGTGTCTTTCACATAATGATCTCAAAACATGTTAAGATCGTTAAATGACAAACCTTATCCAGTGGTAATTATGTAAGGGAGTAAAATATGTTCTCATTATTCATGCAGATTAAGTAAAACACAGAGGGATTAAGCTATTCTATCCATAAAAGCAGCATGGGAACTAGCAATAAAACCTGGCAATCCTATTTTTTCTCATCCCAACTGCCTGTGATGCTCACTTCCAACCACTAAAACATGAACCAATGTATAGATCCCATTCGTGTTCCTACAGTTTCCAATAATGTGACAAGATAACCTGACTTTTATGCCGTTTCTTAGGCTGGTTGAAAGATTCTATAAGGGAAATAACCTGTTACTACTTTTAGACAGAATCACAGAATGGTTTATGTTGGAAGGGACCTCTGGAGGGTACATGGTTCAACCCCCCCCCTGCTCAGGCAAGACCACCTAGAACCAATTGTCCCAGGCTGTGTTCAGACACTTTTCAGTACCTCCAAAAATGGAGATTCCACAACCTCCCTGGCCCATCTGTGCCAACACTCACGAGAAAAAAGTGTTTCCTGATGTTCCAAGGGAACCTTGTGCATTTCAGTTTGTTCTCATTGCCTCTGGACCTGGCACTGAAAAGAGCCTGGCTCCATTTTCTTGTTCCTCTCCAGGTGCAGGACTTTGCACTTCTCCTTGTTGGACTTCATGAGGTTCCTGTCAGCCCATTTCTCCACCCTGTTGAGGTCCAGCATTGAGAAGGCACCTGGTCTCTATTCCTGCGAACCATTACTGTGGGATGATGTTAAATTGAATTGACTCATGGGGGAGCATTTAACAATCTGTAAGCAAACTTAACTAAATGACACAAGACCAGTGTGAAAGTTGGATGTCTGTGAGTTGTAGAGAATTAATGACCTGAGACTCACTAAAAAGAAAAAAAAGCATGAAATCACAGCTAGGTTCTGCATAAGAACACTAAAGGAAAATTGAAAGCTGGACAAAAGTTTTAGCACAGCAACAACAATGAGGGCTGGTGTACTCCAGCCCTGCTTCAATGCAGTAAAACAAGGACAAGCTTCAAGACTCACATAAATAAATGGCAGCCAAAAATACTCACAGCCCAGATGGCAGGGCAGAGGCAGATCTCTTTTCCAGAATTCTCCCAGTGCCTTCATTTTGATTTTGTTTGTTGGGTTTTTTTAAGAGAGGAACAAATGAGGAAATAGCATGTAGAAGACAAATTGGAGATAACAATTTTTGTTCTGTTGCTAGGATTAACTGGAACACATAAAGTCGACTCAAGATGACCAATGGTCACTTCTCTAGAGACTTGCAGTTCAATGAGTTATTCCTCAAAGTGAATGTACAGTTCCATCAGCTCCAAATGGTGTAGGGTATGGGAAATCCATGCAGAATTTTAAGGTGAAGCCGTCACTGAAATTTACATAGCTATTGTGTATATCTGTTAAGGGGAAGAAGAAGAGCATCCTAGGATGGGATGCAGAGGACGGCACGCTTACATGAGACTGTATTTTGGATTCATTTATGGGGTTGGATGACTGTTGTCCTTTAATTTCAGTCACAAGTCAGTGCTTGTTAAGATCTGTTTGTGCAGGTGTTTTTATTGGAAGGAGTTTTCCATTAAGAACAGCAGTAATAATTTGCTTCAATACACTGTGAAGTTTAATCAGGAGAGGTGAAGCTTATGTCCTGACCAGCTAGGAACAGTATATGGCAAAATGAGCAAAGGAATAGATTTTAATGTGGTGAACAGTAAGCTCTGCTCACTTTAGTGGCCTGATCAATGGCCTGGCTGAAGCTGTTCGTGTGACTTTTTGTGATAGGAACTCCTATGGCTTCTATGGATCCCTTACTGATTTATATTATCAAGTTGGCAGCTCTCATCAGTCCTGAATTCTGATGGTATTGGATGCTCCTTCCCTTTAGCCCGTTAAATAATGAGATATAGAGTGGAAAATCCAGGCTGAGTAGTTTTCCTTAGCAGTGTTTGGTCGCAGAAGGTGATTATTGTGCAGTGGGCTGCGACTCACAGCTGAGAAACCCCTTGGCAGGAAGTGAGCATGATCAGAGTGGTCTTACAGCAAGTGAGGAAAAATCCTGTAACAAACATTTGCATTGGCACTGAGTGCAAAAAGTAGAGACCAGCCTGTAATGAGGACAGAGTTAGTTTCGGACAGTTTGATTTCTGCTGTTTGTGAGTAACGCTGATGGCAGTATTTGGGGCTGACAGAAGTTTTGGTACAAGGTTATTTGAGCATCTCAGCTGTACTGCAGGAGGGAAGGCACAATTTTATTGTTTGCTTTGAAGACAGATCATGTGCAAGGCAGTAACTTCACTTATGGATACAGTCACATGTGACAAGAGAAAACTACATGAAATGGCATTTTTGTTTTGAAGAATCTAGGCTGCTTGTTCCCAGGAAAAGAGAATAATAGGATGATGCTGACTATAATTTCTGGTGGCAGATTTCTTCTAGTCTGCCAGCTCCTGGAGTTGAATTAGATCCAGGGACCCTGTGTTTTGGCAGCTGAAGCATAGGTGAAGCTGAAGCATAATCTGTTACACAGAATACTTTTAAGGTCCATGAAAATAATTGTATTGTCTTTTTCTGTTCTCTTTATGTGATACTTGACAGCTATTGGAATTTATTAAAAAAAAATCAAAAGCAAAATTGTGTAAATTCTGAAAGCTCAAAGACAGAAGGCTCCTAGCAGAAACAAAAAGGGCTCACAACTGCAATATTCTGAATACCATTATTTTTAAAACTGTGTTTGGGAAATTTCCCAAGCGAATTTTTTGTATGATGGTTGGTCAGACAGTTCATGCTGCTGACAAGTAACATCTGAAATCTAGACTAGAAACAAAGAGCTGAATTTTAGGATGAGCTGAGGAAATTGAAGGAGTTAGCAAGTGTGATAAGAAAGACACTTCCATCATCAGGTCTGCCTGCCAGGATTTCTCATGTGGTGGCCAAGCAGCTAAGCTATCCTTTGCTACAAAGACAATATTGCAGATCTTATTTTTATTTGAAGTTTTTATTCCTTTTTAAATATTATCATTATAACATGACATCCTCTGTCTTGTTTTGTGGGATGTCTGTTGGGAGATTTTCATGGCAGTAGCTTGATTAACATTTTGTCATGGTTCAACCCCAGCTGGTAACTGAGCTCCACACAGCCTTTCTCTCAGTCCCCTGCCATGATGGCATGGGGATAAGAATTCAAAGAGTAAAAGCTAGAAAACCCATGGGTTGAGATAAAGACAGTTTAATAGATAAAGCAAAGGCTGTGCACACAAGCAAAGCAGAAAAAAAGGAATTCATTTCCCCCCTTCTCATGGGCAGGCAGGTGTTCAGCCATCTCCAGAACAGCAGGGCTCCATCACACATAATGGTGACTTGGAAGGCCAAGCATCATCAATCCAAATGTCCTCCCGTCCTTATTCTCTCCCCAGCTTTATCTGTGAGCATGGCACCTGATGGAATGGAATATCCTTTGGGTCAGCTGGGGTCAGCTGTCCCAGCTGTGTCCCCTCCTGACTCCTTGTGCACCTCCAGTCTCCTCTCTGGTAGAGTGGGGTGAGAAGCAGAAAGGGTCTTGAGCCTGAGTGAGCCCTGCTCAGCAGTAACTCAAACATCCCTGTGTTATCAATATTGTTTCCAGCACAGGTCCACAGCACAGCCCCATACAAATTACTGTGAAGAAAATTAACTCTATCCCAACCAAAACCAACACAACTGTGAAGATCTGCCAATTAAACTGATAAAAGCATACTGAGTATAAAATGAGTCAGATTAATCTGTCTTACCCATAACACAGAAGAAATACTGTCAGAGATGCTGCTCTTTGCAACTTCTCTCTTTTCTGAGCTGAATGACTGTCATCTAGGATTCCTGTCTTAAATAGGTTTCCATTGTCATCCCTATCTGTCTTTCCAAACAAAGCTATCTACTTCCCTGGGTATTTGGAAAGATAAGATATTAGTTTTGGTCATATCACACTAGCAGTCTAGTTTCACAACAAAATGTGTTGTCAGAAGTTAGCCAGGCTGGAGATCTAATCTTAATCTGACATTTAAATGAAAGCTGAGGTCATTGAGGCCATATTAACTGAAACCAAAAGGCAGAAAAATCAAGACCTCTGTGATGTGAGGCTGATAAATTTTAAAAGCCCTTCAGTGAGTTCAAGCATCTTTTAGAGGGAGTTTAACATTTCACAATAGTTGTGTCCTTATGAAATAGAAATCACATTGGATGGCTTGCAGGGGAGTGATGACAATTATTTTTCATGTCATGATGTAGAAGAAAATGAACCTTTCCAAAGTGTGTTCTTTCAGTCATAGTCAGAGAGTTCCATATTGTTTTATTGTCAATTGTTGTATTTTTATCATAGAGGGTTACTTCTAATATGGAGGGGGAAAAAAGGTTGATTTTAAGGTTTAGAAATGTTGAACCATATTACTTAAAAGAAAATAAAATTATAATAGCACAGAAGCATATTTTAGAATTTTATTTTTGTGTGACTGTGATGGTTTTGGCTGGGGTAGAGTTAATTTTCTTCACAGTGGCTACTGTGGTGAAATAACTGGATGAGAACTTTTACCAGGTATCTTTGGTATATTCCCTCTTGTTAACTGTGTTTGTGGTTTAGGACACGTTCCCAGATTGGGACACCAAGACCCTCTCATTTATTTCTGAATTCTCTGGTTTGGCTGCAGGGCTCAGCCGCAGCCTGGATCACTTGCCTGGTCCCCCCATGGCTGTGGATGGAACATTGGGTTTCTTGTGAATCTGTCAGTAGCAGGTAAATGTGCTCACAGCAGTGAGCCCAGTGTTCAGCAGGAGGCCAGGGTCACCACCAGCTGTCTTCTGCCTACAGAAAAGACATCTTGGTTATTTTTACAGGTCTTAGCTTATGGTCTCTGCGCACGTGGACACTGCATTCATGTTTTACAAGTCTTCCACAATTTCAATATCCTAATGACTTTCTGTTTTCTTCTTTTATCAAAACTTGTTCTAGCAGTTTCAGTCCTGTTTTGCTTGACTGATGCACTAGTCCTGAAGGCACCTGTCCCTATACTTTTCATACATGATGTTAAGCATTTACAGGCTTTCAGCCATAACCTTTTCTCTTGAACCTCTTTAGATTTCTTTAGACAAAATCCACACCGGTGCAGAGCCCTGTGGTGTTGAGTGCTCTGCCAATGTGGTACCAAAACAAGTGATTCCCTGCACTGAACTTCTGAGGTTTGACATTCATGCTAGGGGAGAAGACAGCTGAACCTGGACTACACTGTCCAGTTTGGAGGTCTCTGGTGCACAACAGAGATGAGCAAACTGGAGAGAACACAGTGAAGGACCACTGGCATGGAGATGTGCTCAACTGATGAGAACTGTTTAGCTTAGAGCAAAGGGAGCTGAAGGCTGATTTAGTTGCAGTTGTTCATTCTCATAATGAGAAATGTGGAGAAGATGAAACCATCATTTCCTTGGATGTGCACAGTGAAAGGAGAGGAGGCAATGTTACAAAAGTTGTGACAAGGGAAACGGAACCATTATAAGCTAAAAACTCTCAGCATGAGTGTTGTGTGGCATTAGGATGTGTTCTGAGAGAGATCAAGGGACATCTATCACTGGAAAAATTCAAAACTCATTTGACAAGGCTATGGGGGACTCCAGAGGAGCTCCAGAGGTCTCTTTCAATCTAGATATTCCTAGAATTCTTTGACAAATTATGTATTTTGCAGAGATTATGGGAAAGATCGCACTGCTATTGCTGAAAACAATGGGGAAAATGCTGTATACTCAAAGTGACCCTGGAAGCATCACTAACAATGAGATATCTCAGAATTCTGACTGGGTTGCAAAAATAAGGATTGCACCCCAGTGATCAGTGGAAAACACCCATTGCTAAAGGTGAACCAGAACATGATACACAGTAATGTGTTTGGAGGACCATCGAAAAAACTATTTTCTTGCTGGATGCTTAAAGGTAAACACCATTCAGACAAAAAGAGGTGTGTACAGTACTGCGCATATTGTGAGGCCATGAAAACCCTAGTTTTCATGGATAGATGTGGATACCACCAAAATGCCACAAGGGATTGACAGGTGAGTGTATTAAACTTCTGCAAAACAAAAGAATAAAACTACAAGTTTTGTATGACAGGTTATGAGCTGCCGGTTCTTCCCTTGCTAATAGGAATATCCCAGGGAAACTACCTCCTGTAACTGTAGTCATGTCCTGAGTGACCACTATTAATTTGCAGGTCTGTTGTCAGTAATTAAATTGCTTCTTTGGCAAGAGCTCAGTGTAGCCAGGAGCCACACATTGGCGAGGCTGCTGCCTGTGGGCTTCTACCGTTTATAGCAAGGAGTGAAAAAAAAAAAGTACATTGCACATAGGGAGCTTTGTAGCAGCAAGAATAATATAGCTTTAAATTATGCCTTTACCTCTGATTAATTGCATAGACATAAAAGTTTCCAAATAATGGAAATCAGATTATTTGGTTTTGTACTGCAGGCAGTCTGGTGCTCTCAATCAATATGTGTTGCTTGATGCATTAACCTTACAAAGATTTTTTTTGACTAACAGAAATAAAGATAGAAAATAAGCTGACTTTGAAAAATCCCTTTCATTAACACTCTGGGTTCTTGATATAACTGAATTCTTGTCACAATCCACTGAAATTGTCATGTTACCCACAGAAGTGTAGCACCTTCCTGCAGCAGAGCACGTTAACTGCATGGGAAAATTGAGCTGGAGTTGTTAATTGGAATTGGTTTTGGCTAGGAACAAAGTAAAAAGCAAATCTAATCTTGTAATGAAGTCATGGTTTTAGCAGATGACAGTGATAAATATTTGGCTGATGAAGTAGTTATTGGGTTGCTCTATTAGAATTTAGTACTCCAGAATTTTAAATATATTGTTCAATAAATATAATTTGGAAAAAGGTTAGGAGGTCAAAATATAACACATATAAAGTTGGCAAATACTGTGTTTTCTTTTCTATTTTTCTGAGCAATCTGATCTAGTGGAATATTCCCTGCCCAGCAAGGAGAGATGATTAAGGTTCCTTCCAACACAAACCATTCCATGATTCTGTTTCTTTGTTTTTAGTTCCACTTTCATTTTTCAAAACTTTCAAAAATTTTGCAAATCCTACCTAATTTTTAGGTTTTGGATAGAATTTTTTTTTCAAAAATTGAGACTTTAAAAAATAACATGATAGTAAAATAAAGAAGCGAAAATACCCATTTATATGTCATCTGTACGCTCAGGGACTGCTTGCACGACGGGTTGAAAGTAAGCTCAGTTGGGCAACTCATGCTGCTGAGAACTAGATGAGCACATCACTGTATGAGTAAATTTCTATAATGACTAAATTTCTTTTCTAGAAAATATCTCTTCTAGTTTCTAAGCCTCTGTCAAAGTCAGCAGGTAGTATTGTGAGAATCGTAGGGGAAAAGCTCTGCCCAGACTCCCAGAGACTCCTAGAGATGTACTGGAGAGTACTTGAGAGGTGAAATATTACTGAAAGTTGCTGAAGTACATCCAGACTGTTGGCCAAGGCATAATTCTGCTTTTTCTCATGAGCCCTGCTAGTGTTCTACACTGATCCAAACTGACTGTGAGATAGTGGAAAGAAAATTGAAGGGCTGGGGAATTCCATCTGTTCCTCCAGTGAAGGGACAAAGCACATCCACATAAAAATGTATCCAATTGACAAAGCCATGGCTAAGCAGATGGTGCTGTCAGGAGGGCTTTCACTGCTTCATCCAAGGATATTTCATGAATCATTCTTTGACTGATGGCAGAGTTTAGAACATGTGAAAAGGGAAGAGGAACTTTGAGGATTATTTTGTAAATCTCTTGAGAAGAGTTTTAAACCAGGACCAAGAGTAGCAATGGACAGTGCACTACAGATGAGTATACAAAGCTGACTTGCTGACTTGGACAAAGGCCAAGAAACTAGAGGAGATATTTTCTTTTACAGAATTTAGGAGTATCAAAGGGGATCATAGAACAGCCTGCCAAACATTTTAGGTTTCTGTATATGATAAGAACCATGGGGAATACATCTGTAAACCTGAAATTATTCATGCAGAGGATCAGAATATGATTTAATTTACAGAATAGACTTGAAGAGAAAATTCACATAATTGGCACATTGATTAAGGGTATTAATTTAAAGGGTATAATGTGTTCATGGACAAAAGGAAGGAAGTGTTCCTTGCATATCAAAGATGTAGGCTAGATCTGAGGTCTCCAATGTAGTAGGAAATGAGTCATGCTGAAAATCTCTGGGTAGGGATGAAAGAGAAAAAAATACATACAGAACAAGTGGGTCACCAATGAAGAGTGTGGATGAGACTTTGTGAGAAAAAAAGGCAATCAACCAAACCATAACTCTTATGAGAGTGGGGAAATCACAGAATAAGCTGAGTTAGAAGGTACTCAAAAGGATCATCAAGTCCAACTCCTGGCCCTGCCCAGAGCATCCCCAAGAGTCACACCACATGCCTGTGAGCATTGTTCAAATGCTTCTTGAACCCTGTCAGACTTGGGGCTGTGAGCACTGCCCTGGGGAGCCTGTTCAATGCTCAACCACCCTCTGGGTGAAGAACCTTTTCCTGATAACCAACCTAAGCAGTTTCAGGCTATTTCCTTAGGTCTTGTCACTCATCACCAAAGGCAAGAGATCAGTGTCTGCCCCTCCTTGTTCCCTCACAAAGTTGTAAACTGTGATGAGGTCTCCCCTCAGTCTCCGCCAAGCTGAACTGACCAAGTGACCTCATCTGCTTCTTGGCTTCTATAGCTTCTCCTCAAGACCCTTAACCATATTTGTTGGCCTCTTTTGGACACTCTCTAATGGTCTAATGTCTTACATTGTGGTGACCAAAACTGCATAGAATATTCAAG
>VZSR01003803.1:6089998-6263322 GCA_013398615.1 Brachypodius melanocephalos | reverse complement strand
CAGGTCCCTTTGGGCAGCACTGCCCTCCTGCATCTCATTCCCCAGTCTGTCCATACATCCAGGTGCAGAATCTGGAACTTCCCTTAGCTGAACTTCATATGGGTAGTGATTGCCCTGTCTTCTGATTTGCCCAAGCCCCTCCTCAGGACCTCACTGCCTTCAAGGGAGTCAACAGCTCCTCACAGTAAGAAATAAAGGAACACAGAAGTTACAGCTCTTCTGCTAAGCAGGGGGGAGAAAAGGACTGATATCTGGGTTTGAGGTACACACAAGCATTCACATGGGTTTGCTTCCATACTGTTGAGGACAAACCTTATTTACAGCAGAGGGACAGACTGCTCTTTACAACGCTTGGTTCTGAGTCTACTCTGATCCCCTAAGGCACAGTCATGATTTTCTATGATATCTTCCTTTGCTATTCAATGTGTGTGAAATAATGCAAGGGCTGTGTTACAGCTCACCAGACTGGTGCTTTCATTGCATGGAATGCAGAGCACATGCTACTTACCCTGGGGATAACATATGAAGGTGGCGGTTTTTTGAAGGTTGTAACCTTCAAAACCAGGTTACATAGTTATTTTTCAGGTAAGATTTTGGTTAGGTGTTATATTTTTAATGTACTGTCAAAATGCATAAAGCACCAGCAAGGCATTTTAATTATATTTCAGTAAGTCTGAACAAACAAATGGAGAAACTAAATAAAGGAACCAAGAAGACTAGAGGGGAGTTTGGATTTAGCTACTGAGGAAAATTGAGGCATGATCAAAATCCTAGAGGCTTGGGAGCATTGTCTTATATAATCACGTTGCAGAATACTATTCTGCACTGTATATATGCACACCTAACTCCAATGCAAACTGCCAATCACCTTCATTTCAAAGAAATAGAAATTGGTTTAGCTCCCACTAGCACTCTTTGGATCAGGCTTATGCTCCCCCAACACAGGCAATATCCACTTCTGTAAGAGCATGGCCCCTACTGACCCAGCTCCTTCAGGGCCACCTCCACGGTGGCCTCTGCATGGCAGCTGTGTGCTAGACGAGCTCTGGGACCACTGTATGGGTCAGCATTCTTCTCTTACAGTCTCCAAGTATTGCTCACCCTATATAGCTGATTGTGAGCACCCCAACACCACGCAGTTGTCGTCACTGTAGGATCTCGACTCTGCCTTCCTTGTGGCATGCTATTTTTTACTAAATGGTTTGATCTTCAAGAAATCCCGAGCTACTTACGAGACGTCACTCACAGTTCAAGGATCTGCAGGAGTTTCTTAGAACACAGACAGTCTTATGTCTGTTCAACTCACAGGATTTCTGAAGCCAGCATGACCCTGTCTGACTTTGATTTGGAAAATGTGTACAACTAACTCAGATCATGGCGTAACAGTTTTCCTCTCTTTACAACTGTGTTATGGTTTAACCCCAAGCAGCACCTAAACCCCACACAGCCTCTCACTCATGCTCCTCACATTGAGATGTGGGAGAGAATTGGAAGAGTAAAAGTGAGAAAACTCCTGAATTGAGATAGGGTTTAATGGTAGCAAAAGCTACACACACAAGCAAAGCGAATTGAGGAATTCATTCACCAATTCCTATGGGCAGGCAGGTTTTCAGCCATCTCCAGGACAGCAGAGCTCCATCCTGCTCAACATCAACTTGGCAAGACAAACACCATCACTTCAAATGCCTTCCCCTTCCTTCTTCTCCCCTGCCAGTTTTATCTACTGTGCTTAATGCCATATGATATGGAATATCCCTGTCAGTTGGGATCAGCTGTCCCAGCTGTGTCCCTGCCCAGCTCCTTGTGCACCCCATGCCTCCTCGCTGGTGGGGTGGGGTGGGGTGAGAAGCAGAAAAGACCTTAAATCTGTGTAAGCTCTTCTGAGCAGTAGCTAAAATATCTCTGTCTTATCAACAGTGTTTCCAGCACAAATGCAAAATTTACCGCCTGCAAAGTCAAAAAATTTTCATTGTTTGGGGGAAAAATGATGCAACAAAGCAATGGAGGAAAGTCTCCAATTCAAATTTTCAAATTGCCAAAAATTTTTGTGGAAGTATATGTTTAGAAAAGACGGATTGGGACAAGCAGTTAACAGTGGGTTCCTGACTTTAGCTTTTTTGCATGTATGAATTAATGTAATATATAGGGTAGGAAATCAAGAGAATTTCTGAACATTCAGCCAAATCTTGAAGGTACTGAAAAGCAAATCTCAAGCATTGGTTAAAAGATTATTGAAGAAGGTGATTTCAAAGTTTTTAGACAAGTGGCCAAGATACTCCTAAATTTATCTTCGCATATCTCACACTCCTTCAGTTATGGTACTGATTTTGTCTCCTTACTCCACCAGTGGAGCCCTTTTTCATGCACTGATTCATCCCCTTCCTTCACCCATTTTTTCACTCCTAATGGCTTACTTGTTCCAAATGACGATTCTAGGGTGTTAGACTAAATGATTTCAGTGATATAGTTCAATCTGTCAAGCAAAAGGATGCAAAAATTAAGTTTGGTCTAACTTAATAGTTCTCATGAGTTGAAGTTAAAAAGCGGATATAGGAAAGAAAATGGAAAATCACACATTGATTGAATTCTCAATCATCTCTCGTATATAAAAATACCCCAGAAAGAATTACTTTTTATCACATTCTTGGCTAAATGAAGCACATTTTCTAATTACAATATTAAGCAAAGTTATAATGATGAAAGGTCAAAGTAATCAAGAGCTATCTTTACTCACAGTATGTGCTACCCATTCTTACACAAAGACCTGTCTCTGCCAGCCCTCGTCCCTTGCTGCCTGTGATAAGGAAATTAAGCAATTGTTTTTGAACAGAAGTAAGATCAAGTGACATATTATGACTAATGAAGATATTAACACTTGCACAGGCAGAACTAAGCAGAATGCAAAGGTTTTTCATTTTAGCTTTCTTCCTTGTAAAACTTTGAGTTCTTATTCACAGTGTATAGACTGTCTCTGCAACCTGAAGCTTGCTGAATTGGGCTGACAGAGTCCTTGGTTCCTCAGGGACTGGAAGATTTTAGTTCCATCACAGAATAAAGGGTCAGTGAGGTAATGAAATATGTCTACTCTTTGCATTTCAGCTGTGGTTTGATTGCTGTCCTTGGTTACCTGTTTGTGCCAATTCCCCCAGACTGGGATGTTCAGAGCCGTGACATCTTGCAGCTTTGCAACCTGGCGTCTCAGCAAGAACAGGCCTTCTGACCAACTCTACATTTACTCTTAGAACCTGGTTCAAGACCTGAGCTCTGTCTTTAGCCTGGTGCCAGAGAGGCAAACAAGAGCTGTGACTCCTTTCTTTTCAATTGCACCACTAACAGTTTATTCTGAAAGCGCAACACTTGATTACATCCTTTTGTCCATAAACTTCCTTTGTATCCAGTGTGCTCATTAGTGAGTCAAGACTTGTTTTACAATGCTCCTGAAGCTTTATGTACACTGTGGTCTGAAACAAATCATAACAATTGAGATTTATAGCCCAACCTCTCCCGCAGCAATGTGGAGAAGGAAAAAGACAAATATGCAATGTAGATGGAAGATATCAGCCCACACCTTTTTCACTGGTGAATAACTGCAAGTGAGAAGCTGAGTTGACCTAATTTGCTTCAACAATAGTGAACTGTTAGCTCCTTACTGAGAGCATTTTTAGACAATTAGGGTAAAATTAGACTTTTTATCCTAGAAGATAGTTTGCAGGTCTAACTGATATTTAATATTTAGTATCGAAACAAGGCAGAAGAGAAGTACACAAGTAGTGCTTCACCAAACAAGGATTTTGTTGCATCAGAGGCATTATGGAGTAAATCGGTCATTAGTAAAGTCCAGAAACTGAAGCATTAGAGGGAATTTCCACGAGTTTCAGTGTATTGAAATTTGCTGAATTTTATTGCTATACCCAAGGGTTTTTGACTGAAAACCAACAGAAAAAGAGGAGAGACACCTTTAATGATCACCCATGGCTTGGGCTGTACTTTAAGCTGAGTTTTTCTTACATTAAAAACATTTTTCATTCTTTTCTCAATTTATTTAAATGAAATAGAAATTTTACTTTTACCTTTACCCAAGTCTGAGTCCAAAACATTTGGAAACTGTTGAAGGTGTTCCAACAGCATATAATTATATTTACCTGCTTTTGCACTCCCAATCATCAAGCAGAAGTGCCTGGTTGAAGGACAAGTTGCCACAAACCTGAAGTACTCCAGTCTGCCTGGAAGGCACCTGGAATGATTTTATTCTTCTTGCTATGAATCCAAACTCCAATTATCCTTTTTCAAGGATAAAAAAATCCTTTACCCCTGAAGAAGGAGACTAAATGCAAATTGTTCTGTGTGATTTCATCATTTACCACATCAGGTACCTGTGTGTATCCAGAGCTTTGTAGAGCTTTGCTGGAATCATTCTTCATTGAGCTACCGATGCTGACTCTGAACCTTTATTTGCCAGCAGAAGTGGAACTTGTCTTGTGGAACTGCTGTCTAATCTAATTGGTTAGGCATGATCTACCTTCTCTTTGGTAGTAGATCTCTTTTAGTCTTAGTTGTATTGAATTAATTCTGCCAAGGAGCAATTACAGGGACAGTTATGCCATTGAATGTGAAGAGGATCGACCAGCCTTTGGGCATAGACTGGGGACAGAAAAATTTTCATCCAAGTTAGCCTCAACCAAAGACAGGATATGTGACACCAGTCTTGTGGGATTTTGAATACAAGTCATGAATCTAGACCTTTGTGGAGGGCCTGCTATTGAGTGCACAGCAAGGTTTCAAATTAGCTTTGAGCTATAAATACTGAAAAGTCAGGAATGAGTGGTTGATGGGATTTAGCCTAACAGGTAGTTGAAAGGGAGAAGATGAGCGATAAAAGCCTCATGCCCAACTTTAAGATAGTTCTCTTCTTGATAAGAGTGGAGATATTTCCCTTGCTTATTTTGGGAACCATTCTTTTTTCTTCTTTAAAGAGCTGATATTGTATTAAATTATGTGTCAAGTCCCCCACAGATCAGCTCTGCCCATCACTGACAGCCAAGTTGAATTTATTAAGCTTTTAGCCTGTGTTGTGTTTCTCAGCCTTGGGAATTGTTTGTCTTTTGGATGTGAGCTTTCAACCAGAGTTCTCTGCATCACTGGATCCTAAAGACTCCTAAATGGTCCAAAAAGCAAGTCAGTTCTCACTTAGCAGAGCCAAGTCCATAATTTCATTGGAATATATTTTAGAGGTTTGAGATTCTATAGCAGGAAAAAGAAAACCCACTGACGTGCTTTAAGTTATACCAGACTATTATCATTGGAAATTAATTTAATTAATGTCTTTAATTGCTTTAAGTCATTCTCTTATTAAATGTAGTTCCTGGACTGCTAGGTATTTGTATTAAAGATGTTTGTGTAAAATAAAGCTGACAAAGCACTCATTATCTGAACTGCTTTCTGCAAGAAAAGTGGTATTTTGGGAATATGGAAGAAGTTGAAAAAAATGTCAAATACATCCTTAGTTTTGAGGCATGTAGAGACCACACTCAAAACTAACTCTCATGTGGCCTGTGGAATTACCCTTTGATTTCCAGATCTCCAAGAACCACTACAACACAGCAGTGTAAATGTGAGGTTTCACTCTCTGGTGTCAGTTTTTCTTAATGAGGTTGCAAAGATACGTTAATGTTGTTAATTAACGAAAGGCAGCCTTTCATTATTAATGTTGCAAACCTTTAAAATCCTAAATATTTTTCTTGATTTTTTTGAATGTCAAATGCCTATCTGATTTAGCTTGATTCCTGGCTAGATTCCCCACAGAAAATCCTCCTTATTCTGTGGTAGAGCAGCCCCTCTGAGTCAGTAGGTACAGACAACGGGGAGAGCTGCCCACAACTCCACACACAGTATGATTCAGACCTTTGTGGGGGTGTCTCTAAATGCTGTGTAAAAGGCTCTTGCCTCCATCGTGATGACATAATACAGGGTTTTAACTTACCAGCTGTGGATGTGCTCTATTTGTTTCCAAACGAACAGTGAACAGACTGCAGCTACTATAAATATTCTATGTAGTTACTCAATAAACCCAAATGGCTGTAAATAAAAAGGACCTTTCTGAATTACTGGGTAAATAGTAATTTCTCAAAGCCCTTTTGCCCCAGCAGACCTCAATTAGAACTGCAGAGTATGTCAGAAAACATTTAATTACCTTCCAGAGGATTCTGTGATTCTGCTTATATTGACTACATCTCCCTATTATTCCTGTGCAAAACCTACCTTTTTGATGAGTTTTCCTCTTGGTTTTGTTTCTGGTTTTGATAAAAAGAAACAAAAAACTCTTGGAGGAATCTTGCTGCCCACGAGGCCTTCTTGTGGACCAGAAAATTTGCTGTTCTTTAACTTCTTGTTTTCAGGGCTAGATATGGTGCTTATACTGCAGTGTAAGCTGAAGTCATTAGCAATAGGTTTAAGTCATAAATTAAGACATCAAAATGAAAATTAAAATTTATGAGCCAAGTGTCTAAGCTCTTGTCTATGACAGATCCACTCTCAGAGCCCACATGGCACTGAAAGCAAATTGTCTGATCAGGCACAAAAGGTCCAACTGACCAGCCTGCTGCAAAGGCATTTTAAATCTGAAATATCCCAGGGTTTCTCCAGAAATCTGCACATTTCCCACGGGTCCTTGGTTATACAGTGCCTTAAAATACAGCCTCAGGTATCTCGGGTATGATCCCACTACCATTTGTATGTTATGGATTTATAGGAACATGATTCTAGATTTATATCTTTGCCTGAAGTTTCTACTCATCTGTGGAGGAAAACTGAACCTGATACTCCATAATCAGTACATTGAGAGCCTGTTAAAATGAAGGACTATAGAGGAACCAAAATTAAGCTAAAATTAGTGAATCTACTCTCTGCATCTTGAAGACCTGAGTCCAGAAACTCATATGCAGCTTAAAAATGTGGCCCCATAGCAACTAGGAGGTGCCCCCAGGAAATTTGTAGGACCCTGCACACCCACATGTGAGTGCTAGTGGCTTAATATGCCTGATATGTAGCCTAATCCAAAAAGACATTGACATGACAGTCTTATGCACAGGAGTCAGGCAAATCTAAACCCACATTGCGTTCTTGGATGTTCCAGAACCCAGATAAACCCAATAAAAACCAAACTAGAAGTATGTGTAACAACTGTGTCCTTGTAGCTGATCCCTGAATACAGGGAGAAATGCAGAGTACATTTAAATACTCTATGCTTCTCTTGCTTGTTTCTTCCTACTCCAGGAAAAGAGAGTTGAAATTTTGTGGCTGCACCGATTGAAAGAAATAGCAAATAATGGACAGAACTGGCAGCTTATTTTTTTTAAAAAAATTCTTTTTTATGTTTTTATTGATCTCTTGGAGATTTTTGCTTGATTTCACTCTGGTCAAGAGAATTCCTTCTCTTTTCATCACTATATGAAATCTCAGAATGTTTTTTCTTGTCTTTTATTTACTTAAAATATAAACTTGTTGCAGATCAGATTCCATATAGTATCTGTGATGAAAAATGAAATTTGTAGTGCAAAGACTCCCTCCTACACCAAAAGGCAGCATCCCTATTTTTGTTGGCAGTTTGAACCTAACCGGGACTGTACATGTACATGAACCTAACTGGGACTGTATGTCTTGCATAAATGCATCAATTGTACAGATGGATGGCTACTGCAGCACGGGATGAGGCTTCTCTCTTGTTTTGTGGCTGAATTGCCATTTAAATGGTCTTTTCCGAGTATCTTTAAACGCTATGCAGCCTGAGAATGACTGTCCTCTATTTCAGTGCAGCTATTCAGTTAACAACTCAGGTATGTTTTCTTCTGCCAGAACCCTTGCCTTGCTCTTTTCTCTCTGTAATTATGGAGACTTGTTATCTATGTAATCTAGAGGAAATGTCATTCCAACATGAAAACCTTCATTGTGGAGTCTGGAAATCATGCAGCAGTTTAGCAGTTTAGAAAACAGCACATTAACATTTAAATGAAGTGTTAAAATAATAGGCTGCTGCTGAAGTTCAAAGCTGAGGATGTGAATTTTTTACAAAGGGCACTTTGCATCTTCAAAGAAAGAATCATGGGCTTTTGAAAACCCTAAGTTAAATCTTGCAGCCGGTGCCAATCCAGTAAGCATAAACGAAAAGGGCTATGAGAAGAATTACAGAGGCTCCATTGCAAGCTATGCAATGTTGCCTGGAATGAGGGCATCAGAAAAAAAAAAACCAAGAGTCTCTTAGGTTTAATTTACTCATCCTTTCAAAATCAGCTAATTTAACACTTGGATGACCAGGGAAGCCTCAGTAAAATCTGAGGCATTTGTCTCTACAGGAAGAGAGAGCCATTATCCTTCCATCAGCTACTGTCTCTGAAGAACCATAGGAAATGATTCAGCCCTTACTGCTGTCACATCTCATATAGCAGGGGAGAAATATGGATGCTACAAGCAATATTTTACCAAATTTTCCTAAAGAGCACTTGGGTGCCTGCTTCTTTCCTGGCACTTCACACTGTAGATAAAGAGGTCTACTAGTATGTCTAAAGGGAAAAGAAACCACACATAAAGTATGAGGTGGCAAAAAACCTGCCTGCCAAGTGTTTTCTTCTAAGATCTTCTCAAAAATAAATTTTCTTAATTTTTAAATACTTTGTGTTACAATTTGTCCAATTAAAACTGTAAAGACACTGATTAAATGCAACAGACAAGTGAGCTGTCAGACACTTGGAAAATAGGAATGCATAATTACTTGTGTCCCAATGAGAGACTGTGCTTACTGCTTACCCTCCAAAAGCACACACACCTTTTACAATACCGAAATCTTAATAAAATCAGTCTCTAAATACAAAAAAAGGCCTTTAAAATTAAAGGAACATATTTGTAATACATATGCTGGTTTTTAAAATATAAATAGGCAGTGATATTTGGGGAAAAAAGTAAACTTCCTTCCACGTACTTCTGATGAGAGATAAAATAGTTTCAAATGTCATTTGTGTCACAGAACTGTTCACCCCTATATCCCATTTCTGCCAATTTAAGTGAACATTTTATCATAAATTTAAGAAAATAGGATTATAGGATGGGGTGAGAAATTTCAAGTAAATTTTCCCATTCATGGAACAAACTGAGGATTGGTATGCCTTGATTTCTTAAATCTATCCCTCGTAAAGGCTCACAGTGAGTTTGCAACTTAATAAATAACAGTTTGATCCCATCCTGTTTGTGCAGTGTTTAATGCCATAAATACTCCGGGCAGTTTGTATGTGTATGTGTGGTATTACGTGTTCACATAAACCTGTAGCAATATTTTTTACTTATTTTTAATAATAGGCAGCCACCATACCAAACTCTCCCAGCAGCTGGGCAGGCTGGGTTTTCCTTCACCCACATATGTGGGCAGTAGAGAACTGGTAAGGAGCACAGATTACAAAAGGATTCTGGTTCCTTGGAATCATAAGGAATTAGGAGCCACACATTCTGGAGCCACCATCCTCTCCTCAGCTGCTTCAGCATGGCCCATAAATGCTGAGGCTATGGGTTGCCCCTGGGGTTCAGGTGGGAACAAAGCCCAGGACATCAGTGGAGCAAATCCAGGCAGCCAGAACTGAAAGTTGACAGAAGTGCTGGCTTCTTGCCCTCACCTTGAGGTCATGAGGTGGTGTGTTCTAAACCTGGAATACTAATAGTTGCAAGACATCAGACTAAACCCCTCTTCTTTGAGTGTTCCATGGAGCCATGAAAAATACTCCATGTTTTAGCTTTTTATCATTAAACTATAGGGCATCCCATTCAAACTACTTACAAGAAATATCATCTAGGAAAAAAAGAAAAAGAAAAACAATATAGAATGACAGAATAGTCTGTGAAGTGAAAGTGACCTTAAACATCATCTCATTCCAAAGTACTCCCATTTTATTCTGATTGTGTCTAACTCCTGTGGTTTTATTACTAGTCCCATGATAATTAGGTGTTTTCCTTAGCATCTAGTCCTGTGATGCAAGTGCTAGTGGCAGCATTAGAGCAGGAGGAGATAAGATACTGCTGACAGAGTCATCGAGGAATCCTGAGCCTACTGAACCATTTTCAGAGAACCTGGTTTTGCAGACATCTGCCTGTGTCCCAGAGGAGGGTGTGAGAAATTAATCAGTGTGTATTTGCATATGTGTTGGGAACTGAGGTCTTTTCCAGAGGTCATTACTCTGAGGAGCAGAAATTCTTCATTTGTTGAATACTTTGCATCACAGCAGCACACAACAAATTCATCTTCACAACCAGCATAGTCTGGCTTTTTAGTTGAATACCTATTTTTTAAGGCAGTATGATTTGTAGTGTCAGCAAATCTGTTGGATCAAGGGAAAAAAAGCCAAGGTAGAAAATATGCTTACCTGGGTTTCATTGTCAGGAAGCCATGTAGAACATGTTATGCTACAGGGATTCCTACTGCTCTGGGGAGTGTTCAGTGCAGGCAAGTAATCACATGCATGGTATATATCATCTAGGACGTTCTCATACCATGGATTGAATTTTATGCCTGCACAGATGCCTTCCATGATTTTTATTCATATTCATTCCATGAATAAAAGGTATGAGATATTTAAAATCTCTTCTTATTAGAGACAGCTTTTTTCGAATTAATTTGAGTAACAAAGACATATTATTCAAGAAGATAACAACAACAACAAAAAACCCAATGGTGCCTGTGTATTGTCCCACTTGCTGAATACTGGCCTAAGGACAGACAGAATGGATCATGATTTGCATGCCTATTCTTTGGTGATTCCTGCAACTTCAGATGCCATTCATTAAGAAACTATGAAGAAGACCTAGCTGTTTCTGATACCATTTAAAAATAATTATATGTACTTGAGAGAGCCACATTCAAATTTACTGTAAAATAGTTCCAAGAAAATGAGCATATAGGGAAGGATCTATCAGGATAAAAAGGATATGGGATCATAGCCTTGTTGTAACAAAGCCCTCTGAGGGGCCATAGGGGAGGGGCACAGAACTAAATGCATCAGTAGCATATCAAATCCTTTCAAATAACACATTTTTCATTCAAAAGTTTCAGTTCAATGAATGCACTTTTTGCATTGGAAAAGTAATGATGGCAGTAGTTGTTAAAGAAGCAAGTGTATCTTTTGCAAGGTCAGCCAGAGAGCAAAAAAGAGCATAAAACTCTAGAATCTATATGCTTTTCCCCCCAAAAATTTGATGCTTGAGACCACCTAGTTCCTTGCATATTATCCATTTGAGAGGTGGTCACTGTATACGGGACACGATCGTGTTTGAGGATTTTTTTGTAGTTTTATTTTTTAATTGTTCTCGACACAAACTCTATATGCAGAAAGTGTTTTAATATGGGTGACTTGAAGCCCATGTACCAGCATGGGCTATCAGAGCCACTGTATTCACTTTTTTAATGTCCAACCCAAGAGTATCCAGTCAATCCCTGAAGCAGCTTTTTTGATAGTTTGTATCTGCTAACTGTATAAAATACTCTAAAATACTGAATATCTGCTTGAAATTTAGCAGCAGAATGGCTTTCCTGGTGTTGCAGTGACACCCAATTTAAGAACAGTGCTACTTCAGGGCAAAGGGAAAAATCTTTGATGTACTATATTTAATGATGTAATCTTGCTTGAAATTCCAATTTCGTGCTCTGCTATTGTGCGAGGTGCTTAGAATAAAACTAATTAACCCTTGCAGGAACTTAGTTCTATGAATATAAAATTTGCATTCATTTCTAGTGACATAGTAATTGAAGCATGACAAAAAGGCTGCAGTTGATTAAATACTGAATTAGGGTTTACTATTTGGAAGGCATTGGGATCACTAGCTCTTGACTTTATGGATTACAATTTATAAATTAAGGCATGTGGGATGGATGAATACATTAATGCATGAAAAATCTATGTTAAATTTTGAAAGTCATATGTATGACATACACTTCTTTTAAATATTTTAAAAGGCAATGGTTCATTGCCTTTTAAACAAAGTGAATTATAAAGGAAACAGAAAATAGTTTTGCAGTATTTATTTTGGCTACACAACTTTTGACAAGGATGCTATAACACTAAGAGAGACACCACTGCTTGAACTACACTGATGAAATGGACTTTCAGTGAAATTCTGCTTGAGAGTAGGGAAAAAGAGCAGAATAGTAGTGAAAGGGAGCAGAACATGATAATAACATTTTCCATGTCAAAAACATCCTTTAGAAGTCCCTAGATTGCTACTGAAATAGAGGAGGAAAAAAATCCCAAAGCCTCTTCTTTTTGATTGATTGATTCCTTCACAAAAACATGTCCTTCTCAACTTTCTCTAGTATTTGATCAAAATGTCATTGTTGAGGAATGTTAAATGACTTGCCAGCATAGTCTCTGTCACCCTGGGCTGTGCATTCAGTTTGGATCATCAAGATTAGCTTGTGCCAGGTCACCCTAAATCACACAAAATAGCACCTCCTTCTCCCAGGCACAATCTCAGGCTGCTGCAAATGGAATGGAAAGGGAAAGGCTTTTTCAGCCTCTGGAGCTCAGAGATTGGAATTGAATTTGTGTATTAATCACCCTGATGCAGCACATAAAGACCTGGAGTGACCAAGGTGAAGGGCAACTAGGACAGTATCTATGAACACATTTGTATTAAAGGAAGGGTTAGAATGCTGGGTGCCCACTTATCAGTGGGGCAGCAAAATTCGTGAGAAGCTACAAAGAAAAGACTGATTCACTCACTGCAGTTTTCATCTCAGTTTTTTCATTGGAAGCCTTGTCCTCAGGGCTCCCATGTCCCTGATCCTTCTAGCAAGGCTCATGGGAGCAAACTAGTACCCATGGCAGAGGAAGAAAGTTAGGCATCATTTAAGCCACTTGTCCATACATGGATCCATAGAACTGGATGGGATGCATCTAAGCTTGCTAATGACATTGTGATACCCCACTGCATCATTTGTGAGATGTCATGGCAACTGTGGACGCCCCTCAGAACTGGAAAAGGCAGATGTCACACCATTTTTAAGAAGGGCAAGAAGGTGGATTCAGGAGACAACAGACTAGTCAGTCTCACCTCAGTCTCTAAGAAGATGATGGGGCAAATAGACTCCTAATTCATTTTTGAACACAAAAATAGATGAGAAGGAGATTAAGAGCAGCCAGCACAGGTTTGTCATAGAATCATAGCACCACAGAGTGCCCTGGGCCGGAAGGGACCTTAAAGATCATCTAGTTTCACCCAGTTTCACCCAGTTTCACTGGGACACCTTTCACTGGATGAGCTTGCTGAAAGTCCTGTCCAACCTGGCCTTGAACACCTCCAGGCATGGGACATGCACAGCTTCTCTGGGTAACCTGTTCCAGTGCCTCACCACTCTCACAGTAAAGATTTTTTTCCTATAATCTAATCTAAATGTAGTCTCTCTCAATTTGAACCCATTCCCCTCGTGTTGTCACTATATGCCCTCGTAAATAGTTTTGCCCCATCTTTTCTGTAAGTTCCCTCAATGTACAGGAAGGCTAAAGTGAGATCATCCCAAAACCTTCTCTTTTCCAAGCTTTACCTGTTTTTCCAGCTTTAGCAAGTGGAAATCATACTTGACCTTGCTCACTGTCTTCTGTGAAGAGGTGGTGGGTGCTGGGGCCAAGAGAAAGCAAGTGGATGTTGTACACATCGATTTTAATGAGGTCTTTGACATAATCTCCCACAGTCTCCTTATCACTGAATTTGGAAGATAAGAGCTGTATAAACAGACAAAATGGTGGGTGGGGAACTCGCTCAGCGGGTGGACCCAAAGAGCTGCAATTAGTGGTGCAAATTCCAGCTAATTGTCAGTAAATAACGGGGTCCATCAGTGGTCAATAATAGAACCAATCCTGCTTAAACTCTTCATTAACAAACCCAGGTGATGGGACAGAGCGCATCCTCAGTAAATTTGTAGACGACAACAAGTTGGCGAAGGCAGTCAATGTCCTGAAGGGCAGGGCTGCCACTCAGAGGGACCTGGACAGGTTACAGGTTACCAGGAACGTCATGAAGGTCCATAAGAGCAAGATGCCGCATGTAGGATGGAATAGCACAGTGTAACACTACAGGCTGGGCTTCAACCATCTCAGAAGCAGCTCTGGATAAAGGGATGTGGGGCCCCTTCCTGGACAAGAAGCTCACCATAAGCCAGCAGCATGTGTTTGCAGCAGGGGGCTGCGTTAGGAAAAGGGTCACCAGCAGAGCAAGGAAAGTGATCCATGTTGCTCAGTGATTTGAAGACCACATCTAGGACAATGTGTCCTCTTTTGGGCTCTAAAGTACAAGACTGGTATTGATCTAGTGGAGTGAGTCCAGCAGAGACCACAAAGCTGATAGAGGACATGGAGCACAGGCCATATGAGAAAAAGGCTGAGAAAGATGGATTTGTTCAGCTTGGAGAAAAGAATCTGAAGGGCAGACTGTGCTGCTGTCCATAACTAGCTGAATGAGAATGATAGAGCTAGAGTCTTCTTGAGGGCACACAGTGGTAGGATGGGAGGCAATGGCAGCAAGTTGTATGGTGGGATATTACAAATAGATATTAGGGGGAAAAGATCCCATAAGGATGATCAAATACTGATGCAGGATGTCTAGAGTGGTTACCTAGTCTCCATCCTTGGACATGTACAAAATTGACTGGCCATGGACCTGAACAACTTGATCAGTTTAGATCTGTTTCGAGCAGGGCATAGGACAGTTTGAATTCTGGAGATCCCTCCCAGCCTAAGACATGATTCTGGAATTCTGACAGTATTCTTGAACTTGTGAGGGAAAATTTCTATCTGCTCATACACTGATTGCCAGAGAGATATGAACATTTCAAGCCAGAGGTAGTCTTTATTTTAAAGTCCCTTAACAACAGTTTTGAGGTGTGTTTCCTGAGTAGTCAGGCAAGCTCTGTTTTGTGGTCAAAATAAAAAGCATATAAATTTGCAATAGTGTAATCTTCCACATTGTGCCCTCACACCATCCCATGTATATCTTCAGTGTCCTATGGATACTTCTGAAAATTAGGAATTGGGAGGCCTCTGTTTCTAGAGTAGAGTATTTTTTGCCTTGAAACAGGACTGTATAATTTAGTTTTTGCAAAGCCTTTTGGATGTTTTTCCCAGGATGTAATGATTACATTTACACTAAATACAGGCAAATTGGTTATTTGCCACAAGCAATTTAAAACTATAGTCACATGAATCGCTTTCACAGGCTTTTTTGGTGCTGTTGTTATTTTTTTTTCCTTGAACAAAATTTCACCGTTCATTAGTTTGTAAATAAAACGCATCTGGCATCAACAGACCTCACTTTTAATTGCCTGTACTATTAGTTCACATGCATTTAGTTCATTTTGTCACATGACTGTAGGTAAAGGGAACCTCAGTAGGTTTACAGAAGAGTAAAATTAGTTGCTATGTATTTCAGACATATTTTTTCTTAAAACACTATTATTGTGGCCAGCTGTACTTCTTTCTCCCCCAAAAAAGATTTCTCCCTTTATACAGCAACTTCAAGGCTTCATTCTGCAGCCACTGAGCTATTTGGAGTTTTGCCTGTGCAATGTCATGAGATTAACTCATTTTGTGAGTGAATCACAGCAACATTCCATAGGACCTTCCCAGATATCCATAAACCCCTCAGGGCTCAACACAGGAGTCTCTACAGCTAGTGAAAAATAATCTTATTAGTCAGATGAAGGTGTTACTAACAAGACAATGAACAGGCATCAGTAGTGTGTTCTGCAGCTGACAGTCATAGTGGTCTCACTGCATGCTCACTGTAACTTGAGGTAAAATATTGATTTATTATTATAGATAATAATGATGTGCAAGATCCAGTTAAAATAGCAACATATCAATAGATGGCTGAAAATAAATTGTCTTCCTCGTTTTCCATTAAATCTGTAAACATCTTTAAGTGCAACAAATTGTTCAGATGACCAAAACTGTTTTATATACAATATTAGGAAATATATACAATCTTCCATATATATTTATTCATTGGCAAATTCCCAGACTGGTGCAATTCATTAAAATACAATTCAGAAATTAAAGCAAATTTTTTCTAAGTATGTTCTTAAAGGAAGAAGTGGAGAGACAGAAACATGTTTCTGCCCCTGCAAATGAGCCAGGCAGAATTATCCCATTCAGTCAATAATTTAGTGAGAAATCTCATCAAAATCAACAGTAACAGGACTGTGCCTTTAGTTTTAATTCTTCCTTGAGAGTGACATTTCCACTTGCACAGAGAGACAGGATAAGAGTAATGCAATGTTTCAGTCTCATTTAGACTTTACCACACCTCCACTTCTCTCTTTACTGAAACAGAATTTACAACTGGTCTTCATCCATTTACACAAGAGTAAGCTTTTTTTCTAATCCAAAATTTACTGTAAGAACAATTCTAGAATACATTTACTTCTTTTAGTTAACAGAAAATATAACACTTTTTTATCAAGGTAACATTAAAAGTTTGAAAACACTCCACATTTTCTGGAAACAGACTTTTTTCCCTGAGGCCCTAGTTTTTCCTTCACCAGTTACCTTGTGCAGGACACAGGGTCTACCTGACTTTTTTCCTCTTTTTTCTTAAAGTGCCTATATCAGATATGCTGGTGTAAATACTTTTATATAACAAAAGTAATAATTTCCTCAAAGATGCATAAATCTGTTCAGAGCTGACATGTTCTTCCTGACTAGACTTTCAAATCATGCTATAAACATATCAACTCTCTTCACAGCACGTTTATAAAGTTTTCCTTCAAACTTAACTTTGGGAAAATGAATTTTGAATTAAAGTACGAAAAGGGAGAAAATTAATTTAAGGCTTCTGATGTAGGTAGAAACATACATCACTACACAAAGATTTTTACCATTGAGAGATGCATTTAGTCATCTAAATATAATTTTTATGCATTTGATTGACTTACAGGAAAATTTAAATTTTATGGATTTTATTGATTTTCAGGTCAACTCAAATGCAATGTTTTTTTAGCAATATGTGGTATAAAACTTATTTTAACAGGTGTGAGTTAGTGTCCATACATCAGGACCCAACAAGTTGCACTACCTGGCACAATAATAGCAAAGCTGGCTTTACAACCACTATGCAGTGCAGAGCCCCTTTCAAGTAATGCTGTGGTGGTAAAATCCACACCTAATAATTTAGCACTGGTCTAAAAATTTTCCATCACTTATGCGGAAGGATGCAATTTTGGAACACTTCTCTGTGACAGTGGTGAAACACTGGCACAGGTTGCCTGGAGTGTTGTGGATGCTCCACCCCTGGAAGTTTTCAAGTCCAGGCTGGATGGGATTTTGAGAAACCTGCTCTAGTGGAAGGTGTCCCTGACCAGGTCAGTGGCTGAAACAAAATGATCTTTCTAGCCCCTTCTAACCCAGGCCATTCCATGACTCTATTCAATTACTTGTGTGAGCTTCATTTAGGATAGTTGTGAAAATATCAGGAAAAGGATTCCGAAAGTGGTATTTAATTTTTTAAGAGCAGATACAATTTGCAAAATGACTTTATACAAATTTCAAGTCTGCTCCTCATGAGTGTTTGAGAGTGATATCAGCTCATTTTTATGGAAAAAAAAATGGTTCCAACATTTAAATTTATTTTATGGAGCTAAACAATAATTTTTGGACTCTATTCTGACTCATTCCAGTGAGAGATAAACCAATGTCTATCAATTTACTTCTAATAGTTCACCTATAAATCAGACAACCAATTTTGACTTTCGAGTCACAATTTTGAGTACTCAGAGAAGTCAGAAAAAGCAGGATTTTTCAGGAATCAAATTTTATATCCTTTCCTACAAGTTTCAGAAACTCCTGAAACTCCTTATTTACTCTGGGGGAATTTTTACACCTGTATATACATGCATATTGATTTTGTGTTCCGTATCTTGCTGTGGAAGTCATGAAGAAAGACAATACATATCGAAATTGTTCAGAGTTACAAAATTATGTTTCAGGTAAAACCTACTTATCAATGATAGCTACTTTTAGCCACAATATTTTTATTTTCTGCCATGAGGTTATATTTGTCCCATCTCTTTATTACCCCTATGCACAAAGTTTTCAGCTTCTTATTAGCCTACTACTGTATGAGTCCGAGGGTATTGAACTTCTGTGATTATCAGAAATCATGTGAAGAACATGAAAGCAGCTAAAATAATAATCACATTTGTTACTCTGCTGTACTTTACATAGGTTTTTGGCAAGCAAAGAGAAGATTTAAAATACTGTGGTTCTTTGATATTTTTCTATCACTCTAGCAACATAAGGGTGATGTTTAATACATCTTAATGGCTTCGGAAGGAGTATATTTGCTGTACAAATTAATATTACTACAGAAATATTTTTCTTAATAGCCAGGTCAGGAAACCCAAACTGGAATGCAATAGCAACCTGAATTCCTCATTGTCCCATTTCAATACCTGACATGGATTTAGCAGAGACCTAGCTCCTCTACCCTGAACAGCACTGCTAAGAAATGCTAAGAGTAATGTGCATGTCAAGCCCAATGACAAAACAAGCTCATTGACTGTGTGCTTGTGCACAGATCCCTAGTCTGATTTAGAGATAGTACAACCACATTGTGTGAATTACTATAACGCTCTGGAGTATAACCCAAATTGTAATCTGATCTGCACATTCACTGTTACAATGTGTTACCTGGCAAAGCAGAAATCCAGCTGTAATTTGAGCTGAGTTTAAAAATAAAGTGGAAAACAATAGCTTTATTTTAAGAACTGTAAATATGAAATGTAGGTAAACTATTTATGGAATTAAGATGACCTATCTTTGCCTGAAATGTGTGTGACCTACCTGATCTTTGTTACAGTCAGTAAAGTTATAGTTACTGAGTTCTGCTGATCAGCTTCCCTAATCAATAAAGATACCTGTTTCAAAAGAAAAGGAATAATTTCCTAGAACTCTAAGGACTACGGTGAGTATTTAGAAAATGGATTGTGTGCGAACATCTATGCTGGGTTCATCCCAAATTAAGCAAAATAAATCCCTATCTAGCTATCCAAAATTAGATGTTTGAACTAGTAACCAAAGCTGCTTTTAAAGTCAGTGAAAGGAGACCAGCACTCCACAAAACAATTAATCTTCTCCTTGGATGTGTGTTTATCATCACAGATGGAAGGAAACATATCTTGACTGTAGGAAAACTTGAAGGTTGTGTTAGGTTACACAGACACCAGCAGTGGGTTTTGTTCGAGATTAGATGTAGACATGTGAGTCAAGTATATCAGCTACCATTATAGTCAAAAGGGCTCTTCTTTTCGTCTAGTGTCATTTGAGATGATCTAGGATATCCTGCCTGGTGTCCAGTTGCCACTCCAGATGATCACAAGTCATATGTTACAATTTCCAGTCTGCTGCAAATGTATAAGGTGTGCTAAAGTGCATCAAATGACATTTTATATCGATATTTTGGTAAATACATGAAGTTCAATGAAAATTTAATCTTTTCTAAAGGAAGAATATTGTGTAAGGTAAATCTGTGAGAAATCAACCAATTACATAGTCTGCCATAAAATTAGCCACAAAAGATGAACAGAGTAGACACACTGTATTCCTATTGTCAATGTATGTAAGTATGAAAAACCTGTGAGGAAAGTCTCTAATGTTAATATTTGCTTTTATACAAATATTCTCCTCTCCAGTTTACAAATTGGATTCACGGACACCATTATTGTCACCTGTACATGCACAGAAATGCAATGTTTGGCTTATGTTTGGAAAATAGAGTGTCTGTCTCATCCTCTGTTCAGATACAGAAGGGAGGAAAACACCACTCCAGAGCCTTGATGAGCTGCTGTACGCATAGACTCACTACATCTTCTAAGAAATTAATCCTGATCTTGTATAAAGAATGGAAAACTCCTGCTGAAGTAAAAAAAAATACCTCATTCATATGTCTGGAAGCAGGATTCAGCTCTCAGAACTAAAACAGCTTGCACCCACCTGCTGCTTTAATTCTGAAACACATTTTCAATTAATATCTTGTATAAATCACAAATCCAGAGCAATGTGCTTTACTATGAAGACAGTATTCCAGTCATAAAGTGTGATCCAAGTGCAAACTCCCCAAAATTAAGCAGGAATGACCAGAACATTACAACTATGATCTTGGTTTTCTCCGTGATTTGCATTGACTATTACACATTTACAAGGTTTCAGTTTTCATTTGGTTATTGTTGTTTAAAGCAGGAGAAGGCTTGCTCTTCTGGCCATCGGTTCCTCCTTTGGATGTGTCCTGGAAGAAAAGCCTTGGCATCCACAGTGACATTAAAATTCGTTTATATTCATTCCGAAAATTCTGGTTAAGAAGACCATATATTATTGCATTAAGGCAGCTGTTGAAATAGGCCATTAAGTAGCTTATGATGAATAGCCATTCAGGAACTTTTGGTGCCATTTCTGTAGGATCAATGGCTACAGCCAGTCCAATGAAGTTTAGAGGTGCCCAGCAAAAGGCAAAGATCACAAAAACAACAAACATGGTAAGAAAGTTTCTGAAGTCACTTGGCTTCAATCTTGGCTTTGTTTCTGACTTGACTCGTCTTCGAACCTGAAGCACTAAAACCCAAATTCGAAGGTAGCAGAAGCTGACGATGGTGATAGGGACGATGAAGTGAATGACCACCACAGCTATTGTGTAGTAGGAGCTTGCAGTCTGGACAAACGTGCACGAATAGATGCGTGGGTCATACTTCAAAGAGCCAACAAAAAAATTTGGCACAGTTGCAATTACCGTTAATATCCAGACTAAGGAGACATACAGCATTGTATTCCAACAGCTGTACACTTTGTCATAGGCAAAACTATGACATATGTAGCAATATCTGTTTATTGCAATTGCAGTGATGTTGAAAATAGAGCCTATTACACTTAGTCCCATCACGAAGCCACTCGCTTTACAGTGTGTTTCACCCAGTGTCCACCCGTTGTGGAAAATAGCTAAGAGCACCAGTGGGTATGGATACAAGGCCACCACCAGATCAGCCACCGCGAGGCTCACCACAAATGCATTACCTGGAAGGAAAGAAAAATACAGAGGCATAAGTCTGAAGGCAAGCATAACTGTGGAGAAGGAGAAAAATGTTACATTACTTTGGACGTCTGCAATCCTAAATTACTGGGGATGTCAGCAAGCAGTTGGTATATAGGACCGATAGGAAAATGATTTTACTGTGTAACTTGGAAGACCACAGAAATATCTACAGCAACATGAGGCTTCAAATCTGTTGGTGACTGGATTACATTGTCCTTGCTCTTTTTATCTTCAATAAACATAGCCATCAGTGAGTTGTTACATAAGGACATGTTGAGTTGTTTAAATTTAGCTAACTCCACAGCTGGATTGATAAAATTAAAAAGAAAAAAAAGTTTAAATTGTGCCAGGTAGGTAAGCCATTATGCCATTCTAACCTATCACTGGAATGCTAATGGGCTTGGCAAGCATAAAGGAGAAGGATATACAAAGACTAGGTCTATAGCTATTGGAAGGATGTGTTGTCTCAGGTATACTCTAAATTGCTACACAATACTCTGTAGAATAGATATTTTCTGCCTGAATGGCCTATCCAAACTGCAGTTATTTTCTCCTTGGATTGTCTAAGGAAGAGTGAATTTTCTTCACCACCCTCTGCAGAAACGCGGATTTAATTATACAGTGAGAAGTTCCATGCATGCAAGAGGAATTATTCATATTTTCTGCTGCTGATATTAAGGTAATATGTGTGATATGGTTGACCCCCTATTGTGTCTCTTTAACCAATGTCCTTTTCATCAGTTTGAAATTTCTGATGTTGTATCTAAGAGTATTTTTATAAAATAGTGAGATAGTAAACTGAAGACAGAGGTACTAACTTTGAATTCTTGGCTTTTAGGTAAGAGAAAACATATATGGCTTGTATGGTTTTGTATGTGGTTTGCCTACTCTTTTTTTCTTTCCTGGAAGTACTTCACAGCATGAACTGATAAGGAAAAAATCCAAGCAATTTTAAAAACTGTGCATGGAACATAAACATTTTTTGAAAAGAGCAGTTAGATGGTCCATTTTACAAATTCTGAGCTTACTAGTCCTCAGCTAACAAAGCAGTACTCCACGTCATGCTAAGAATAGCATTAACTGGAAGTCGTTAAAGCAACAACCATGTAGAAGTATACTCATCAAAAATGACAGAATTTCACATCTACTCTGTTTGCTCCACCTGCTTTACATCTGTAGCTTCCTGAATTAAGGAATGGGGAGCTATCTTTCTCCCATATGCTTTAGGGGACCACCACGCTCCTCAGAATTTGCACAACAGCAAGTAAACCTAGTGGAAAGCAGGATTATCCATCTGTAGCCTCAGAAACATAGCCCATCTCAAGAGTGGTGTGCAACTTATTTTAGATAGTTCCTTGTTATATATTTAGTATCCTGTTTTATATATTTTAAAAATATACACAAGTCTTTCCTTAGCTGCAGCTTTATAATTTGTGAGGAAAGATTGAACAAATTAGTGAGACGATTGAGTGGGCCATGATAACTTCAAATAAGCAAAGCAGGAAGGATATAACCCATTGCTGTGATTGTTGTGAATCCAAGCAAGATTTAGTCACAACAAGGAAGTTTTGAAGTAGATACAGAGAAAAAAAAAATTAATGGCAAGAAGAACACCTTGCTTCGAGTCTGCCACTGAAGATTTTTTGTAAGAAAACACAGAAGAAGGATTTGTCAGTACTGGCCTAGATAAAGCTGATCCCTTTGTACAGGAAGGCCTCTCATAACCATGTGGTAAAAAGGACAAACCCCAAAACTAATAAAAGAACAGAGGCATCTTTATCAGAATGTATTTACCTCATGGCAACAAGAATTTATCTTATGTTTTTTCATCACTGTATCTGACATTAGAAGATAGAGAAGTCAGAAGTTGGAAGTCGGAAGAAAGGAAGGAAGGAAACAAGGATGGAAAGAAGGAAGGAAAAAAGACTCTTTTTTCTGTTTTAGAGTGCCTTTTGGAGAAAGAGAGAATTTAGTCTAGTGTGTGCACTAAGATTAATCTAAACTCTAAGGCCACCCAGCATCAGCTTCTACCCAAAATGTAATTGTTCAGTTGAAATAGAGTGGGCATTTAGCTCTTTCAATCACATTTGGAAATATATTGTAAAGTACATCTAGCAATATTTTCAAAGTTTTGAGTGTAATTTAGGACTTCTTGAAAATTCCAGGTGCAATGAATAAATGGAGTGAACAAGGAACTTGTCAAAAACTTAATTTACTAGTTTACAACTCAGAAGAAAAATGGTGCAATATCTATAAAGGCCTCAGGTGATTTCTCATTTCTATGGCTTTTTACAGGGTTGAATGTTCCCACTGTGCACTGCAAAGTAAGGTCCAATGGTATTTTTCTGTCTTTGTGGGTGACTGCAGAATTAAGTTTAATGTTTATTACTGCAATGAATAATCTACAGAAGTAGAGAGAAATTTTCCTAATTCATAAAACATAAATAATCAACATTTTGAGAATTCAAAGGTCTTAGACATTGTTTATGTGCTTGGAGAGAGTAAATGTTCCTTGATACACCTAACTGTGTAACTATTTTTGCTGCTAGTAACAAAATAGCACAGAATTTTCATCTAGCTGGAATTATTATCATTGCTTCTGGAATTTACTTGATGAACTTTGTTCTTAGATTTCCGTTTCATAAGAGACAGAGGTGTACTCATTTTTTTCACTGGAATGGAAAGATCCCTTCATTAAAAGGAGTAGCTACTGAAAGCCAAATGTCTTGCCAGGTATTCAAAAATATGCACATCTGTGCTGTTTTAAACACTGATAGTTGTATGCACAAAAAAGAAAGAGAGTTCTGATATTGACTTTGGGTGCCACAGAATTAGATTGGTATTTCATGAAGCATTCCTGCATATTGGTTTTCTTACTGCAACTAACAGGAGAAAGAGAACTGTCACACCCTCTTGTAATCTTGATATAACTTGATGTTGTAGGAATTTACTCACGGAACAAAATTTTTTGGTAAGGCAAAAACTTTTAAGGGCTAAGCATCTGCCTTCTGAAAAGATAACTGACTTTTAATGTCTCTACTAAAACCAGAAGCAATTGCAATGAGCAACAATTTTTAAAAAAGGTTTTTCTTCTGTCTTTTTTTTAAACTGATGAAAATGCTTAATTATATATCATGGTGTTGTTGGTTGTTGTTTTTTTTTTTTTAGGTAGAGTTTTGGTTGTTACACATTTGTTTACCATGTTTTTATACATTGCATACAGACATCACCCTCTTTGGTCTATGGCATCAGCAGCAGGAGGAGCAGAGAATTGTCTTTCACACACTGACATTTGAATTCTCTGGGACAGTAGAAGCCAAGACCTAGGGCAAGCTTTGATTTACTGCGACATGTTAATTTGGTATAATGCTCAACAGTGTGTTTCTAACAGAAGGTGTAACATAATGCTCCAAACAAATGCCAGATGGGTGTTTGTTTTCTTTGAATATGACAGTTTAAAGGCAGTGATATGCTCTTTTGTAGTTGTTTCATGATTTCAAATATTAGTGAGGTGTACTGCAGGCTTTGATATAAGGGAAAGGGATAGGCAATAGATATCCACTAGAACAGCTTATTTTAGAGACTAGCAAAAAACAAAGCACAAACAATGAATCAAAGCTGGTCTTCAGTTGATGGAACATCCAGGTAGTTTCTTTTTTAGGACATGTGTGTTCTATGAAACTGTTTAGAATTATTGGTCACTATAATTATCCTCTTATATGTACAAAGAACAACCCACCACTGGGAGTAGAATTATAAAATCATTCAGATTGTAAAGGACCTTCAAGACCATTAAGTCCAACTGTTAACCCAGCACTGCCAAGTTCACCTCTAACCCACATTCCTCAGTTCCACATCCCTTTTAAATACCTCCATGGATAGTGATTCCACCACTTCCCTGGGCAGCCTGCTCCAGTCCTTGACAACCCTTTCAGTGAAAACTTTTTTCCTAATATTTAATCTAAACCCGCCCTATCACAACTTGAGTCCATTTTACTCTTGTCTATTCACTTGTCACCTGGGAGGAGATACCAACCTCTGCCTGGCTATAACCTCTTTTCAGGTAGTTTTAGAGAGCAATAAGGTATCCCCTGAGCCCACTTTTCTCCAGATTAAACACCCCCAGCTCCCTCAGCTGCTTCCTTCCCCAGATCTGTTGCCCTTCTCTGACATGTTCCAGCATCTCAGTGTTTTTCTTGTAGAGGGGGGCCCAGAACTGAACATGGGATTCACCAGTGCTGAGTACAGGGAGATGGTCACTGCCTTAGCCCTGCTGGCTCTGCCATTGTTGATACAGGCCAGGATCCCATTGGCCTTCTTGGTCACCTGGGCACACCCTGGCCCATGGTCAGCCACTGTGGACCAGTATTGCCAGGTCTTTTTCCACTGGGCATCTTCCCAGCCCTTGCACCAACCTCTGGAGCTGCCTGGGGTTGTGGTGAGCCCAAGTCCAGGACCCAGCACTTGGTCTTGTTGAACCTCATACAGTTGGCTTTGGTCCATCAATCCAGCCTGTCCAGATCCCTTTGCAGAGCCTTCCTGCCCTTCAGTAGATCAATACTCCCATCCAACTTGGTGTTGCCTGCAAACTGACTGAGGAGGCACTCAATCCCCTTGTCCAGATCACTGATAAAGATATTAAACAGGGCTGGCCTGAAGAAAAATGCTGGACTCATGAGGACAAAAGCTTAGCACGTAAAAAGGACCTTGAGATTGTGGCTAAGTGACTTGCAGACTCCTGAACTGGAACAGAACTGTGTTCTTGGCCCTACATCTGCAACTATGAGTTAGTGCTGGAAGCTACATTTGCAGGAGGTGAATTTCAGGCTTATTGGGCCGATCTCTCAGTTGTCGGCACAGATTTGCTGCAAAGAGGTACCTAAGTTGCACTGCTGTTTTTGAGATCATGATTTTGGCATGCTTGGCAACTAGGCATGCATGTAAACCCAAACCAAAACCTCCACTTTTCCTGCATGCTCACTCTTCTTCTCCCTCTGGTTAAATATGGGAACACCATCTTTATATATTTTATATAAATATATATAAACCCTTGGCGAGTTTGCTGCCTTGAGTTTGCCATTAGACTACGGGTGCCAAAGTGCTGTGCTGTTAAAAGCTGCATAAAAAGGCCTGAGGTTTGTAACCCCTGGGTGCAGAGCTTTGCTCGCCTGTGGCTTCCTCTGGTGCTGGTGGGGACGGTGGTGAGTCTCTGTTGCCACCTAGTGCGGGAGCCACAGCAGAGACAACACATGGCATCACCCAGCAGGGCAGGAGGAAAACGCCAGGGGCTGGCTCTTGCAAAGCAAAACGCTGATCGTGGATCAGACACTACATTTAGGGGTGATAAATAATTTTCTGGGCTCATGGTACATTCTGAGATTGCAGGAGCTTTTCCAGTACGGGATAATTTCAGAGAGAAAAGGGGAAGGCAGAAGAGGCAAGACAGGCTCTACTACTAGAAATTTCACTGCTGCCTAGTGGTCAGGACACTTCCATGAAAGAAGAGCCCTTCTTTGAAAAAGACTTGAGTTTATGTCTCCCGTAGTCCCCAGAGAGTGCCCTACTCACCAGCCCTGCTGCTCTTCTGGGGTTAGCGTGCTTGTCTCTTTCTAGGTTATGTTCAAGAATTTCAGCCTAGAATCAGAATACACAGGTTATCACTTGTATTGTAGAGTGCTCCTTATCAGTATGCTCATTAAAAAAAAAAAAAAAAAAAAAAAAAAAAAAAAAAAAGTCCTTCTCATGATTTAACAGCTGGGAAATTGAGATAGACAGGTGCAGGAACTTTCCAAGACACTGATTAGGAAGAACACTCCCTGTTCATGAGCCTTCCTCTTAGTTTTCTCTGCTAGATAATACCACCTCTGTTAGGCATACTCTGGGAAAAGTGGCAGCATTGGTCCAGCTTTCTTCTCCCGCATGACATCAAGGAGGCATATGGATGCTGAGAGGTGGAGCCAATATAAGAGCTAGAGCTGTTAAATAAGGCTAGTTATTTCAAAAGCAGACAAAGGTTGCTGCACTAGGTAGTAAATCCTTAACAGATTTTGCAGATGTAAAAGTTCTACTTGTGTTCAAGGGAAGACTGGAAAAGTACTTGTAAGAGTACTTATTTGAAGTACTACATTTGAGGGTTACTTAACAGACACAGCATACTAGGTTTAGGAAATCTTCTGAGATGGAAGGAGTCAAAAGTTGTAATAATATAGAAGCATCATGCAGGCTTGCTCTGTTCTCTTTTTTCTCCCCAGTGCCTGCTTCCATCTATTGTTAAGAGCAGAGTTAAGAGTTAAGAGCCTCGTTCTGTGTGTCCAGCCATCTGAAACTGAGCTGCATTTTGCAGCAGACTCAGGGGAGAAGAAGCCTTGTATCCATGACCTAACAGTGAAGTCAGGCTCTTGCCTTGAGGATAGCCTAGGATGGAAAAGGCCCATGTTGTTGCTGAGAGAACCATAGACTTGGAGAACCACAAAATGGTTTGAGTTGGAAGGGACCTTAAGCATCATCTTGTTCCAAACCCCTCCACCATGGGCAGGGACACTTTCCACTGGATCAGATTGCTCAGTGCTCCACCCAGCCTGGCCCTGAACCCTTCCAGGGTTTGGGCATCCACATTTTCTCTGGGCAACCCGTGCCAGTGCCTCACCACCCTCACAATAAAGAATCTCTTACAAATATCTAATCTAAGCCTATCCTCTCTAGTCTAAACCCTCTCCTTTTTCAATTTAGATGTCACATGGGGAGCAAAGCCAAGACATTCACTCTGAGGGTCTAGCACTATGGGCAGCAGTGGCAGCCCAGCCTCAGCACCCCCAGCTGCTGAGCACAATTACTAACAACAAAAACAGACTGCTTTTTCACTGGTTCATGAAAGAAGTCATGTTTTTTGTATCTGCCAGTACATATCAGCTTAATTTTCTTCTCTTGAAGTAATCACAGCTGTTGATTGCTTCAGCCAAGAAAGAATAGGAAACCTACTTGTATAACTGCAAGTATGAAAACTCATTTGCTGCTGACAAAGGGGCTAATATGAAAAGCTGTTAAATACAACAGGTGCAATCTAGTTAGATCCTATAAAGAGCTGGGCAACCTATAATTTTTAATAACTTTCTTTTTCAGTGTCTCAGCACTGTGATGCATGTCATAGAAAAAAGGTGAAATATGTAGCATTTTATAGGATGTTGCTTTGTTAAAGAAACAAACAAAAACCCTATCCTAAAACTGGTTCCAGATCAACTATAAAAGACTGAAGAGTGGAAGTAAACAAAGCAAGGATATTTCACTTCCAAAACCTCTGGAAAAAAATTTATTGTGGCCTGACAGGTTTTAATTTACATTGTGTGAAATGCTAGTTCATTCCATCACCTTCATTATTACTTTCATCTTTGCTACTGTCTCTAAACTGCATTTGTGTCAAAGGAAATTATGTTGGTTTTTTCTTTGTTACTGCAACAAAACATTGCTCAAGTCCTTAGAATAACCTAACTTCCACCTTCTTTTAGAAAAAAAGACAGGAAATTGAAAAATGAAAATAATTTTGTTCAAACTAAACCCATGTTTTGTTTTGCTAAGATGTTTGGTTTGTGTTTTGTTTTATTTTAATATTTGCTAGCAGATTAGTTGAATTTAAAAAAAAGCCCACCAAACAACCCAACAAATCTCAGACATTCAATAGTTCTATTTTAAACTATAAGGCTTAAGATATTAATGAAGATACTCAGGCTATTAAGCTGGTATATGAAGTGAATAAAATTGGGGACTATTGGAGACTATGGGGCACACTCATGACCAATTTGCCAAGAGATTTGATTAGCCAAGATTAGGTGCATCTTGTAGTTTAGCTTTGCAGACCAATTTAAACAGCCCTGAACTTTTTGACCAGTGTAAATGTTGGGATCTCCACTTAAAGAACCAAAGTCATGCAAGTGGCAATTTCCACAGTGGTTTGCTCAACTCCTCTATAGGGCTGCAGGTGGAGGACTCAGCCTGTGGCAGCTACTGAGACAGATACGTGCAAAGCATGTACATGTCAACTGCTTCCATCTGCAAAAAAACCCCAAATCTAAGCCATTATTCCTGCTATGCACTTTTGGGTGTTCCTACGTTCAACTCCCAGACACGGTGGAGGATCCGGGATTTTTATAAAATAGGATCTGATACACTGCAGTAAATAGAGTACACGGGAACATCTGATTGGAAAACACTGATGTTGACAAGTTGCCAATCCTTCTAACAACCTATGGAGTCCCTTCATTATAATCTTCTTTTCTTCTCTTGTTTCCTGTTTCACCAAGGAAGAAAACAGATGATACTTGACAAAAATGGCCATTGCAACCTTTCAGTAAGGAAAAGTCTTACCCTTTCTGTTCTGAGTTTTTGGAAGGCCTCATTACTGTACATGCTTAGGGAGATGAATGTCTTCAGAAGCTGTTGCCAGTCTCTGCCATCTGCTTCTTTTGGAAACAAGGTCTTAAAGCAAAGTACAGTGATATGATTCATCTTATAATGATACTCATAGGTTTGTAAACAGCATGTGAACAGATGAATAAATAAAATGCTTTTACAGAAGATGATTGTGTATTCTGTTCTGAAGTATTAGCTGCTTTTTGTTCCAACTCTATACAGACAAAGTGTGTAATGATCATTTGCTGAATCAAAGTCTCTTCTGAGAGCCAATGGAAGCCTTGAAAAATGACAAGACAACTCTGCTATTGCTGGGCCTGAAAGTATGATATTGTTGAGATAGGTATATGAGGGGTGATAGGCATGCAACCCGTATGGCCATAGAATCATGAAAGTTGGAATTGATGTCTGGAGCTCATCTAGTCCAACCTTCCCAATCAAAGAGGGATAAACTGTAGTGGGTTCAGGGCCATATCCAGTCAGCTTTTCACTGTCTACAGCCACAGAGACTCAACACCATCTCAGGGTGACCTGTTCCAGGAAGGAATCAGTGTACAGGATATTTACTGTTTTCACCAGGGAATAGAGGCAAGAGGCTGTTAATTGTGCAACAGATGAGAGGTCTACATGATCTAGTAAATAGCAGAGGGTACTTAAGATCATACCTGTTACACTGCATGCAGAGACCAGACAAGGTCATTAACAGTGACCTAGACTTGCTTGGTCAGAAGAAGAGGCTCCAGCGCAGATTAGAATAGATGGGGCTTTGTTTCTCTTGTACTTCTGCCTTCATATTCTTTGTGACAGCAGAACTTTTTGAACAATTTTTGACTGGACAAAACAGTCTGAGCCAAACAGAGAACCTAGACCAAGAAACATCTCCAGACCAGTAAATCCACAGACCAGTAAAGCTACAGAACTCCGGGGGGTGGAGCGTGGAGTGTGATAGGGGCTGCACAGAAAGAGGCAGGAGGCATCAGCTCCTAGCAAAATAATTTTCTGAAAGCAATTCCCACTGGCTTTAGCAAGACTAGAATGTTCCTCCTTATCTAGATATATACCATATATACCATAAGGTTCAGCTTATCCTGGCTGCAGAATCCTGTTCCACATGCTACTTTGGTGACCTTTGAGCACTGAGAACTGGCTACAACCAGCCCTTCAGACTAACCCCTTGTGGTAGCTCTAGCTGATATCCCAGTGAGTGACCTGGTGACCTGTGATCCAGAAATAGAGCTCTGGGTGACTTCTGTCTGCCTAACCTACTGAGTCACACCTCTCTTACTCTGTGAATACACTTGCAAACTGCCCCTAACCAATATAATTTTTACTGAGTCAGACTCAAATGGAAATCACTATATATATATATATACACCACATGAGAATGTTTGAGGGTGCTTGAAGGTCACCTACTTCACTATCTTGTTTGCTCTCCATAAGCAGAGCAGATATTCTTGCTTCATCTTTAACCAGGAAGCTGACTGTACAGCAAGTTTTACAGTCTTTATGGTCCTAGCCTACCAGGTGTTTCATGAGTGACTAAAGAGGACTGTGTTGTTTTCAGATTATCTAACCAAAGGCATAATTACAAATTAGTTTATTAGACCTCAAATCAGCTTATTTTTCTTCTACTTTGAAACAACACATGTCCAGTGCTGCAGTTGGACTCTGGATTGTGTAGTTGAGGTTTCCTACCCAGCTCCATAATCATACATAAAATCTTACAAACTCTTTCAACCCACTTACCAGAAGATAATTTTCCAGGCAAATCAGTAGGGTTAAATCATCCTTTTACAAGGCCTGCCTCAACATCTTATTAATATTTTACAGATTTTGCTTCTAATGACTGCAAAGAGAAGAATAAAAAAAGAAAGGAAAGTCTTGCTTAACATGAAAACTGATTCAGAAAGTAATCTTTTGTCCATGGGTTCTAAGCCCACCTCTGAATCTAATAACAAGTACTTTTGCAGTCACTTTAAAAATACTGGAAGGACACTTCTTGTCCTTGAGTTAGGAGTGCTCTAGATTTCCACAGTACAACTCATTTTCTGACACTATATTTTATGCCAGTAAAACACTTGTAGCATAATGGTGTACTATCTGACTTGTGGCAGGGAAAGTTTGAATTTTAAATATTCTTTCTGCCATGACCTCTAACATAACAAGAAAAAGTCATAAAAAGGTACCAGTCCCCTATTAATCAAATATTTTTCTCCTCTGTAAAAATCCAGAAATGACACCCTGTGTATTCCAGTGAATAACAACAGATTTCAAGTAAGCTGGTTGGAAAGTTTAGTGTCTTGAATATATTCCCAAGACTCTTAAGAACCTTAAGTGGCAGTTCACAGAAAGGAGGGATGGACAACTCCCAGTTGGCATGTAGTGACTATGCCACTTGCATGTCTTTACTTGTCTTGAAGAAAAGCAGTGTGTTTTAATGTAACAGCCCTTTATTTCTCAGTAGAAAATCTGATTAGAGTTGACAACTTCTAAGAATATATTTTAAAACTCCTAAGGATCCCAATTCCAATGAATTTCACCATGGATAGGATTTTCACAAAATAGGCATCTTGAAAAGACACTTTCTTCATTAAACTATGTGGATAATATTCAATAAGTAGGTTATTTTTACTTGAATAAAAAGTAAGACATAAAAATGCCTAGATGGATTATTATTACATCTATTCATAGGTGACAGCCATCTCACAAAAGGTTCTTTTCCCTATTTGCACTCAAATGAAATGCTGTGTATACTTGAATTATTTGGAAAAATAGAACTGGCTTTAGAATGAGAGGACGCTGAGAATTTCAGGCAGTATTGGAGCAAATCATAGAGACATGAGGATGTCACTTACTGGTTCCTGTCTTCTTTGCAGTGATATATTTTACAATTTGCTGCTAGTTCTAAACTTATAATTAGTTAACATAATTATATTTGCAGGGGCTGAGATACCAAGAGGATATTTTTCCTGCTAGTCAGACTTTTAGTTTCAGTAGCTGCATGTGATATCTTCTGACAACAATTGTTGCCTGCATTGTGCAAATATGGCAATCTAAACCAACAGGTAAGCAGATGTTGTTCTATAGCAAAAATATGACAATATTTATGGAGCTATCATATAAATTATTATCATCTTCATAAGGTATTTAAACATTGAAACTGATCCAAGCCCATAAAAACAGCTGAAAAGATTAGTAAGTATGTCAGAAGGGTTATGTTTTCTGTGCAGACATAATTTAAGCAGCATTTATTAAACAGTGTAATCAAATACCTCTACAATTAATAAATAATTTTAAAAAGAATCCCAACATTCAAGATTCTAGTTATTTGATGAACGTGTTTATGGTGTCTTTATCTGTTTTCATGTCAAGACATGGCTGCCCCATTTGCAGCTGAAATGACAAGAAAATGCTGACTCTCTGATATAGCTCAGTCCTTCTCAGTACGGAGATGAAAAGTAAACCGGAAGAGTCTAAAGCAGCTACTGCTGTTGGGGAGGACACACCACAGTGTTACACCCACAGTGATTTAGATATGTTTCTGTGGGATTTTACTGTCAGAACATCTGTTTTATGCCCATGTCAAGGTGGAAGGTTAAAAAGCAGAACAACTGCTCGGATTGATTTTTAGGAAGATGAAAATTGCCAATATAATTAGCATTCCTTTCTGCAAATGAAGAAATGGTTTTATCAGCTCAGGATAGCATGGATGTTTTCATATGTATTCTTGGGAACAAGGCAATGAACTTGCCAGTCTGTGTCAAGGGACCAATATGCACTTGTACAGGATAAGTTCTAAGAAGCTAAAATCTGAAGCATATCTGAGGGTAGTGGTAGTCATAATAGATCTGGAGTATGAGTAGAATTTACTCCTAGAGGCAGAGACCAGGTTGTCACTGATTTAATCAAATGAGTGTTGTCTCCTATAACATCCTCAACACAATGATTCAAGTCACCTGGTGAATATATATCTGCTAAGAATAGATGAAAAAATTAGTCTTTTAAAATGAATTGTCCTAGCTCTCTGTGGGGAGGTTTGGCACCATGAATCCTTGAATTGCTTCTGCTGGTCCATCCAAGAATAGAGCTTTACTGCAGAAGTCATTCCTCATACAGTCAGTGAGTCTTGCAAAAGGAATGTCAGTCCAGAGTCCAGGAGAGAGCTGTCAGGAAAGAGAGTGCTCCTAAGACGCATTGGAACTGCCATAATACAGCTGCTAAGAGCTCCTTCTGATTTCCTGTATCCGAGAGTACGTTTGCATTGGTTATTTCAAGGAGATGAAGGGAAACTTATTCATACTCTGAGCTGAAAAAAAACCCCAACAAAGCAACAAACAAAAGCCGTATGACTGTGTTAGACTAGGCATTATGGAGAGCCCAAATATGTTGCAGGAAAAGCATGGCACTAACAGCACCCTTTGGTTTTCCTTCCCTTGGAACATGGGTAGAGTGGACTTGTGCCAAATGAAATATATAACACAAATACAGCCTTAGATTCTTCTTTACAAGTTCAAGTAAACATACTTCTGCAGCTCAAATAAATCCTTACAATTCTATTTCCTCTAAAGATAAGCATACCAATTGCTCCACTAACTAAGTGGAGTAGGACTTTATTATGACATTCTCAAAACAAAAGTATCTTGGACCTGATTTTGGAAATAAACTTCATATTTGCTTATCAATAAATGGAATACTTACTGTTCAGGATAAAAGTAAATGATAATTTAGAACAATGATAACTTGGCAATAATGTATTACCAAGTGCTGCAAAGGAGGATTCAAAATACACTATGGCTGCAGAATAACCTGCCCCAGGTCACAATTTTACCCTTAACAGGATTGATTCCCTGTGATGTGGATTAATAGAGAAATTAATTTTTCTACTTTATGATGTTTCTGTACTCCTAAATACTTCTTTCAATCTCTCTAGGCTCATAATTACCTTATAAACTTCCTATTTCTGAAATATTTTAGAATTCTATATCTTTTAGATTTTATTCTCTTCCAGAACAATCTTAAGTTTCCACTTTTCACTTTTTTCTAAATTTACCTGCAAGGTTCACCTCTTTTGTTAAAGAAATTTTCTTATTTTGCAAATTAATAATACAGGCTTTTCACTTTGCTTTTCTACTTTTGGAATTATTCACAGGTTAACAAAGTTTAGAGTTATTATTTCAAGAGTAACTTTGAAGATTTATTTTCTCATTTGGTTACCATTTGAACCAAGTCTCAGAAAAGAGGAAGGAATGATGATGAACTTACTCTGCTTCCTCTCCAAGAAGAGAATGGAAGCATAATTAGAAGTATGAGATGAGTCACAGGCACATGACTGAATAGTTCTAGAAGTTATATAGAAAGATTTGGAGTATTGATCATTTGGAGGTATTTTCTGGGAAGAGGTTTCATATCTTCATGGACAGACTTCACCTAAGCATATGGGATACCAGCTTGCAATCCAAGCTGGCAGAATGAATAAAAAGAACTTGAAGTTGAGAGATGGGAAGAGAGCTTGAGAAGAAACCATGTAGTTTCTTCATTTAACACCCAGGGCAAGGGAATTTTGGCTTCAGGATGGTGGTGGCAAAAATATAGAAAATAGGAGCTCAAACATTGTGGAGTTCAACTGGAGTGGTAATATAAAAAGCAGTAAAGTCAGTTAAAGGGTGCCAGGAACCTATGCAATAAAATAGGGGATCCAAACCCAGTGAGAAATAAAAATAAAACTTTATGGAAACAATTCTGTTAGAATGGAATTGCACCAGTAATCAGGGAAGACAAATACTAACCAAAAGGTCTATTGTCCTCCTAAAAGAAGAGGAATGAAGAGAGAAACTGAGAGAAAGAGAAAAAGAGAGAGAGGGAGAATATCCTGTTAAATGCCAAAATTACATTGGCGAAGAGTTGTACAGACAATGTGCAATGTAGAATGCAGAAACCTGAAATAGGATGAGAACACCTCCCTTTTAGTAGGAAAACACTAATGGAGCCAATTTAACATCAGGACAATGCAGGTCCTCATATGTAAAGGGAAAAATAAGCACAAAAATGGCAGCTGAGTTCTGGACATACACCCAGTAGATTTCTTCAATTCAGAGTCTATTTGCCAATGTACCCCAGCCTTTGTTTTCATAGAGAACAAAAACATCCCTGAAGAGCCTGCCATAGAAAATAAGGTTGTATTGAAAGCAGATGAGATTATTTTAGTTAAATTAAACAGAAGAATAAACAAAGCAGACATAACTAAGAAGGGGTCTTGCACATTTTGATAAATAAAAGAAGCTAATTAGGAAAGTGAAATCAGCTGTATTGAGCCGCTTAGGGACTTGAATGTGGAGGAAGGTTGGCATTTCTTCATATAAAAGATACAAAAATATTCTCTGTAACTTGCATCCAAAAGAGTAAGAAATATAAGAAAAAGTTCTAGATCTAGATGGAGAAGGAGTTGTCTCAGTAAGGATACTGGGGGCAAAAAATGAGGCTGGAAGTAAAAATATGTCCACTGAAGAAAACTACTGAAGAGAGCAAAAATGGGTAAAATGGAAACTGACAAACCCCCTAAACTTCTTTGACTTTGCAAAGACTTCTAAAATGACTAAAATGCCCTTTCAGCACAGTAAAAATAGAGAAAAGATAAGTTACTGGGGAAGAGGGACCCTGAAAATTGAGTTAAAATGGCTCCTGGTTTGAAGAAAGATTTTGCTAGACCTTTTAATCAGGACAACAATGGGGGTCTTGGGCACAAGGCAGGCTGACAGGTGAGGAATTAGCATATCAACAGTAAAGCAAAAATATCAGAAAGACTGAATATACTTGATGGCAGGATTTTTTTAACATCTGTTATCTCAGAGATAGTGTTGTGTTCTGAAAGTATTGAGAGCTGCATGTGGGACCTGTAAAAAGGGGCTGAAGTGTTCTCTAGTCCTCACTGCCAGTAGGGAAGTGCAGATTTCTCTCAGGCTTGAGTGATTTGATTTCTCTCAGAGCTTGGCTCCCACATGCATCCCCAAGAGCAGTGTTGCCATGACTCACTTGCAGCTGTGGTGCTCTCACACTTTACTACCCATTTCCTCCTCCTTTGCTATGGTGCTGCACAAATGCTGTTTCTTCTTGCATGAATGGTGCTCGCAGTAAGTCAGAAAAGCAATTAGTCAGGGAGTAATAAGAACAGTAAAACAGTGTTGCTACCTCTGGAAATTTCCTTTGTCTACCATAGAGTATGTGCTAACATGGCACCTGTATTCAAGGTGGGGACTTGTTGAAAAGGAAGAATGAATGGAGAAGTCTTTGGGCTCTTAACTGTAGCCAAGACTGGAGAGACAAACTTGGACGGATAGGAAAATTAAAGATGTATATACAGACAAATGGAATAAAAGTCAATGTGAGCTTATACAAAGTGGCTATACCAACTAATCTGATCATCTTTATTTAATAAAAGCTGGACTTGGACTTTCTGGACCTGAGAGGTTGCTCTAAACAGATCTAGCCTTGGAATCACCAAGGTACCACTTGCATTCTGTTGATACCACTGCCTGGAATATGATGAAAGAAAATTGTTGGACCAGAGGGAGATAACCTACATTGAACTAATTTTGTCTGTTTCAGAAGTATTACATCACAAAACACAAAGAGAACTAATGAAATTTTGTGATAATACAAAGTTGAGAGCCTACACTGATACATGGAAATGTCAAGATCTTTTTCTGCTTGAGCACTAAAAGACCACAAAGTGGATAGAGTATAATAACATGAGATACGAGGTCAGGTACTGAAGGAATAATTGTGTAACAAAAGAAAAAGAAGAGCTGCATCAGCAAGTGACTGCACCAAGAACAGTCATCTATATGATGCTACCTCATAAAAGGAAAATGTGGCTTCAAGGCATACCAGGTCCATTTTGTCCATCCAGGAAAGGACTGAACAGAATGTTAATATTTTCTTGAGGGTATTGGTGGCGCTTCATCTGCATTACTGTGAACAGAGCAGTTTTCTGTTTAAGACAGATTAGTTTAGTTTGCATAAGTGATCTGAAAGGCCTAAAAATCCCAGGAAAATGAAGAGTGCAGCTACTTAGAGGAAACTGAAAGTATTTGACTTGTTTACTATGGGGAAAAAAAAAAGGTTGAAGGGTAAATGTGCTTACTGCCCATTAATATTGCACAAAAGTTCTCAACAGGTCGAAAAACAATCCCTTCAAATTAAATGACAATTGTAATTCTACAAATAAAGACATCCACTCTAAGTAAGCAACTAATAATCACAAAGTTAAAATAAAGTAAAAACTTTACTATTATGAATTTGAATCATGGTAAGAGATAGAAGAGCTTTATTCTAAATGTTGGGTTCAATGAACTTTTGTGAATGTTGAAGATATGTTCCCATTAATTTCTTAGCATTGAGCACCTTCAAGCTGAATGTGAGAGAGAATATGAAGGCCAAACACACCCAGTGCTGGGGCTAAGAATTCCATGGATCCAGGGTTCAAGAAGTCAAGAGTAGAAAAGCTGAAACCATCAGCTTTTTCAGTGGGATTTCATGATCTGCTCATCAAAATATGTTCTTGTCAGCATCAGTGCTGGTATTAAAGGACAATTTTTTCAAGTGGTTTCAGAAACACGTTTCTCTGCTGTACTTTTGTAAGAGATGGATTCCTTAACAGGAAACAACTATCCTGTACCCCAGTGGACAGGAAAAATAATAGGGGAAGAATAAAGGTGGGAAGGAAGACTGGTGTGGCCAAAGAGATGAAGAATAACTGAAAACAGCATTTAACAATGGGGATAACTTACCTTCAGCTATATCACAGAAGTGTGGAGTGAAGGCTATGGAAAAGGAAAGAGCATGGAAAAAGACTACAAGACTTGCTTATATTGCTGAACATGTTTATTTAGTAGATGGTTAAGTACCAATATTATTATTCTATGTGCAGGATTGTTTATTTTGTACAGATGTACATATGAGAAGCATTGTCCAGCTCTAGAGCCATATACACATTAGACAGGACTAAACATGCAAATACACCAATGTTCTTAGGGGTAAAAGAAGCATGAATTTTGATTTAATTTGTGTTGCAACAGCACTTTGCTATTCAAATGGAAATCAGAGTCTCATTGTGCTGTGTTAGCTGATATATATAGAAAGGAAAATAGTTGAGAGGGTGAGGAGGGCTGACAAAATGCACTAAAAATACTACTTTCCACTAATGCATTCTTTGGCAACGCACCAAGGTTAATATTAATATTCTGCCAAAAGTCAAAGGGTCCCAAGTCCTCATTACTATTTGAAATGATATTGAGTTAATGTGCCTAATTCTCACTTCTCACTGATTTTATGTTGGCTTTAGGGCCAATGAAGTGTAAAGGGTTTGCTTTATCTCTGTCCTCTGGGAGATTCCTTGCAGGTTCCCACCTTGTAGAGTGCTTCCTACCAGGTGCTTACCCAGCCCAAAATGTTACATTTATAGCTATGGCTACACAAAAGTATCTTTAAAGTTCTTAAAAGCATTTAGTGGCTTTGATTTACTTGATGCACTTTCACGATGCTTGATCATACAGCAGTGGTTGTTGAGCTCATGTAAACTTTAACACTTCAAAAGTTCAGCAATGTAAAAGCTGCCTTCAGCTGGGCATATTTAATTGAGGACACACAAAATTGATAATTGTTCTTGAAAATTCAGAACACATTTGACATTTCAAATAGAAAGACAAGCTGGTTTAATTTTATTATTTCCATATACAAAGTTTTATTTAATTTTGTAGTGTGTTAGATGAAATTACTCTCTTCCCAAATTAGAATTGATAAAAGCATTAATTTCTGTAAATTAAATCATTTTGGGAGATCAGAAGATGCTCAGCTTCTCACAGAAAGACTGGGTGCAGTTATGTAAGACAAGCATGTTGATTCATAGCAATTATGCTATGCATTACTTGGAAGAGTCTTCACAGATTTCCCCCAAAACTAAATTTAAATGTGGGAAAGAGGTTTCTGTATGATCTGAAACAATCATTCTGTTGTAAGACTGGAAAGATTCCCATGCTTAAGGAATGAATGAGCCATGTCCAGAAACACCAATCCTACCCATTCTTTATTTCTCTCCTGCTTAATGTAATAGGTACAAGCCCAAAGGCTAACAGGTCATTTTATTTCACTCCGTTCTTGCACCTCCCATTAAATAACAGCATTAGACTAGATTTACTTCTGGTCATGCTTTAACTTTAAGAAGAGTGATGCATAATTATATGGTTTCCAGTTATCAGATCTCTCTGTGAAGTCTAGAACAGAATAGTGTTAATAAATCCTTGAAAAACTGCTAAAGTCCTATATTGCTTTCTGAAGGTATGATTAGTTCTTGTGCCACAGAAGCAGACAGACTTGGTTAATTTATTCCTTATACACCTGTGTCTTATTTGAAATCCCAAACTCTCATCCAAGAAAAAATCCTTCTTCAAAGAAACCGAGTGCTCATGATGCTTTAGCTCTTCCTTTTTTCATTCAATCATCTAGGTGTCTTCCTGTCATAACCATTCCTCTAACTTCATCTTTTTCTTCTCTGACAAGGTCCAACTCCTTTCATGCCATTTTTCCTCATCATTCCACTTTCTCCTGCATTCACTCCCCTTGCAAGTACAAACACACCATTTCTTGTTTGCTCAGAAAGGAAACCTGCAAGTCCACCTGCTTTTCCATCTTCTTTCCTTGTCAGAGGCTAAGGGCTCCCAAGTACTGCCTTAGCTCTCCACCACTTTCCCACCTCCTCTATCACTCCACCCACACCAGTTTTCCAGTCCTCTTCCACTCTGCTTCCTCCCTAAGAAATTTTACCTGAAAAAACTTCTGTGGACATTTACCAAAATATGCCCTTTCAGTTTCACCTCCAAGAGTCCTGTCTCCCTGACGTAAAACTGAGAACTGGCAATTTAAAAGGTCTTTAACCTTATGAAGATTTTGCAGAAGGAATTCCCTGCTGCTCTTCATAGTACTTATCGAAGATAAAGAGATCTTTGGGACAGAGTCAGCGACATCAGATTAAGGATGATCCTAGAAGGAGATCAATTAGTAGGTGTTGGAACTAGGTAAAACGACTATGTTTGGTTTGGGTTTTTTTGTTTGTTTGTTTTTTCCCAATAGTCCCAGGGTGCCACAGAGTACTTTGATCAGTATCTTGAAACTTACTCTTCTAAGCATCACTCTCTCCCAGTCCTAGCCTTCCCCTTTTTTGTTGTTTGGACGAAAGAAACGTTTCAGAAGAGAGCCCCTCTCTTCCTCCCCGTGGACGGGATTTGATGCCTCGGGCCGGCCGCCCCCTCCAGGGAGAGCCTGTTCCTTGGGCGCCTCCTGCCCCCAGAGTCCAGGCGCGAATCCCTCAAGAACTCGCCTTCCCCCGGCGCCGAGGGGGCCGGGAGAGCGCCGGTGAATCACGGTGGGTCCCGCGGGACTCCCTGCCCAGCCCAGCCCATCCCAGTCCTGCTCCGCTCGCCCGGGACAGCGCCCGGCGCTGCTCAGCGGCCGCGGTCCCGCCCGCGGCACGCAGGGCTCCGGCTCCGGGGCACTACCGGCCTCGGCACAGCTCTGCTTCCCTCGGCTTGGTCCCCTGGGACGGACAGCCCAAGCACAAGCGCGTGGACCAGCAGCTGCTTCCCCATGTCTTCCCTCGCTCTTCCACACGTTCTCAGGTTCGGTGCTGCTCGGTGGGGTGTGATCGCTCGGCCCCCTGTAAACGGGACTTGCCGGCATCCCCAGCTTGCTGTTGGACGTGCAGCGGTTGGGGGGCGCAAGGCTTACCCCTCCACAAACTGCTTTTGCCTCTAAATACGATTTAACTTAAAGCAAAGGCGCATGAGCGCCCACTCCCCCTTAGCAGAAGCTCTAGTCACCGCACGTGAGACACGACAGCGCTTGGGAAGCGACACTGGTTAAAAAGAAAAAACTCAAACCAACACCCCCTCCACCCGCAGGAGAAACAAGCCAGCAGCTCTCCCTCGTTCCCCGTGGCAAGAGAGCACCCGCTGACACTGAGGACCGATGGCAGAGCCCTCTGGTTCCCAAGGCGGGGAACCGAGTGCTTCGGATTTCTGCCAGCTGCCAGCAAAGTTTGGCCGCCCCGATTTGTGTGCGCATGGCAAAACGAGGGAACTCGAGTCTCGAAGGGATGATGAGTTCCGGGAACAGCTAAGTACTATAAGAACTGCAGTAGATACACCACAGTTTCGGGGGTAGCGCTTTATACTGCACCGCCACCCAGCATCCAGCCGAGTGCAGGTGTGCCCAGCTCTGCGCATCAGGCAACACTCGGCTCCAGCGACGGGGGGAGCCGGAGGGGGTGTAGGATCCGCACGCAGCGGGACGTGCGCGACTCAAGGAAGTTGGCCAGGAGGCAAATCAGAGTAGTCGGTGGGACTACAGAGTTTTGTAGTTTGAAACACGTGTAACCACGGCAGAGATGAGGAGGTAAAGCCAGAAAGTTTAGCAAGTAAAAGCCGTAGAGCAACAGTCTAGCACACGCAAAAGAGAAACTATAGAGACGAATCAAAGACAACATCCCACTTTATTTGTTACGTTCTGGTTGAAGGATATGCGATGAAGAGACAAGAAGGCGATTGCGTGAAAGACTACCGTGAACTTCCATGCGGGCTCCAGAGAGAAGGCTGAGCCGCTTCCCCACGCATGCACAGCACCGTATCTTTTTAGGACTCTTGAGCAAGTTTTAAAAGCTCCTCCTTCATTCCTCCGACCGCTTTCGGCACGCTTTTTTCGCCGGTATTTCATTATTTCATAATGCCTCATTAGGAGCCACTGAACCACCTGCACTCCCGGACGGAGGGCAGGACGGAGCGCGGGGGGAGCGCAGGGGCGGTGCGCTGGGAAGGATGACTGAGCGCCTGGAGGTCCCTGCACACACTACAGGGCAAGAACCAATGGAAGGAGGCTCTGGTCCCGCGCCTTCAGCGAACGGCGCGCACCGACTCGACAAGCGGTCAGGACTCCTCGGGACAGCTGGAAGCGAGGACCAGGATAGCGGCGGGACTCCGGGCGCTCGCTACTCCCTGCCACAGCCGGGGCAGGATGCGGGGGTCAAGCCCTTACCTGAGTTCCTAAGCTTGCGGTTCTTAAAGACGGAGAGGATGACCAGGAGGTTGCCCAGGATGTCCACCACGGTGGTGAAGATCAGCACGCTGGACAGCACCGGCACCACCCAGGCGGGCCGCGGGGCGCCCGCCGCCGCTGCCTCCCGCTCCGCCAAGCCGAGGCGGCCGCGCCCGCCCGGGTCACAGCAGTTCCTCAGGGAGCCGTTCTCCAGCATCGCGGCCACCCCGTCCCGGCGCCTCCCCGCGGTGACCGGCGGCGGCCCCGCGGACTGACCGCGCGGGCGGGCGGGAACGGCTTTAAGGGGCGCGCCGGGCGCCGTTCCACCGGGAGAGGCGGGGATGGGGCGGGGCCAGAGCCCCCTCCCCTTTCCCCGGCGGTGGGGGAAGCCCGGGGGCGGGCACGGCCCCGCCTGCCGAGGGAGGGGGCGGCCGGCGGGAGCGGTGGCACGGAGCGGGAAGCGGCGGGGGCTGCCGGGACAGCATCCGCGGGTGGCGGAGGCGGCCGCGCTCGGCCATCCGCGGTGACAGCTTGCGTGGCCGGAGAGCTGCGGGGACAGGCGAGGAGGGCGGCTGAGAAGCCCGTGTCGCAAAGCGCTGCTCCTGCCCCAGGGCTCAGCCGAGAACATCCGCCATCCGCCGCCGGGAGAGCGCTTGTTTGGGGGTTGCTTGTGCTTCGGTTCTGGGGAGTTGGTTTGGTTGTTTTTTCCCTGCCCCGCGGCTCGGACCGTGGTGTTCCCGGCAGCGCAAGGCCAGCGCTCCCCCCGTCTCTCTCGCCGCCAGGCACACGGTGCGCCCAGACGGGTGTTCCTGGCACACTCCTCCCGTCGGCCTGGCAGCAGATCTGAAGGGGTTGTACGCTGCCTTCGCCGTGGCCTTGTGCCTCGCGTTTGAACATAGCGGTCAGGTCGAGACTAAGGGCAGCGCCCGTGGGGCGATAACTGCGAGCGCCACGGACGGGACGTGCCCGCGCCGATGTCGGCTTCGGAAGCTGGGCGCTTCGGGGGATTTTCCTTTCGAGCTGCAGGGCAGACAGAAGGGCACCGACAGGCTTCACTTTGCAATTACGCTTGAAACATACAGTTTCCTTTGGGCCCTCAAAGTGACAGCTACCATATGCTCATTTGCATTAAATAAATAAGCGAGACGCGTGCGACAGATGAGGACACGGCCCGCGTGTCGCCGTGCCCGGCTGGCGGCGGGGCACGGCCGCCACGTGCCGCCGGCAGTGTGACACCGGGACCACGCTGCGGGTGACGGCAATTAGGGCTGCTCTCAGCAGACGTAACTCGAGAGGAGTTTGTGCTCTACTTCCCATTGTTTTCAGGCCATCCAGGTCCCACTGTATCGTTGTCCTGCTTTCAGAGGAAGGGATGCCCCTCGGTTTTTCAAGAATTAGATCCTGAGGTAACCTGCCTTGTGGAGGTAGTTTGGAAAAACAGGACAAGTTTCTGTCTTTTCTAACGGCACATAACTTATTGTGGCACATTGCTTCTTTGAGATTTGACGTGTAATCAAAATGCTAAAAATTACTTTGTGCCTTTTTTTTTTTTTTTTTGTCGGATCAGAAATAGTTTTTTGTTTATCATTTTAAATTCCTAGTCAGTTTTAGATAAACTGCCTGGCTGAAATGAACATATGGGTTTTTGTGCCAGTCTTATTTACACTGATTTTTAAAAAAAAGAAAACGACCCTACTTCAGATGCTTTTAGGCAATATGTAAGGCATCATGATCCTTTTCAAACTACAGCTGGAGTTATCATGGGTTTGTGGCTTGAACCAAAGAAGAACCTTGTTTTGAGAATTATCACTCCTAAATAAATAGTTATTTTGCACTTCTGACATAGGAAAGTAATAATTGCACACTTGGCAGGACAGGCTCATTCTTAACAGAAGCAAAAGTTCACTTAATTTATCTTTTTGTTTATCCAGAAGTTGAAAGGGTAGTTGATCCAAGGAAATGCACATTTTCTGTATTCATCAGTGCAAAGGAGGATTTTTCACTAATGAATAATGATCTTTAAGGATAGCTTAAGAATAACTTTTGTGTTACTGTGTTTCCCTTTATCTGCTTCTGTTCCTATTTCCCCTTCCAGAAAGTTGTTATTTTCACTACCCATTATCTATGTACTACTCTAGGCTTATAGACTTGTTATGGAAAACTTACACATATTATCATTTATTTTCATGCCGCAGGCTCTTTCTGGGCATCTTTCCAGAATCTGTGTAAGTGCTTTTAGGAGAACTGTACCATTTTGTTGTCTGTCATTACTACAGGATTTATCTTCAACTGTTTGTCAAAAGCTTAAACTGCCCCTGAGCATAAATGTGGCTTTTCAAGGTAGGCGTTGCTCCTGGCATTATCCAGGTTTGCTGTTTGTCCCCACAAGAGGGACAGTGTATTTCTACCTGTCACACACAATTGTTATGTATCATCGCTCACTTTGTTTTATAACTCCCAAAAGTGTGCCAAGTGATTTAGAGAAAAATTAGAAAGCCATGGCCTGAGCTTGGCCTGAAGTTGGAACTTGCTGCAAAATGTGAAACAGAGTGAGTGTTCTGGCTTTGGAACAGGAATCTGACTTTTGTGGATGCACTGGCATTTGACAGTAGGAAAACAAGCAGGCAGGAGTAAAACTGGTACCTTTCCTGCCTCAGCAACCTGTAAAGAGCAAGTTCTTTATCAGCTCTGAATTTCCACTCTCTTCATTAGTATCAGAACATAGATTGGAATTATTAGAGTTGTCTGTAAAATGATAAATTATAAATGTTAATCTTATTTGCTTTGTAAAATGATTGATTGAGCTGCATTAAACAATCTGTGGATGATCTTACTCAGCTTTTTGGTAGCCTTATTTCAAATTAACCAATTGTTTTTGAAAGTGAAATGAGTATTTAAGTCAATTGATTGTTGCAGTTAATATGAAATAACTCATTGTTGCAGAAAGCTCTCCATCTTAAAGAAAGAGATATATCCTTCACAGCTTGACTGTTAAAACCTTTATATTTTTAAATTTGGGTAATTTTTCTTCTATGTCTAGGAAAATTAACTGTGTCTTGTGTTTCATTTTCCAGGCAATCTAAAGTTTTCTAAAGGCAAACTCTGCTCATGTTGTAGAGTAAGGCCAGGAATTGCCTGAATGGTGGAGCAATCAAATATTCCATGCATTGCTCTGCTGCCTGAGGCTAAACTCTCTTGGGTTTTTTTTTTTTTTTTGTTTTGTTTTGTTTTGTTTTGTTTTGTTTTGTTTTGTTTTGTTTTGTTTTCTTTCGTTTTTCATTCTGAAGACAAATGATTGCTTCCTGGAGATACATTCAAGAACTTTGCTCTCTGTGATTTGTTGATTTGACTTTCTGGATCTGTAACTGGTCACGGAAGTCAAAACTTTTTATGAGCACAAATGAAATTTCAGGACAGAGGATCCCTTTGGCAAAATCTCTTGAATCTCAGGTATTCCACAGAAGAGGAAATTATATCTCCCCTATGTTTTTTATTTCAGCAGACATTTCTAGAAAACCAAGGGGCACTTAGAGCTAAAATGCACAGTTTCCAAATAGTGTTCCTACTTTTAACTTTCTCAGTTTGAGTTGACTGTTCTCACAGTGTACACCATGGCAGAGGCTGGAGTCTCACACCTTTTATACCTCTTCCATGCCTATACAATTTGAGGTTTTTTATATAGGTCTATATTTTTAAGTCAACCTGAGCCCACTGTTTAAATGAAAGTCTGTTTTCTTGTCCACTGCAGTCATGAGCCTATAAAAAATGGTGTATCTTCTCTGATCAAGAAGGGTCTTTCTTTTCTGTAGGAATAGAAGATTCACTTATTAACATTTTCTGGTCTGCGTTTCATCTTTTTTCATGCAATATTAATTCTTTTAATGTAGAAATCAAAGCCCTAGTTAGAGGAAGGTTATTTTGTTGTCCATAATTTTCCAACCCCTTTTTACCTGCTGGAAATTGCCCATAAAATGAGATCTGCCATCCCAGTCTCAATAATTTATTGATGTTTTAGTCACACTGAATTTCCATGGCACATAAGAGGATCCTTTTGCTGTGAATTTCCAATGAAAAGAGTCACCCATTTTTGAAGCTCTAATCAATAGATTGGACAAAACAGAGACGTGGAGTGGGAAGAGATTTAGTTTGAGTACATCTCACCCTAAGAGAGAGAGAGAAATTGAGATCAGCTTTCAAAGGATTGTGCACATTTACTGCCCTGTGATCACTGGATAGCTGTGGAACTTTGTGCATGTCTCTCTGACAAAACTGAAGAGGAGCTTTGAGAACTGGGTTAGACCAGGTACTGCAGTGTGAGGTGATTAAAGGGGACTCTTGCTTGGGGAAGATTACTCCAAAGGTCATCGCAGGACGCAGGACTAAAACTACACATCAGATCTCTTGATTTGGACTCAGTGTCGAATTTCAAAACATTTCAAAGCCATCCTAACTCTAATCATGCTCTCCTATTCCACCTTCTCCATTCTTTAGTGTAAGTGGATATATACATATATAGGTACTTTGTATATAATATATGTACACACATACACTGTGTATTCCACAAGCTGCTGTTGCTATTCCTCTCCTGGGACTGTTCTGCAATTTGTGTTGTACTTTCCTAATATACAACCACAAGCTGGAGTGGAAGAAACTGATTTTCATTCATGACCTCAACTAATATTTGAACTTACATTTTTCAGGGGTGAAAGGCTAATTCCCTTATTCTGCATAACCCTATGACTAATCCTTTCTAAGATGGAAACCAGAGCCAGAAGAACATAATTGGTTTATATTATTAGAGAGAGCTACCACAATCCCTGTGTTTATGTAGCATTCAGGTGCTGTTATCTCTATCCTTCAGCTTGTTTTTTTGCAAGCAGCTGCTAGTTTTGTCACAGCCAGAAGGCCTAGACAGGCTGGGGAGGGAGTGATGCACTGGCTCTGAAGTCCTGGTGGTGACTGTCCCAAGCATCTATCACGGGACTGGGGCTAACTAACTAATTTTGTTTCTTTGTCTCTTTTGTTGCATTAAAATGAGGCTAAAGAAAGTCTGTTATGTACTTCTTGGAAGGGAATTGAGAGTGAATTTGTTGATGTTTTAAAATAAATTTAATTTTGCTATGCAGCTTATTGTCTTTTTTTTAAGTTAATGCAAAGCTGTCACAAATGGTCTAAGCTGCATAAAAACAAGCCCTCAGCTCTCTGCCAATACCAGCAGTAATGGATGGTCTGCTTCACAGGGTTGGCCGTGCATCTGACACGAGCTGAAATTTGGAAACAAGGAACAATTTGGTTTGGCAAATCAAATGAGTTCAAAACTTTAATACAACTTTTTCTCATGTATTATTCTTCTCCACTGGTTTCCACCAGTGTTGTCCCCAAGACAATATGAGCTGTGGTGTCTTGGGCTTTCTCATGGTGTGCAGGTATCAACTGAGATGTGAGGTGTCACCTGAGATCAGTCAGGTGGCTGGTACAACATACACAAAACACAGTTACAGCTGCCTTTTTCCCAAAGGAGTGGAAGTCTGGCTCCTCTACCCAGCTTTCAGTTTTCACAAAATGTCTGACAGTATAATAACCTCAAAGCTTGAGGGCAGGACTCAAATCTGGTGCAATTTAGCAAAAGTTTAAAAGTTGTTGGGAGGGACTAAGAACAGGCCAGATACATTAATAGAAAGCTCAATTATCTTAAATCAAATCTTCATAGGATGTTTAGATTACAGCTGTTCTGTAATAGGACACTCCCATCAAGACTACCAAGAGCTGTATCCACTTGTTCCTCTCACATATGTTCTTCTCTGCCAGGGAAATAAGAACTGGGACTGGAACTGGAACATGATGGACCTATGGAAATAAAATATGAGTCAGACCTGGTGATTGCTTGATTAGAATATATAATTTTCTGATAACCACCATCACACCAACCAAATTACATCCTGAGCTGGATTTGTTTTCCCACTATTACCTATGATTCATAGGTAGTGGGTTGACCCTGGCTGCATGCCAACACCCACCAAAGCTTTTCTATCACTCCTCTCCACAGATGGACAGGGTAGAGAAAATATAATGGAGGGTTCATGAGATGAGGTAAGAATCAAGAGAGATCATTAACAAGTTAACATCACAGGAAAGACAGACTCAAATTCGGGGTATTGTCTGAATTTATTACTAAAAAAATCAGACCAGAATAATGAGAAGTAAAAATAGACCTTAAAACACCTTCTCCCCAACACTCCCTCCTTCCTAGCTCTACCTCCTGCACCCCAGCAGCTCAGAGAGACAGGGAATGGGGGTTATGGTCACTTCATCACACACTGGTCTTGGCCCTTCTCAGGGAGAGGAGTCCTTCCCCTGGTCCAGCATGGGGTGTCTCCCACAGGAGACAGTTCTCCATAAACTTCTCCACTGTGAGTCCACCCAACAGACAACAGTTCTCTACAAACTGTTGCAATGTGGGTGACTCTTCCATGTGGTGCACTCCTTCAAGGACAGGCTGCTCCAGTGTTGGTCCCCCACAGGGTACAAGTCCTATCAGGAAACCAGCTCCAGCCTGGGCTCCTCTCTCCATGGGTCTGCAGATCCCTGCCAGGAGCCTGCTCCATCATGGGTGTTCCACACGTTCACAGCCTTGTCTCAGGCATCCACCTGTTCCAGTCTGGGGTCCAGCTCCTCCAGGCCTGCAGGTGGATCCCTGCATCCTCATGGACCTCCATGGGATGCAGAGGCACAGCTGCTCCACCATGGCCTGCAGGGGAATCTCATCTCTGGAGCACTGCCTCCACTCTTTCTGCACTGACCTTAATGTCTGCTGGGCTGTTCCTCTCACATATTCTTGCCCCACTCTTCTCTGGTCACAGCTATATCTGTACAATAACCTTTTTCTTCTTCTTCCTAAATATATTATCATAGAGGCATTACCATCATTTCTAGTTGGCCGAGCCCTGGCCAGTGGCACATCCATCTTGGAGCTGGCTGGCATTTGTTCTGCTGGATATAGAGGAAACGTACAGCAGCTTCTCACAGAAGCCACCCTGTCAACCCCTGCTATCAAAACATGGCCATGCAAGCCAAATGCAGTAAGAGTCTGGCTCTTTGACTTTGATAATCAACAGGACCACCAGCGAGTCAGCAGTAGCTGATTTAGTGGTGCCATCCGGTTGCAATGCAAGATGGATCATGTTTCTCAGAGGTGGGAGACAGAACAATAGGTCATGGTGTAAATTGAAACTTACTGTGTGGATTCATTGCTTTGCCTGAATAACAAAAGCTGACCCACTGAATAGTCTACCATCTGAGGTATAGTCCCTGTTTAGGGGCAAAGCTATGTATCTGTCTTCAGTGGCAAACAACATAAAGGCTAAACATCACTTCAGTTACTATACTAGTGTTTAATATTACATTATTGTAATAGATTAAGAGGTGCAGTGCTCTTGTGATGGCCTTCATTCTAGGTGAGTTTCATCTATTAAAGTTATTGAGGTGATTTTATGTGTATTAAATCATTCACTGCATTAGTCTTCTTAATGTTGAAAATAAACATCTAGTTTAGGATTTTATTGTGTCAAGTTCAAAAGAATCTCCAACTACTTTTTCATCTGTGTGCAGTAATAACCACGCTTTTCTTCTTTCTCGCTCCTAGCACAAAGGACAAAATCATATAGGACAAAGCTACATTTATAGTAAATGTTAATTATTCATGTATTGACTGGAATTCATTAACTGTACAAGATGCCTGGAGGTACATTTGTGGAAGTAGCTCTGAATTGTTTTTTAACTCAGTATGATTATTAGCTCAAACAATAAGAAAGTAAATACTGTCAAGGTTGGTATGGCTGGCACGCAGGATATGACTGAAAGCAGAACAACAAAGGAAGAATTCAGGAAGCAATTTGGAACATGCTGTGGTGGCATTATGTTTAAAGCTAACATAAAGGAAAGGAGTGTATGTGCTTTATGAAGTGAAACTTGGCTGGCATTAGATGAGTGGGGAATGCGACCCCCGCAGAAAGGTTACAGAAGGCCTTGTATGTTTTTAACTTTTTAAACTGCTCACTTATGGATCCTAACCCTCCAATTTTAAGGCATTTTGGCAACAACTCCAAGTTAGAAGCTGAACAGAAAGCCCCAGTCCTTATTAGGGACCCAGAAACAGGTAAAATAATGGGACCTTATCCCCTCGTCACATGGGGAAGAGTGTTTCTTGTGTCTCAACAGAAACTGGCCCGAGGTGGATCCCAGCCAAGAAGGTGAGACCATTCAGAGAATCCTTGAACACTCCTCCTGAGGATCCTGGTCATCCTGACACATCCCCCATGGCTTTGCCTTCTCCTCCACTCCCTCAAACTGCGGGCTCAGCAACCACCTGAACCAGCTTCTACCTGACCTGAGAGGATCCACTGACCCCTCTAGCTGATCTGACCTTTTCCACAGCAGGCTGGAGGACTCAGAAGCAGCCAGAAGACAGTCTCAGAGGACTTACAGAGTGCTTAATGCTTATGATATAACACAGGGACGCTGTGCTCGTATTCAGGCAGAAGGTCATGTAGAAAGGATAGCATGGTGTCAGTCACATAATTTCAGCTGTCGCCCGATGGTGACAGCTGTTTGCTTACAGTGTACGGTACAAACTACTCGCAGGATTGCATATATTGCTAGCCTATTATGTTATCATTGCTATCGCCAGATTACTAGGTCATTTACTCCATTTACATTTATTGAAGAACAATTAGGACCTGAGGTTCTTAGGCAACATCTTTCTGGTTCTGCATATTTCCGTGAATTTGATTTATGGGGATTTTTGCAGAGAATAGAATCCACGGACCAACGTGCTTTAGCTGTTGCTGTGTATCATCAAGTGAGGGAAAGGTTGATTGTTGAATTGTGGGACCGGCCGGCTATAATTAAAATGAGATGTGGAGAATTCAAACATTAGTTCTTATATTTCTGTGGATTCTTAGTAAAGGAGATGTGGCTACAATGCCACTCCTTCCTGAACGTAATGTGTGGCTTACACTAGCCCAAGCCTTAAACGAATCCACGTTGTGCCTGTCTATGACCTCCCCCGGTGATCCTTTCCAGACTTGCTTAATAGCCATACCTTTGGAAAAAGGTGAGTGGGATGTTTTATACAATGAAACAATGCACAGGGATTGTGTTGCTCCTGGTCGAATAGAGCTGGTATGGTGGTGCAATGATGAGTATCGGAAAAAGAATAACAGACCAGCTGAGTAGTATTTTGCCAATGATAGATGGCTGGGGGTAAATAAGGTTTCTGACTTTTTTACTCTTTCCCTACCACCCCAAGAATTAGATATTTTTGGATCCATGCAATCTTTTTCATGTTTCTTTTTAAATTATACCACTGGTCCTTTTGCAAACAAGAAATTTGGCCTTGATGTTTCAGGCACAGGAATTTATGCCAATGCCTCTGCCTGGTGTAATCACACTTTGCCTCAGCCTATTCCCCCTGAAATTGTTCCTATTGGTTTGATGGACAATGTATTTTTGATATGTGGAAACAGAACCTGGAAAGGGATACCAGAAAGGGCTGTAGGAGGTCCTTGCACTTTTGGCCGACTAACCATGTTTCACTCCTCACACAGGGCACCATTTGACGACGGTTGATAGAAGAGACGTGGACCTCATGGGTTGCATACATGAAGCCGTTTATTGATACGCCTAGCTGAGCTTTTATACTTTTCTGTTATATAGCAAGTAATATTGCCAAATAATATTGCTTGAGCCATGCATCATACTAATACAGGTACTTTCTGTCTTATCTCAGTTCTGCTTGCAAAGCACATATCGTACCAGGTACATCCTTGCCTTCTGCATTCCTTTCTCCAAATCCCGCTTTCTGTTGTCAAGGCTTGCAGCCTACTAATGCCAACATATCCGCTTCTGTCATGAGCTGAGCAGTGCTCCCAGCTCAGCTCTCGAGCTGTATCCCCACAGATGAGGGCTGCATGGGTTATGGGGAAACGGTACGGGTCATGGATGAAAATTTGGAAAGGAAGACACAACAAAAATAGCCTCCTTTTTCTACTTTTGAATTTTAATTAGTACATTACTGAAAACAGGATACTTGAAAAATGCACTTTATCGTAAGGGGCTAGTCAACTATCATAATTTTAAGCTTTCACGGAAGGGAAGGAAAACCAATGTCAGTTCCAATTTTTAAAGTTAACATCTCTAAAGTAGGATATGAAGAACAATAGAATATATAGTCTTTTCCACTCAAAATTTCAGAGGGACCACATTAAAAAACCCACCAGTACACCACTGAGATATGCGAATTGACAATGCGCCATTCTTTTGTCAGGAGAAACCTAATAACCATTTCCCCACCCTTTGGTGTGGGCAAAACTTGATCCACTTATGGAACACATCTGTCATTAGAGATAGTAATTGGTCATCCACAACTGTGACATAGGGTGACACAAAAAGTGTTGAATTCAGACTGTACCAACATTGATTTTACTATTTGTCTGACACATGATTTGGTAACCTTGAGTTGCAGGTTCCTGGAATTCTTTTGTCATGTCCTAGTTTTTTTTTTTGTTTGAAAAAACCCAAAAGTCAAATAATCTGTCATTCAGGATTACTGACCTCCCTGTGGGCTGTCACTGAGAGTGAACATTATGTATTTCAATCTTCTCTACAACTCTTTTCAAACTGATGATATCACAATTTGTTGTCATTCACTTTTTATTTTTTTTCATCAGCATTAAATTAATCTGAAGCTATTGACTTTCATGGCTACTTGATTTCAGCAGAAGATAGAAGAAGCTCAGGAATCTGTGTTTCATTCTAGGGTATGGAAAAGCTGTGGTTTTAGGGTTCTAACCTTTCAGACTGATTCTCCCATATGTGTTCCCTTCTGCTCTATCCTATCAAGTTCTTCCACATCTTCTCCCTTTGGGTGTATAAGACCTTGTTCATACTTTGATCTCTTTTTCTACCCCCTCATTAGTTCACTTCTATTTGCTCTCTTAGACAGTCCTTGTATCCCCTTTGGGAGCTTCTTTGAGATCCTAGGACCTCCCTTTCCTGATGTGCAGGCAGTCTCCTTGCCCAACAAAGCCTAGTTCTCCTTTCAAAATTGTGGAAGTTTTGTTTCACCCTTTCCCCAGCTCCTATGTCTTCCCAATCTCACCACACTTTTCCTGCTTTAATTATCAATCAGTCCTGCATTTTCTTTCTCCCTTGCTGCTGCTGCCTTTTTCTCTCCCCAGGTACCTATCTGTACCTCATGTTATCTTGCTTTACTGCTTTGTTTGCAAGTTCATTTCATTCCTAAAAGTATAGCCTAGGCTTCTGGAGCAGGCTGGGCCCTCTACCAGCTTTGCCAGGCAGATTGTCCTAGCTGACTGGCTGCTCTTGCTATGTCCTTCTTTTGACTTGCATTGGACAGATTTTTGTCCTCTCCACATGAAATAGGAAGGAAAATTCTCTTGTGTGCTGTAAGAGTCTTCACACGGTTTAAGGGAAATGAGAACTTAGGGGTCTTTTTTTCCTACTTCCAGTCATAAACCCAGTCCAGTCACACTTGGGACAGAGGACTTTGGGAAGCAGCTTTCGACTGAACCATGTCAGGTCAGTGTGAGCAGTATGGAGGGGATGAAATACATTCATCTGCTCTGCTAAGGTGTTATTCACAATAGTCACAGAGCAGAGAGAGAAAAATCTCTGCAGGTTTGGGGTGGATTCTCCCAAATGGGATTCCTCCATTTTAGTCAACATTAGAACTTGACAAAAGCTCATACATCTTAAGGGAGAATAGAAGCTACAAGCAGGATTGCCCTGTAACTTTGGAGACAAAATGAATTTAGCCTAAAATTTGGGTCCAAGCAGCTCAATTCCATAGGGTGCATCAGCAACAGGGGGCGTGGTGGGATTTGGATATTTTACTGAGGTTCTGTAGCAAAAGTGTTGGTGAGCTTTGAGATTATTTACTGCACCTTCTGGGAAAATGAAGTAGAAGAGAATAGTATCTCCAGAGCATTTTCTCCCAAGTGTCTACCTAACCACGTCTGTGATGTTCAGTCTTAGATCCATATAAGTGTGTGTCTTTCTGCTTTGCCATTTTAAACCTTTTTTTTTTCCTTTTTTTTGGCCACCCTTTGGGACAAACTGGACCTTTTCTTTCAGTCAGTTTTTTTATTAGCTATGATTATCATTTCTCGGCATCACAGTCCTTCTGCCTCTATATTTATAGTGGAATTTCTTCATTCCCAAATTTGTGTCTCAATATTTGAAGAAGCTTTCATAATTTTACAGGAATTGCCTTTATTAAAAACGCCAATCTTGTTTTATTTTTTTTCTTATTCCACACTAGCATAATTTTAGAAAGCTGTTTTAGAGACTTCCTCAGAGACCCCTGAAATCACAAGCATTTTCCTGTCTTTTCCCCTGAGTTTGAAACATGATGGCTCACACTGTTATATAAGTTCCCTGTTTCAGTCTTGCCATTATGATTGTGGAGGCTGCACTTTTTCAGAGACCATGGGACCAAGTAGGTGAAGCTGGAGGAGGATAATCTAATGGGTCTAGTAGGAATGGCAGCACTTATACTACTTTGTGCAGTCCTAACTAAAACTGTGTCACTGAAACATGACCTAGTGCTGGAAAGAAAAAATAATGGGAAAGGTTAAGGAGCATGCTAGAGAACCAAAGAACAGTTTGGGCTGGATGGTGGTAAACTTTCCAGTCTGGCCATTCATGAGACTCTCTGGCAGTCACACTCTCAATGCCAGAGGGTGGGACCAAAGACTCTTCACAGCAGGCAGCTCCAGTGGCCCAATGGGACCCTGAGTGACTGCAGACACTCACACACAGGCAGACCCGGTTTCCTTATCACAGATTTCAACCCCTGAGTTAACCGCAGGTTTTCCATAGCAGAGTCCCATAAATTGCTTTATTCCATAAAGCAATTTATTCCTGGTGCAGCAACACAGAAACAACCTGAGCTGGTGCCTTTGAGAAGTGACCTCGAACCTGGGGCTGTTATACCCTCACAGTCCAAGTCTCAGCTCCTCCTCCTGATCCTTCAGATCCTGATGTGTTTCTAAGTGTCTGGTCACAGGCCCCCATGTATTTTGTTATGCAGTTGTCAGGATTTCATGGCTTGGCCTTAAAATGTCTGTCCCCATCCTCCTTGTAGGACCACTTTAACTATTGAAAGACCACAATAAGGTCTCCCTGGAGCGTTCCCTTCTGGCTAAATCATTTCATCTCTCTCAGCCTGTCTTCATAAGAGATGTGCTCCAGGCCACTGATCATCTTCGTGGCTCTCCTACATGTGTTGGGACCCCAGGGCTGGACACAGCCCTGCAGGTGGGGTCTCGTGAAGGCAGAGGGGAGGGGCAGAGCTCCTCCCTCTCCCTGCTGCCCACGCTGCTTTGATACAGCCCAGGATATGATTTGCTCTCTGTGTTGCCAGCTCATGCCCAGCCTGCCACCCACCAACACTCCTCGGTCTAAGATATGCTCTTATTCATTGATATAAAATCTTCTTGTCTTCCATGAGACTGGAAAGGCTTCAAAAGAAAGGAAAAAATAGCCTGACACTGTTGTTTTATAGGAGTCTCCTGGTTTTGTGACTCCTGCAAAAGTCCTGATGTTTGTTAATGCCTGCAGCAGTACACCAATACTTCTGTGTTGCGATGAGATTTTGGCACTTGAGTAATAGTGCCTATGAGCCTTAATCTGCACTTTGCTAGTTCTAGACTACTTATACTTCTGGTACTGCTACCTCATGTCAGATAGCAAGTTTAAACCAGAATTGTTGAGAATGTTAGTTGTTTGGGGGGGGAAAAATCAACTGAAATAAAGGATGTGCCTCTAAAATTTTTGTTTGTGTCAGCAAAGCCTTTCTGACATTCAGACTTTCTGAAACGTTTATATAAGGTAAACATTTTACTGAGACAAAATTTTCACTAATAGTTTTTAATATTGAGACTCTAAATCATTGCATTTGAGGTCAGAATCAGGACAGGGCAATGGATCTTCTTCAAGGCTTTCACTTTTTCCTATTGGTTTTGTGATATAAGAACTTGCAGAAGTCCAAGGGCAGTTCATTGATATCTTCTAGTTATGTGATACTGGTTATGTACCAGCCTGCTAAGCTCTGAATCGCTGTAGTCCACACAATTTGCACAGTCACCAAAATCACCCTGATCATTCTTCAGGCATCAAGTTCAACTCAGCTCACCTTCTAAATATCCTTAGCATTTGTTGCAGTTAATTAAAATTCACCCCAAAAATTTACTGGCCTATTGTAGCACGCATTTGCAATAATTTAATTAATAAGTGTTATTTTAAAATCTATCAAAAAATAATACCCTTCCATAGAGTTTACAGTAAATATTCATGTACATACATATTATAAATTAGCTTATGGTTGTTTGGGCACAAAACACACAAAGACCATTGCAGCCTGCATAGACAGTTACAGATTGGATATGGATGGGACAATTCCAGAGTCACTCTTGACCACTTTTGAAGCAGAAAGCTGTTACCTTTCTAAGTGTAATGCATGCCTTGCCCTGATGTTTGCTGTCTTCTTTCTGTAGAGACTACCCAGAAAATTCCATCTTTTCTTCTACCCCAGGTCCATAATTTTATTTACAGTTGTTTTAAAAAGTCTGGCTGTATCTCTACATAAACATGCAGTCTTTTAAAACACAACTCTTACATTTGTGTATCTGACTGATTCATCTTTGGTTTTCAACACTCAGGATAGTAAGTCCTATAAACAGAAAAACTAATATCCACTTGCATTTTTATATTACATATACACCTTTATGAGTTGGTGATCTATTAATCATATTCATATTAATAGAATAAGATATATCCTTCATCAGTCAGAACACCAGATAAGACAACTGACCCATTTCAGATATGATAATAAAATGAAATGAAAATCAAGTGAAATGAAGTCAAGCAACTTACAATTAAATATATTCATAGTGTTTGAATGGATTCCTTTTCTGTTCTACCTCTGGCATATAAAGCAGAAAGGACTGTTATTAATAGTTATCCAAGTTACTCCAGCTTACAGGTTGTTATTAACAGTTATCCGAGTTACTCCAGCTTAAGGGTTGTTATTAATAGTTATCCGAGTTACTCCAGTTTAAGTATCTCTCTCCACAGGATTTTCTAGTGATCTTAAAGGCCTGATTAACTGCATGTTTGCTTTTTTATTTCTTGCAATTCATCAGCTAATATGGCTATACTATTTTTATATGGACTTAATTAACTTTTATTATCCATTTCTTATGTATTATTTATAACTGATAGGTTTGTTTTATCTTAAATTGGCAGCTGTTATATATGCATAGGCTTCTACAACCTTTCCTTTCCTTTTTGTTTAGCTGGTTTTTTGGGCACATTTTGGTTTGTTTTGTTTTTCATTTCCTTATCTGTACTCTGAAAAAACCACTGGTTTTTCACATGTCACTTAAAATCAGACCTTATAGCGTTAACTTCAGTATTCAAGAGCTAGATCTCTCCAAGTTCTATGAAATAGCTAATACCTCTCTCTCTCCCATTGAAGGATCAAACCTAATTCACTATCCTTTCAACTGCTGATTACTCACATGTGCTGTGTAGCACTTTGTTGGTGTTTGTCCTTTTTATTTTTCTGTTTTATAGACAATGGACCTCCCTCCTCCAGGTTTCTTTCATGCACCTCCTCACATGCCTCACTGAATTTAACAATACTCTCTGTGAATTTGAATGGCTCATTTTCATTCTAATTGTGTTGCATTTGCTTGTCTAATTCTGCAGTTTTAAACATTTTTAGCTACTCTAGCAGTTAGATATTCTTTTGCATGTGGTTCTCTTTTTCTTCCAAAAGTTTTCAGAATGAGTGTTGGAGGAGTCTCGTAGCTGATGGTGCCTTTTCTTTTCTTGTTTTCTGCTTCTGGGATTTGTACCATATTTGGCTCTCCTCTTTACACAATGCTTCACTCTTATCCCTCTTTCTTAAGTCCAATTGCTGCAGGTCATCATTAGCAAATGTTAAAGCTCTGGCTCATTCCTGTGTTTATTATCTCTTTGAGTGAGCCTTTTGTTCACCTCTCAAAATTTTCCTTGCTTATTGGAACCTCCGTGTTAATTCAGCTAAAGAAGTGGTTCCCAGAATGATTCAGTGGTTGCTGCTGCTCTAGCTCGGTTCCCCTGCTGCTACTGTAATGTTTTTCCCCCATTTAACCCACCATTCCACGAAGGTATGCCTGTTTAAGAGCACTTTCCTTTTTCTAACTGGTTTAATTTGCTTGGAATTTCAGCTCCTTGTGATAGCAATTCGCTTTCCCATCTCCATGCCCTCCCATTTACTACAGTAGTGTTGCTTAAAAGAGCTATTGGTTTCCTCTGCATGTCTGTCAGAGCTAGGTTTGGAATAATGCACAGTGTGGTGAATAACAATGCAGCTGTGGTGAGGTCCTCTCCAGTTTTCCCAGCACAGTTATTATTATCGGTCCCTACTCTGGATTGGTCTGGATCACTCTATCTCTCTTCATCCTGGTGTTTCAGGTGTCCCAAAGACCTTTAGCAAATCCATTCTGACTTTGGAACTGTGCTTACAGGGCTGCTGCATGTTTCACTCATCCTTTAAGGTCAGCCCTGGCAGAAGAAAAGTGGGGGTCAGTAGCCTCTCTGATTCCAGAATTAAAACCTGCACCTCTGGTACTGTCTTCTGGTTTTCTCTCATTCTGCCACCTCTCACTGAACATTCCAGGAGATTTACTTAGCCACCTTACACCATTTGAGTTTACAGGGTAAAGAAACAGCCTCCTGCTTTTCACAGCCACATTTCTATCTGCTAAATCTGACACTTCTTTGGCAAATTCTTCCAAATTTAAGCCTGTTGTTCTAAAATGGCTCCTCACAGCATCACAGAATCACCAGGTTGGAAGAGACCTCCAAGATCATCTGCTCCAACCCAAGGGACTCCAACCCTCAGACCAGGATCATTTGAGTGCACCTGAGCAGTTGCCACCAAGCATCTGGGAAGTGTTGGCATCCTCACAGTGGGGCTCATCCTGTTCCAGCCCAGCACTACAGGGATGCTCTCAAACCTAGATGCGCGTGCAACACTGAGTTGTGCAGCAGCTTCGGGCAGATGTTCGGACCTGCCTGAACACTCTCACAGCCAGGATGGGCAAATGCTGCTCTTTTCGCTGATGTCTTCTCAGTCACTTTTTGCCTTGAAAAATACATCCCAACAGAAACAGGCTGAGTGGCAGAAGGTCTGCAAAGAGGACCTAGAGTCTGATCTCAGAGAAGGGAAGTAAATATGAGCAAAGTGCTGTTTCTGTCTTCAGCCAGTTGCTGACCTGCTTCTTTCCTGTAAGTGTGGTCAGCAGTGGGCTGTCAGAAGGGATGTAGGCTGGGGGAGAGATCCCCAGGTTTTGGGAGTGTAACTGATTGGTTATAAATGGTGTACTTTCACACATTAATATTTATGCAGCCACAAACAGCAAAGGAAGGTTAATTTTAGATTAAGCTATATTTTAGTGCAATACAAATCTGAAGAGGGGTTGTGAGACTTCAGTGGCACAACCAATGTGAAAAAGTGATTTTTTTTGTTGTTTGATCAGTATTCAAGAGAATATCAACATACAAAATCCATAAGTTTCCATGAATGGCTGAAGATACATTAATTCCTTCATCAGTTTCACAGGCAATTGCAGACAGATTTTAGTGAAACTGGTTACCATGCTATTAATTATTAAATGAGATCATATTACTCCTAATGGGTTTGAACCATCACTAAGAATGTTTTAGCTTTGATTTTGACCATGCTAATAATAGTCTCACCTGTCTTGTTGCATGGTACAATTGCTCTCATGTGTTACTTTCTGACTACTCTAGAAGCAAAACTTTGGTAACATAATGGTAGGATACATACAGATTGCAACACAGTTTTGATCTATGTTCCCTTTCCAAGTGCCATTATATCAAATCCATTAAGTGCTTACAATGCATGGGCTGAAAAAATGATTGTGAGAATAAAACCAAGAGGTGCCATATTTCTATGCCTCAGTGACTCAGCAGCAGATCTACTGAGTTCACAAACAAAAATCTAATTTTTAGTCCTGTAAACTAGATTTTATCTCTGATAGTCAACGGGGCTCTTGACTTTATAATTATCAGCACTGCTAATAAAGAAAACTCTTTGAAATTATCATTACCATGCTGTGTTCTTTTTACTACATCTAAAATTGCTCTGACAGTCCCCTGTCTCCCCATGAGGGCATTTCTGAAATTATTTCAGACTGTGATTAGCCAGGACAAACCTCACTTTGATTTCCAGAACCCCTGTTGCACAAACAGGATTTGCAGTTAAAAAATCCCATAGTTTTTAAAGGCTGGAACTAAGCACAAACGAAAAGAGAAAATGCAGAACTCCCATTACCTTGCAGATTTCTTTAACGTTTAACTTAATTTAGCAGCAGTTCTAATCCAGCAAAGAAGTATTTGTGTTTGAATGTGATTTAGTTTGACTGTGACTGAATACCTCGACAAGAAGTAAATGGTCCTCTTTCTAGTGACCTTAATCCCTCAGAGCAGAGACATGATGTCCAAATTACATACCCCAGCTTGCTCTTTCATATATGCTTTAATAAGCTAAAAAGATTTTTAAAAAAAATTAACTAATTACCTTTAGACAAGAGATCAGTATTTTCACTGGCAGAATTAATGCAATTCTTCTATTTAATCACAAACCATTTTCACAAACTGGTGCAACCTACATGTAGTAGGTGCATAGGGAGTACACTCCCTATATATTAGCTGCAGGGTTTAGACAGCAGCTGGATCAGAAGGCAAAAAATTGAGTTCCTGTTTCTTCAGATGCATCTCTTCCTTTCCACAAAAGGGCTATTAGGATGAATTCTGAAACGCAATTATTATTTTTTTTGATTTAGAAAAACTGTTTTTAAAGGGTACTACAGAGTGGGAGTTTATTACTACTTGTTGACTCTTCTCCAGCTTTAATTTTTTGAGCATATAATAGAAAGATCACAAGGGTACTATAGGGCTTACTGTGCTAAATTCTCTCTGTGAACAGGCAAATAACGCACTGTGCTCTGAGCTCTGAGTTCTGTCATTCTGATCTGGTCCCAGCATTGCAGAACACAACAGTCCAAAAGCTCCTCCATTTAATATGGTTTTGCAGGTTTCCTTAGCGTACACAGTATCACTTCAAGGTTTTCCAAAAACTGTGTGAAACCAAATAGATAAAAATTTCCCCTCTGTAGGACTGCTGATTGTGGACATAAAAGCGCTCCCAAGGCCTTCTGAAAATTGATAGGCCATAGCTGTGCTTTCATTGCAAAGGGTTCAAGCAGCTGTTAACTCTGCTTTATCACCACGTGATATATCATGCTGCTCTGGGCATTTATTTTTTCTGTCTCCACCACATGCAATGTGCCTGTGACTTTTTCTTGTCAGGCAGAATTAAGTTCAGAGGTGCTGTTGAAGCTAGTGAGCTTTTTTACATGCCAGAAAATTGGAGTCTAATAAATTGGTGTAATTTACATGAGGAAGCAAGAGTGATGAGAGGTGTCAGAAAAACTAGTCAACAAGGAAGCACACGAAAATAATTCAAGACTGCGACAAGACCAAAAAGTTGACTTTACTAGTGTTCTTTTTAACACCCACCATAGAGGTTTTTTGGGCCAGTTTTGTTTTTATCTGGCAGCAAGCCAGCAACTTTTGCTGTATGGGCTCTTCGCTGCTTTGGAAGACTGAGCTGGATTCTCATTGTCCTCATCAGTCAGTGAGGCAATGATGGGATTTTAGTTATTGAATCTTCAGTACTGATGAAATGAGAAGAGAAATAGAGAGCAAGAGTGACATCTGGATTCCAGATCTGTGGTTGTTGGTAGTTACACAACTCATATTTTAACTTCTAAAATAGCACTGCCTCGTTATCTGCAAAATCCTGTTTTATCTTTCTTCCCTTTTATTACATGAAGTTTGTAATTCTTCTTACACCTTTAGGATTTTGCATCATATTGTCACTTCTGGATATATTATCTCCTCAGTTGTTAAGTTTTGCCTTTTCTAGTTGCATAACAGAGCTGTTTGGAAAGTTCCACCTCTATTGCCCTAGGAATGCTTTTCTGAGCTTACCTACCAGTATACACATCTCTTTTCATTCAAGTACTTCCCTAAAAGTTACTTCCATTCTTACAAAAAGTCAGAAAACTACCATTGAGTAGGAGACACTAGGCAGCCATTCCACATAATAAAAAGATTTGAACATGCAAAATAAATGTAGTAATTTTTCTCCTAGCATATGTGTCTCCCTTCCCTTACTGCCTAACCTTTTATCTCTTTAGAGGAATAGTTAAGATTACTCCTCAGAGATTTATTTATTTCCATGGAATTTTCCAGAGATTGTTGGAAAATTAAAAGTGCTAATAATTGATAATGCTGGGAATGCGATAATACTGAAAACGAAAGTAGAAAAAAACCCAAAGTCAGACAAAAAAAAAAATCTCATTTTTATATCACTGTAGTCACATTTCAATACCTCATGTCACACAAAACACCCACTTTTAAGAGTCCTCATATTTCCTCCACTATCCTAGCTTTTCATTACAGCTTTTCAAATTCAAATTCATATTTGGACATGAATAGTGAATGTATACAGCATTCTGGGTGAGTCACATCTTATGCAATGTTTCATGCTCCATACGGGAAACTCCTGGACTGATTACTGCAGGATACCCTTCTTCACTTTGGTGGCTTATGCTTATCCTGAAGAATAATCAGTTTCACCTCTTTCATTTGCTTCCAGTAGATGACTTCTCAGCTTTCAGACAAAATTCTCATTAGATGGTTGGTACCCAGAGTTCCATTTCTCACCATTCAACATATTTTGGTCACCAAACCACCCAGTTCTTCATCTGTACCTTGGTATCTTCCACACTGCTAATACCAGCTCAATCTGTGATCATGTATTTATCCTCTCTAATCTCCTTCCAGTCTGTCTTCCTTCAAGAGTGTTTGTTGTCACTCGTTCCTTTGCCAACATGCAGTTTTTACATCTCACTTGCAATAAAACTTCTAGGCCACTGGTTGGAAAGGCATGAGGTTATGAAAGTCTCCACTTCCAAATCCAGCAGCTGGCAAAAGTTCAATGTGACTGCAGAAAAGATTGGATGGCTTGACACAAGTGCAGTCCAGAAAACGTGAGGTGAAGAGCCGGAGACTTCTTGCCTGGAGTCTGAAGCAGTGCTGTGATGTGCAGAGGCTCCTCACAGGAGCGACCCACCTGAAACCAAAGAGGGTGACATAGTAGACCTTACAGAGTAAAGTCATGGAAGAGTTCAAATGCAGCGCTGTTCCACGAACAGAAGGTGACAGGGAACAACTGAACACCCCAACCATCCACAAGAAAACCTCAGGAGCAGTGGCTGTTAACCTGACAGTATCTTACGATGAGAGAAGTCACTGGAGGAGAAACATCAGGAGAAGGTGTAAAACTATGGCTCTGTTGAAGAAAAGCTTTCAATGCTCTTTTTTGTAACATTCTCATAGAGAGAGGGTAGATCAGCAGGTAATACAGTAGTTTGGAAACTGGCTGAACTGCTGAATTCAGAGGATTGTGATCATGGCAGAAAATCTAGCTGAAGGCCAATAATTAATGATGCACCCCAGGGGTCAACACTGGTCCAGTTTTAGTCAACAATTTTATTAATTAACCGGATGCTGGGACAGAATGTACCCTTAAAATTTTGCCGATGACACTAAACTGGGAGGAGTGGCTGATATGCCAGAGGGTTGTGCTGCCACCCAGAGGCACCTGCATGGTCTGGAAAAATGGAACCTGATGAAGTTCAATGAAAGGAAGTGCAAAGTCCTGCACCTGAAGAGGAAAAACCCCGGGCACCATTATATAGTGAGGGCCACCTAGTTGGGAAAAAACTAGGCAGAAAGGTTGAACACCAGGCTGAATTTAGGCCAGCGATGGGCCCTTGCTGCAAAACCAGCCAACTGCATCCTGGGCTGCATTAGGGAATGTATTCAGGGAAAGGAAGGTGATCCTTTCCCTCTGGGCTGGCCAGTCCAGATCTGAGTGCTGTGTTGAGTGCTGGGCTGCTCAGTACAGGAGAGACACTGGAGAGAGTCCAGTCAAGGGATGAGGAAGGAATGAGCATCTCTTCAGAAGAAGAGAAGGCTTAGAGGAATCTCACCAGTACCAATAAATAGCTGAAGGGAGGCGATGCTTTGGAGAATGCAGCCAGGCTCTTTTCAGTAGTGCCCAGTGCCAGAATCAGAGGCAATGGACACAAACAGAAACACAGGAGGTTCCTTCTCAACACCAGGAAACACTTCCCTGTGCTGGTGACTGAGCACTGGAACAGGCTGTCCAGAGAAGTTGTGGTGTCCAAGCACGTGGTTTGTAGAAAGTTTTCAGCAGTCAGTGACATAAAAGTCTGAATAACCTGGTCTGATCCTTCTGTGAGCAGGAGGTCGGGCTAGAGGTCTCCTGAGGTCCCTTTCAACCTGAATTATTTTATGAGGTCATGAGATTCTCACATATTTATCTTCTCCAATAAGTACTATCTTGGAGCTAGTACTCTGATTTGTTGCTCTAGCCCACAGCTACTTTCCTGGTAATGTAAATTTTTCAAGTACAAAAATGCACCCATGATCAGTTCATTGCAGAATCAGGACAGCAATGGCTGTAAGAGCCCCATACATATAATATGGTTGTATGCCTTTTCATACTTCTATGTTTTTCAGATTTGAAATAATGCATCTGATTGCCAGCATCAAACTCAAAATCTGCAGAAAAGTGAGAATGCTTTCTTATTGTTTCATTATCTGCATTAAAAAAGTTTCATTAGATTTTTTTTTCAGTCAAAGAGAGCTGAATGTGTCTCTTTCTTCCTTGGCACACCAGAACTAATGCAGCTTAGTTAGAAAAAGAAGATATTTTGCCCAGTTAAGATCCTTTCATCTAAATGAGGGGGGATAACTCTGCTAAGTAAGAAAGTGCCATTATTATATATCTTCTTGCCTGACCTTGCTTACATTTTAACCATACTAGAGTCAAGAAATGCATTTCAGCTTGCTCATGTCTCATTGTGATAGCAGGGCTAAATTTCGTTTTGAAAGGGAAGGATGTTTTCTTGCTACCTTTATTGTGTATTTTCACCATGGTTGCAGTGAAAAAAAAGAGGGAACATTGAAGAGGTGTATATGAGTGATATGGTAGAAATAATGGAGGTATGCAGTGCTTCATTTGAGCCAATGCAAAAAAGGCAATGTCAGCCATCACCGGGTACTTAAATTAATTTTAATGACAATAGAGAGGTGTAGAGCCAGATAGAGCAGAGAAACATTAAAGGCATTTAGATAAGTTAGATGGATACAATTTGTTCAGACCTACTAAAGTTCGCTCTAAAGTCATTAAAGAACTTAACCATTAAAAATTGCCTGCAAGGATTTCTGTAAGTGAAGGGATCCCAGCAGACTGCAGAGAACAAAATTTAAAAACCAAATAGATTAAATTCAATACAGGTAATCATGGAGAATGACTGTTAGGAAGAGGAAATCAAATGCACAAACCTAAAAATTATGAGTAACCCAGGTGAAGAGAAGCAGAAAAAGGAGATTTGGGGGTGCAATAAATCACAAACCAACCCAACAAGTTACTGTGTCAAAGAAATTGAGGCACAGTGCAATATTTGTTTCCAGAAATACAAGTTGTGTTATGCATTAATAGAAGAGGAAAGGATAAGATAGAGTTGGGGTTTTTCCCCCATCTACTAAGCACTTAGCTAAGCTAAGCCTTACTAAAATGCTGCATACAGTTTGAGCATCGTGTTTAAGTAAAATGTAGACAAAATCTGGTTGCTCTCAGAATTCATTCCAAGAATAATTAAATAATTAGATAAAATGACTTAAGAGAAAGACCTAAAGAATTTGGATATGTTTAATCCAGAAAAAAACACCAAAACATGAGAAAAAGCATAAAAACCAGCATTCTGGTTGTAACAAGTTGCTATAAAATAGACAATGAGCAATTGCTCTTCACATGCGTTATGACTGGAGGAGACACAGAGAAGTAATCTGATTTATTAGTACAGAAAAATGGGTTATTATTTTAAGAAAATATTTTATTTGTGGCTTGGAGACAGCTTTCTGTGTGAAGATAATGAAAAATCTAGATTAAGGGAGGTAAACAAAGCTCAGACTGGAGGCTTAAGGTTTGCTACCAGATAGCCAGGTCCTAGCAACAAGGCGAATTTGTACTCTAAAAGCAAAATTTTTGGAGGCTCTTGACTGTAAATCAAAGAAGGTCATAACTCATTCATGCCCTCCCACAGACATGCCTTAAAATGTGCAATTACTTATTCATGTGCCTGGCAATGCTGATGTCGAAGAGAGTGACTGAATAAGGAATGACAAGCTGTGTGAAACATGAAGGCTGAAATTGAACAGAATTTATATTGAACAGTGAATGGACAGCAAATGGAAATGCAGACTGCAAGATGGCATATCCCTTCCAACATAAAATAGAAATATATTAACATCACTAGTGCTTCTTTTCTGCATTATAATTATGTTCTCATTTTGTTCAGTTGGCAGTTTGCATGAGACCAATGCCTGCCTATGAAAGCCACTAAGGATGAAATGTTACTGTTTATGTGACAAAAGATGTCTGTGTTTATGGGGGAAAGAAGGGATCTAGGAGCAGAGAAGGAAGAAACAGGCTCTCTATCTACCCAAGTTAACTGGGTTTGGTAATAACAGAACAGCAGGTGTTGGAGAAGATAATTAAGTCATGAAGTTTACAGCATTGTGAAATATTCTATAAGGATGGATAATTGTATTAGAAAAACACCTCTGATGCTCAATGGGGAGCAGCTCCCTGCCTGAAGAATCTTCAAAAGTGTGAAACACAGTGTGTAAGTACATCTAATAAACAAAAAATACCAATCAGCTCAAACATTGGTTTGCCTGAGGAAGATTGACATCCCTGTGAGTCAGGTATGCAGATCTTATGTGCAGAATGGATTTACTTATTGCTTGAGGAATTGGCAAGGTTTATGGAATCTTGCCTATACGTTCAAAAGGAAATTTTCTTCAGAATTGATTGGTTTGTGTGTCTATAAATACCCATGTGTTTAGGCATAAAAGTACATTTTCTTTGGTAAGTAGACTGCATTAAAAACTATTGTAAAGAGCAGGGAATAAGAGTGTGTCATTTAACATCTCTTTACATTAAAAACTAATTAAGCATCCAAGTTACTCATTTAAAGAAAAGTACATTGCCGTTTATCTTCATGCATTGTAGAACATAGTGCCTTCATAAACCGAATAACTTTATCAGTGAATTCATGAAATAATTTAGGCTGCTAAAGGAAATAATGTGCTTAAAAGAAAGTGGTTTTTTTCTTCCTCCTTTTGCTCGTATAAGAGTTGTATTGACACATTTCTTCAGAGGAAAAGGTTCACAGATTATTTTTTAATTAATAGGATGAGAAAAGCTAAGAAGGAGGGTTTACAACAGGCCAATGTGTATCTACGTCCCAAAGCCTATCTGTCAACATCAACATGCTTGAATGCCCATGCAAAGAGAAAGGATGACCAGTAAATCTAAGGTCAGCATGAGTAATCCCTTTCCTGAACAATTAAGTTTTTGGACTCACAGTTAAGCCAAGGAGCAGAATGATTCTTCAGTTTCATTACATTCTTTTCCATCTGCTATAACCTAAATACAGCTAACTGGTGGCAGGCTGTGCATAAACACAGGGAATAAGCCAGAAGGCATTTATCTTAATTCCTCTTTGTCATGCTAATTCTTTGATGCCTCAAGTGGCTGTTCTTCCAGAGTATCTGCAAGGTGATGTGTAGTATTTCTGAACATTTGAAGAAGGTTTCTTGCTCATTAGAATTATGCTGATGCTAAATATCTGAGAGAAGCAGATCAGTTTGCTGTGTCATCACTGCGCTGTCCCAATGTCTTGCAGAGGCCATCAGGGTCTGTTGAACACTGACAGCATTTAGGGTAGATCAAAACATGAAACACAGTTCTTCTTGTTAGAAATTAAAACTCTAGAGGAAATGAGTATGCAAGGTGCAATCTCACTGTAAAACTCCAAAATAAAAATTATCACAAATTTTATTTATTAATTTCTATAGTTTTTGTTGATCCTTTACTTGAGGGCAGTATGGATCAACATAATGAAACTAGGATAAAGCTTAAGAGAACAGTGTAATTCTACTTACTTCTATTTTTAGAATTCGCTCTTTAGCATAGCAGGTGAATGTCTTCTGCCTTGAAAACAAGGTGCCAGAGAAACTTAGGGCTGATTCATCTGCCTGTGATATTTTCAACTACTGTTGAACTACTTGTTCACAATCCCAGTAATTGTAAATTAGTGAAGCAGGTGAGATGGTTTTTGTGATGAAATTGTGGCGGTCGTTTTCTTCTGAAATAGATATTTAATAAAGCTCAAGTGAACCACATCTCAAGAGTGCTTTCACCAAAGACATCTACAGGGGAGTTGCATTATGTCCTTGATGGCCTCCTTCGTGCTAAAAATGCTTGTTCTGGCCAGGTGCGAGAATTGGCCTGGCCACAACACAGACCTTTAAAGAAGCAGATAAGGGAAGTAAGTTGGCTTTCTAATAATAATTACATAGCAGAAATTTCTATATTTAATAATATGCCTTGAAGATATGGCGCTTTGAAATTTTTTGTTCAGGTACTAGGTATGAAACCCAGAATGACTAGTCTCTAATAGGGCAGAATGCAGAGTGAAGAACATTTTGCCTAGATTGACATCTACACTTTCATAATTGGTTTCTCTCTTGAAAGGAAGCCTGGTCTCACTATCTCTAAAGTTAGGCAAGGTCTTGCTCAGAAAGTGCTAAGACTCTATTGCTAATTTGTAAGAACTGTTGGTCTGCAAGGATTAAATTCAAGTTAGATAAGGCAGACATGAAGCAGAAAAGGTGGGAAAGGCAACATTTGGCCAGGCTGAGGGGGAAAGCAAATAACCAATGTGTGGGAAAAAGATGCATTTACTTTTTGCTAGCTCAGATCAGTGCTCCAGCTGCAGTCCTCCATGATCTGATGACACAGCAGCCACCACCAAAGAGGCTTTTTTGTACTTCATTCTGGAGACATATTGTATCAAACATATCCACTTCATAGTTCAGCATGTGACAAATACAATCTCCACATTTCTTTTTTCTCTTAGAAGAAAACAAAAACACAGCTCTGCATAGTTCAGCTCTTTCCCATTTCACAGCCACAGTCTCAAGCTTAGAGTATCTTAGGCAGACTGATAGCATGTGCTCTTACACTCAGGCACAAGCCCCTGCTCCCAAAAGGGTTGTTTATTTTCTCCAATTTCTCCAGGGGCTATTGGAGTTTTTGATGATATACGTTGTAGACAAGAAAAGAAGTTTTAAAAAAGATTATGACCAGCGCTCAAATGCTGATCAATACACATACATGGGTTATACTGTTTTACAGAAACACAGAACTGGGGTCATCAAATCAAATCAAATCTTGTTCTTTGGAACTGAGGTCAACCATGTAACTTGTATTAAACGCACAAGACCCCAGATCCCACAACAATCCTTTGGTCCACAGTATTTCTCTGCCAAGCTGCAAATATCCTTTAGTAGACCAACTGCCCAGAAAAAAATGCAATATGTCCAGGATGATTCACCACAGCAGGAACAGTTTGTCAGTGTATGACATAAATCAGTAAGCATTTTCACCATGGTCCATGGGATTTTGGAGTTAGAGCACCAGTAACCTTTATGCCTTTAAATGATGATGAGAAAAATCTCATGCACAACATAGCACAAATATGACTAAACTGAAGCCCATCCTGTCAAATCATGGTTATAACTGAAGCTGTATGGAAGGTGAAAAGTTATTTTCTTTGATGACTTGCTAATTAACCAAGCTGACAGATATGTATCACAGGGAAGAGGGTGTCTGACTGGCAATTTATCCTCAACAAATAGAAATATTTCTCACTCTTCTTTTTCTTTTATATTTTTCTTTTCCTAGCTTCTGATAGAAATGAGTTTTATAGTTAGAACAACAGCTAAACAATGCAGTTTGCAGCAGATAGTGAATAAAAGTTTATGTAATGTCTTCACCATGTTCTAATGACTCATTTAGGTGTTAATGATGAGCAAGACACGACTCAAGATCACTAGGTCTCTGGGTTCATGTATTTCATGCTCTGTTTCCCAGACTGTCAGTGAGAGTGTGATCAATCACCACTGCTCATTACAGTGAGTGTCACTGCTTCTCATTATACTGTATAATGAGCACTACTGTAATCTCATTGTGTCCCCAACATGGATACTTGTTGCTTTCTCTTGCTTGAAGCATCATTAACTGTTTCAGGTCATCCCACAGTTTCCTGAAATTGGCTGATCTCATCTGTGACACCTGACTACACAAAGCTTGGTGAAGTATGCAGCAGATTTAGAACAAACCTGTGAAGGATTCAGTTTGAAATAAATTTCTTTAAACTAGGGTGTGGTCATGGGGATGTCTATATGTTAGTTGTGTGTCAAGGATATAATTATAGCTTTCAGCTTTCTGCAGTTCAGTACATCAGTGTTATGTGACACCCTTGAGGCTGCCCAAAACCTCTGCACAGGGCAGATGTAACAATGGTCATGCACCAAACCTGTGCTCTTTTGGAGTCGCACCTCCAAGTAGCAACCCTTCACTGCTTCAAATATTACTAAGAAACATCTGCCTAGGCAGATGAGGCCTATTCATTAAAGTCAAGGGATACAACGATTCACTTCATCTTAATGATTGATTAAATCTAATTGATTTTCATCTTAAAGCAGGCATGTAGAAGTTGGTCGTTCAGGAAGCTCTACTGACAGCATTGACTAGGACTTAGCTCAGTTTTTGGAAGACAGTTCACTGCCTTTGAGTATCTAAGGTGTACTGGCTTGGTACCAGCTACAAGCCCAGAACAGCACAGCTTTTACACAGGTTCTGTGTTGCATTAGCAAATCCCACACAGGTGCCTTAAAAACCATGGGGTGTCTGCAACAGCACTAGAGCTTCACATTTATACAAAAAACATTAGCCATGGAAGCCCAAATACTATAAGGGAAGCTTACTTTGTGTGCAGAAATGCACTGAAGTGTCTAAGAGTAAAATTCAGCCTGTAATGGCTCTCACCCAAATGTGGTGGGTTGGCCCTGGCTGGAAACCAGGTGCCCACCAAAGCCACTTTGTCACTGCCCTCCTCAATTGGACAGGGGAGAGGAAACAGAGTGGAAGGTTCCTGGGCTGAGATAAGGGCAAGGAGAGAGAACTCACCCTGTATTGGTGTAGACAATACAGACCTGAAGTGGGGAAATTAGTTTAATTTATTGCCAATCACATCAGAGCAGGATAATGAGGAATAAAACCAAATTAATAAAATCACTTTCCTCTCACCTCTCTGTCACTCTGCTTTTCCATGTCTTAGACTTGCATTCTGATATTAAAGCTAAAGTCTTCTGATGTTTTGGAACTCTGAGCTGAGTTCCCAAGCATTTTCATGTAAATAAGAAAATGTTTCCATTCCTTTGTAATGAGAGAACATTTGAGTGATTGGAATGATCATCAATCCAAGTGATGGGATGACCTGTTTTGGCCAATACTTGGCCACTTATGTACAGTGTATATAAATGGAGTCAGAAAATTTGAATAAAGAGAATTCTTGCATGCTGACCCCGGACCTGTCCTGCCTCGTCCTTTCCAAACTCCACGAATGCTGCACAAATAGTGCAACACCTCTCCCTTCATTGTCTCAACTTCTCTCCCAATTTCTCTGCCTCCTCCTTGACAGTGGTGCAGGGGGATGAGGAATATGATTACAGTCAGTTCATCACACATTGTCTCTGCTGCTCCTTCCTCCTCAGGGGAAGGACTCAACACTCATCTCCTTCTCCAGCATGTGGTTCCTCCCATGGGAGACAGTCATCCACTAATGTCTTCAGTGTGAGTCTTTCCCATGGGCTGCAGTTCTTCACAAACTGCTCCAGTTTGGGTCCCCAGAGGGATGCAGTCCTTCAGGAACAGGCTGCTCCAAGGTGGGTCCCCAGTGGGCTCACAACTTCTACCATCAAACCTGCTCCAGCATGAGCTCTTCTCTCCATGGGGCCGGGAGACTGCTTCCTTAGACTCTTTGGCATCTCCAAAATCCACACTGTTGCAGAGGTTTTAAAGTCATCTAGCACTTAGAATTTCAAACAGCAGGATCTGCTGGGAACTAATAATAAGACTCAGAGCTATGAGATGATCCCACTTGTTTAATTTATATCATCTAAAAAGGAATGCTAGCTCCTTTGCTGGCATAAATTGTTGCAGCCTAATTGATTTCCATACAGTTGGTGGTTTTTGGTTTGTAGTGCTTAGGATTAGAGGATGCGTGTCTCAGTTCTAGACAACTTGAATAAACAGAAATTAAGTAATAACTTTAATTGTCTACTGATTTTTTTGGTAGGAGTCAGAGCAAGGACTTAACTCTTGGACTTGGCAAGATAAATTCTGAAATGAAATTAAGGTGAAACTGAAATAAAATGTCTGCATTAAAGCCCTTTTCTATTCTAGGTTTCAATTCTATGCTAAATTGTGCCAAAATCTTTCATTTAAGTAATAATTTTGTTGAGGAAACTGAACATGTGCATGGACTTGGGCAATCACTCACTGAGATCACTATCATAATTAGGCACCAAAAGGTAACAAGATGTTGTGTGCTCTGAACTCTGTTAAGGGGAGCTGCAAATGCTTCTGAGTCCCAGCATTTAATTAGTTATGAGATCATTAAATGAATGTAACTCATAGAAATGTTCTATGTTGAATCATGCATGATCAGCTGGGAGTAGGATGCACACAGAGTGATATGTTCTTAGGCCCCATAGGAGAAAATTAGCAAGTTATTAATGCCAAAGTTTAAAATAGAGGTTGATCTGAGCTTTGGAAAAAAATGTACCTGGTGCAGAACTTTTCTAAACTTGAGGTACACTAAGGCACAGATGTTTCCCAACAGCTCATTAAACTGAAATATATCCGTTGACTCTTTTGGAACCTGCAGATCTACAGAAAACTGTATTAATCATCTTTCATAATTGACAAGTGAACATCTTTTTCATAAGCTGTCTTTCAAATTAAATATTAAAGGAATTGGCCTGGCTTGTAAAAAAACCTGAATTCAATAAGAGGTTTTTTTCCCCCATAGGTTACTTTTAATCAGGCCTCAAGTTATGAGTAATTTTGGATGGCTAATTCTTTACTTCTATACTTCTATCAAAGTTAGACATTTTCAACTTACACAACTGAAGCTCTGACAGCAGTCAGATGTTTCAAAAATTATTTCTAAATGGTGGGTCTTTTATTCATGTGCATGTCCTTTTCCTTTTTATGACATAAGTACTGGGTTTGTTCCTCTTCATTTTTAGGGAAAATGGGATGAGGGAAGACAGGCTCTGCATAATTTCTAGTGTGAAATCCAGTAGGCCTTGCCAACTCAAATTCATTATTTAATGTGTCCTTTCTGCATTCTAGCCAAATTCTTATCTTGTTGAAATTCACATGGGTTGTTAGCTTTTTCTTTCCAATGAAAATTTAAGAAACTACTGAATACTTCAGCCGTCTCTGCATCATCTGCTGTATAATCTGCAAATAATATTGAGTTTTATTATACCTGTGCTCTCTTTTGTTTTACCATTTCAAGCATATTTGTAGGAAACATTTTTAATTGCCTTTATGTGATATTCTAAGTGAAACTATTTTTTTCCAGCTTTGATTTTTTTTTATTGAGATAAGCTTATGTCATTCTTTATCCCTTGTCATCATCGTGCTTTGCAAATCTACTTGGTATGAGTCTCTACAGAATTTCAAGATTTTAAAGATCTCTAATGCAATTATAACAATCTCTGTATTCTTCTTCAATAGGATGATTTACTGTGGTACATCTATCTCAGTAACTCTTGCCTTTCACATTACTCTTGGACGATCCCAGAGAGCTGTACCTCATAGCTCCCAGAGTTTGACACACACTGAAATTTTAGTTGATTGCATGAAAACACAACAGCAGAAAAAGAATCTCAAAATCATTCTGCTTGGGAGGGACCCAGACATCACTAGTTCTGCCCCTCCCTAAAGAAGGGTCAGTTAGGAGGTCAGACCAAGTTGTTTCAGTTCCTAAGGTTTTTTTCCAGCTGGACCCCGAAAAACTTTCAAGGATTAAAATTCCACAGGCTTTATGGACCAGCTTTTCAAATACCTGTCTGTTTAGATGTTGAAAAAGTCCTTTTTCAACAGTAGAACCTTTCAAAGTAGAACCTTTCAAAGTAGAACCTTTCTTCTTACAGTTTGTGACCATTGTTATGTGACCTCAGGCCACATACAACTGTCAAGAGCTTGGCTCCATCTTCTTGAAAACCTACCCACTGGGAGGCTGCCAGAAGGTTGCTCTGAAGCTGGTTTTTGTCCATCCTGAACAAGTCCAGCTTCCTCAGTGTCTCCTCACAGGCCAAGTGCCCCATCTAGTCTGCTCTCATGAGACCCCACCCAGACACTGCGCTCAGCTCGGGGGTCCCCAGCACAGGAAGGGCATCGACCTCTTAGAGCAAGTTCAGAGGAGGGGCACCAAGATGATTAGAGGTCATGCCTTAGGATTTTAGCTTTCATATATTTCAAATCCTGTACTGCATTAGTGTATAACTCTAAATTCCATATATTGAGTGTTAGTTACTGTCTTCCCCTTTGGGTCAGACAAAACAATCCCCCTAAGCCTGAAATTTAAGGACACTCTACTCCTTCAGGTCCCAAAATATATAACCAAAAGTGAGTTGGACGGGGGGAGCAAACTGGGGGAATATGACTTCATTAGCTGAAGCTGTAATTGGAGGATTAACCCCTGATTTACAAATGGACCAAACTTATATCTGCCTGAAGAACTCATGACCACCGCCCATCTTGGGTGTAGCCCCTCTTGGAGGCTTCTGACTGCCCAGGGTGTACCTATTGAAGGCCTTTAATAAATACCTACTTTTATTCTCTTAATCTTGTCTGGTCTCTGCTCTAGGTAGCCACTCCAAGGCATCAGAGGGATAGAGCACCTCTCCAGTGAGGATGGGCTGAGAGAATTGGGAATGTTCAGCCTGGAGAAGAGAAGGCTTCGGGGTGACCTAACTGTGGCCTTCCTGTGCCTGAAGGAAGCCTACAAGAAAGATGGAGACTTTTTCACAAGAGCATTCACTGTCAAGACAAGGGGGAATGGCTTTTAACTGTAAGAGAGCAGATTTGGATTAGATATTACGACGAGGTTCTTTACTGTGTGGGTGTTGAGTCACAGTTGCAGGGTGCTCAGAGAAGCTATAGATATCTTATCCCTGAAAGTGTTCAAGGCCAGGTTTGATGTGGCTCTGAGCAGCCTGATTTAGTGGAAGGTGTACTTACCCAAGGCAGGGGAGCTGGAATGAGATGATGTTCAAAGTCCCTTCCAACCCAGGATGTTCTAGGGCTCTATGATTCTATGATCTTCTACACATTTTGGTCCTATGGTACATGTGAATCACTTTATCCAGATCTCTGTTTAGACACTTACCATGAACAACTTTTCTCCTTAGTGCTGTCTCCCATGGAAGCCCCTCTCTGGCCTTCCTGAGCAGCCTGAGGCCTGCTTACCAGAAATCCTGGCTGTGTGCTCTGCTCTTTGCTTTTCTCAGTCCCCTCAAGCCCTTGAAGGCCACTATTTCACTGGCACTACAGCCAAGATTGTCACCACTTCTCCTTTGATAGTGAATAGCAGATGCAGGTGTCCGGCATCTCTTCCAGAGACATGGAATCCTGCAGCCATCTTCTGGACTCCTTGAATCTCTTCTATTGCTTTTCCAGCTGATGTCAAGAAGATTAAAGATACCATTAAAAATTCCCAACAACAAAAATATTGAAATCCCAAAAAAATCAAAACCCCAAATCCCTCAAAATTCTCTCTGATCCAGAAACACCTTCAGTTGGTTTCATAGTTCTTCCATGGTTGTAATGATGTTGACACAAACCAGCATCTGGTCTGTCTTTTACTTAGTGATAGGCATCACTAAAAGGCCCCAACAATTACAGTTAGGCTTATTACAGTGTATATGCTTTTTACATGTAAGCATTGTTGGTATAAGTGTGTAAAAATAATGTTTATAGATTCTAGCTCATCTAAATGTCATATAATTTTGTTATACCTAAATAAAAAGCGATAGCACAGATTAAAACCCGGGTTATTTGAAGAAGATCTTGTTCAGCATTGGTCTCTCTGAACCTCCCTCTTGCTGTTTCTCTGCTTTCAGCAGATAACAGCAATGCCATTTTTGACAGGGTAACATATGGGCATTCTGTGGAGTTCCTGGAAGGAGACAACCAGACAGATGCCTAAGTATGGGCTTTCCCAGCTGCTTGTATTCGAAACTGTAAAAAGGACAGCACCAGACAGAATCACTTGCCTGTGTGAACACACAAGTGCCATGAGCCAATGCAGCTAAATTGGAGTGTTCACACACACAGACAGCTGTACTTCCCTAGTGACTTGTCCTCTATAAATATCCCAGGCTGCATCTGAAGTTCATCTTACCACAGGCAGTTTTTGCTTGATGACTGCCAAAAGTCCTTATACAATCACAGGATCACGGGACAATTCAGGTTGGAAGGGAGACCAGGAAGACTCCTACGTGCAGTCTGTGGTATCAGCATAAAATATATTTTAGAACAGTACACAAATCCATCATTAAACAATGCAGTCAGGCTTGCCTGAAGGCAGAGTGTAAGCAGATGACTTCTTACCATGTAAACAGGAAAATTCTGACACCAGGAAGACCTAAGGCACATTAATATCTTCTCTTTTCCAGTAAAATCTCTCTGGGTTTTTCCTTTCTGTATTTCACAATGAATTTAATGATAGAACCTGAATCTTTAGAGCAATATATGGGATAATTCCTGTACTCATCAAAATATTCCTTGAAAATCTGAGCTCCAAAATTGGTTTGATAGTTGTTTCATTCTATATTCTATATTCTATATTCTATATTCTATATTCTATATTCTATATTCTATATTCTATATTCTATATTCTATTATTATAAATCCAAGGGTCAGTTAGATGTAAGATCTCTACCAGAATTGTGACTGTGTCCTCTATAGTAGAAGAGCAACAGCGATGAAATTTAGTGCAGATTTATGCTGAAGATTTTGAGTTGAAATTATTTTGTGTTCCCTTACAGCTGGTGGGAAGGTCTAGCACAAGATAGCATCAAGAGTCTGTTTACACCTCCAGATCCCCTTTAAGTGAAACCTTGGTGAGGAGAGGAGTAAAGGCTGTGGTCAGCGCTGAGAGGGCACAAGAAGATCTCATGAACTAGAGGAAGTGGCTTTGGGAGGAAAAGAACAAGGCAGTCCAGATCCTGGAGGAGTGCTGGTGTTCATGCCTGCTCAGTGGTCACCTTCTGCCCTTTGCCATGGGGGATGCTCATGCACCAAGCTGCAGGGCTCTCTGGGGAGTCCTCCAGGCTGTGGAGTGATCTCCAGTCAGAGCAAATGGCTTTTGGAAACACTGCTGCCTTTTCTGCTGTCACCAAAAGGGACATTTCTGTGGCCAGGCATTCTCCAACAAAGCATTCAGCAACACACAGCACTGAGCAACACGCTGCAAAACAGAGTGAACTCTGCACACCTCAGCTGTTAGAATTGCCTTGGGTGGGAAAGAATTAGGAAATTACGCTGATGAGCATAAAGTAAAAATTTGTCAAGAACAGAAGAACTGAAACAGGAGTTGTGTTTCTCTGTGTTTTATTTTTTTTTCAGCATGGTAATTGTGTGGTCAAAATAAAAAGAAATAAAAAGTTATAACTAAAATATAGTAAAAATATAATTAGCATTAATTTAATAATTATTTTCACATAATGCAATAAAAAGTTTTGCTGTTTCATTTCAAAATTCTGGCATATCTGTTGCATTACTTGGTGCTCCAAACAGAAGTGGTGTGAGGATATACTATTTGGTTCTGTGTTAGCTTTTAGCTCTCTATTTGGATAATTAAATTGACAACAGCTTAAATGGTGCTGCATTAAATCTTGCCTGGTTAAAACAGGTTGTTTTAACAATTTTGCCTCATTACAGGTTGTTACAGACTTTTCCTGATCTGTGTCAATTTAATGTTAATACACCTAATAAAACCTCAGCATTCTATTTAACCCATCTTCAGGACCTGGCTGCCCTATACACCCTGAGTGCTGAAACCACAAAGTGGGGTCCTCATTGGAGTGCTGAACTCCCTGGACTTTCCTCTGGAAGCTAAGAAGTAATACCAGTGACCTACAACTGGACCTATGAAACTTTGGAAATGGACAAAAACCACAGATATATATCTGAAACTCTGAGAGCTAAGCATTGTCTGATGAACTGAGAAGGTATACAGGTATTTTCACTTCGCATATTATCTCTGTCCATACTTCTAAATTATTTTCTAGTGACATCAGACTGCGTTTCATTCCTCATTTTTTTTTTAACTGAATAAGTTGTAAAGCATTGCTGGTGTCTTTTTCTGTATCGTAATACCCCTGCCTTTTTACAATGGGAATGATAAAATGTGGACTAAGGCTTCCCCACTATAGTAAAAAACTTTATGGAACAGGGGCAGTTTGTAAGTATCTCCTCCAAGAAAGTGTAGGATTTTTATGAGGCCCAGGGGAACTGGAGCAGAGATATGGCATACATGGAAAAATATAGGGTATGTTTCTAAACCAATGGATACAGCTTTACAGTGTGCCATATTAACTCCAGAACTGAGGAGGATTTTAGTCATGTTTGGCCTTTCTATGATCGAAATAGCTAGTTCTCCTAAAGTCTGAGATGCTTGTATAGTACTTGTAAAACTATTACATGTTCCAGAAGAGTAGCTAAAAACAGTGATTATCTTGTCAGAAATAAAGGTTTCAGAGAAATGAGTGCCAGTATATATCGATTCTGATGGAAAATATCTAAAATCTACCATGCAATTGCTACTACAACAACAGGCAGATCGGAAGAAAGGCATCATGAGCTTCTGACTCATCTGTGTCCTTTGAGAGGTCAGAGAGTGTGGGACACAACTGTCTGTGGGCTTTGTTTCTTCTTGGCAGCCATGGAGCCACAGGACATGGTCAGCTGATGCAAAAACACAAATAATCTCCCAGACTTTATTAACAATTGCATACTACAAAGAGACAATGTCAGTATAGATAAAAGCCCATCGAAACCTGGGAGAGGCAGATCATCAAAGCTGGCACACAAATGTGCTTGTAGCTTTCTGCACCAGCTTGATTTGCTGTATTTCACTAGTATTACAGCATTCTCAAAAGGGAACATGCTGATGAATATCTGGACAATGAAACAGATTTTATGGCTCTGTTGATATGCTAATGTAAGACAGATATGCCAAGAAAGTAAAAAGTGGTGATGAACATTTACCACTTGTCTAAAAGTATGCATGCAGCCAAAGTATGGTCTGAAGTATTTTAGACATAGGGCAGAATTTAGACATTTCTTTGGTAAGTATTGAGAACATGGTCGATGCTGTGAGCTTGACAAAAGCAAAATCTTGCAAAATCTTTCCGCTTCAAAGAGCAGTTTTGTTAGTGATCTTTCTCAGTGTCACTTTACTGAGCTCAGTGAGTCAATCTGGAATTCCCCATTCGAACGTGACACATTTTGTATTCCCTCACAGTCTTTCCCACAATACCACCCTGCAACGGGAAGGCCACAAACCTTCTCAGTGGCTATCTCCTGTTTCTCCAAATCACTACCTGAAATGCAGGAGACTCACAGGAACTATAAGCTCAGAAAATAACTTTGGTTGATTGATTTTATAGAATGTTGTTGCAATTAACATCTATCGAATCTATCACTGAGTGATAAAGCTGCAAGGACTGAGCTGAACATTCAACAGCTTTGCTGATTGTCACGTTGGCTTTATCATTAATGGGCAAAAACAACTCCACCAAGATCCAACTGAGTCACGGTAAAGAAAACAGCATTAGGAATATCTCTATGAACTTCTAGTGCATTCTCAGCATGAAGAATCATTAAGATATACAGATTTTCTGCACAAGTAGAAGATTCTGAAGAAATAAAAGCAACAACTTTTTCAACTTTTATTTTTCCTGAATTACTTAATGCACTTAATCATTATGTTAGGAAAAAGCTTCTGAAAAACTGTGTGTGCTTGTAAGACTTGGTACTAGCCATCAAAAATGTTGGTCCTGGTATGATTATGATTCATGTTACTTACTTTTCCCCTAGATTTTCTCTGGTGTGGTTTTCTTTTTATTTGGTTTTGTTTAGTTTTGTTTGGTTTTGGTGGGTTTTGTTGGGTTTTTTTGTTGTTGTTGTTGTTTTCTTTTCTTCTGTTTTGTTCTGGGTTTTTTGTTTGTTTTGTTTGTTGGGGTTTTGATTTTTGAGCTTTTTTGGTTGGTTCGTTGTTTTCGTTTTCTTAATTCCATTTCCCTTCTGATCATATCTGAAGTCACTGGTGTCCTCATCCAGACTTTTATGAGACTAAACACTCAGTTTTATTTTTAATATTGCCCAAAACTTGACATGGAGGCTTAGGGCCCCTGAGATCTATGTGAAATTCTGCCCAGACTGATATAGCATGGCAAGAAAAAGAATGAGAAAAGGGGAAAGTCTAGTAAATCACATCCCTGTGAAGAAGGATGGAGACAATTAAAGACTGACCAATTTTTATTACACTAGTAGCTATCAGGATGACTAATTGCATTGTAATATTTGTTGTACTCCCTCCTGGCTGTTTTCTAGTCCTGTGGTTATCCTGCAAATGCTCCTGGTCTGTTAAGGCAGGACTCATGTGAGCACCTCCAAGTGTTTGGATTGCAGGTATTCCCATCTGAGTTAGTCACCCCGATTGCCCTCTATAGTCATGATTCATCTTATTCTGGTTTGATGTCTGTGAGATGGGTCATGGGAATGCTTCTGTGGAAACACCTCTCTATTGCCAACTGAGATGTGTGTGTCTCTAGCTGGGTCAGATTTATGCTAAGCTGGCTCCTAAATGTGGTACAGGGTCAGATCCAAAATCAGGACCCCATAGTTATTAGTTAATCAATATTAGAAATTAGTTATCAGGGTTATACAATACCTCTAAGAAGTTTAGGCTTACCTTAATGCTTGAAGTACAGTCAGTTTTCCTCTTCTATACACACAGTATTGGGTCATATCTATGGTCTCTGGAGTTTTTGCTGACCACAGACCGCAAAACTCTCCGCTTTGAATTATAAAAGAGTTAAGGGGAGATTCCAGACCTCCTGTTCCTGCATCAGATCATTCTACATTGGACTGTGTTCTCTTCTTCCTTTCTAAGAGGACCCTGTCCCAGTTTAAATTTGCAATTGAAGCATCACTACTGCAAGCCAACAGTCTCCCTTCAAACATAAATCTGAAAATAATGTGCAGCCTGTACAAAGTTATATGACTGCAGCCAGACTAGATAATACACAAACACATCTTTGTGTGTCATGGATTTATGACACGCTCAGCCTTTTAATGTGAACCTTGCAGTTTAAGGGAGGGGAATCTGCCCTTTTAATCAATTCCCCAGGTGAGACCCCACCTGGAGTACTGGATCCAGCTCTGGAGCCATCAGTACAGGGAAGAAATGGATCTGTTGGAATGAGTCCAGAGGAGGAGGCTGGAGTATCTCTGCTGTGAAGACAACCTGAGAGAGCTGGAGTTGTTCAGCCTGGAGAAGAGAAGGTTCCAGGGAGACCTTATAGAAATTCCAGTACCTAAAAGGGGTCATGAGGGCATGTAGTGATGGGGCAAGGTAGAATGACCTCAAACTGAAAGAGCGTAGGTTTAGACAAGATAAAAGAAAATTACTATGAGAGTGTTGCAGCCCTGGAACAGGTTGTCCAGAGAAGTTGTGGATGTTCCATTCCTGAAAGTGTTCAAGGTCAGGTTGGATGGGGCTTTGAGCAATGTGGTATAGGGGAAGGTGTCATTATCCGTGACATGAAAATTGGAAACTTAATGGTCTTTAAGGTCCTTTCCACTAAAACTAAATATGACTGTGAACATGAAAATTTTTGTCCCCATTGAATGAAAAAGCAATTTTCAGACCGTACAATCTTTTTCTGTAGTAATTTTTCTCTCTTTCTCTTTGTTGTCATACCCAGTAAAAAAAAGAACTAAAAAAATTCAGAAGATTTCCTGAGAACTGAGGTAACAAAATTATGTTATTTTAATAATAGGAGGAAATAGCAAGAGTCTTTCAGCAAAAGTTGATAGAAGTGCAGTTAGGAAGGAAAGTGTTTAATTTCTCCATTATATCAAATTTTGTGTTCTGTTTCCTCCTTTAATTTAAGGAATTGAACCATGGCGTCATGATAAAAGTAGAGAATGTTTCAGCAAAGAATCATATTGAATTTTTTATTCATCAAATGTCCCAAATGAAGAATAAAAAAAAATATTATACTTCACATCTACAAAAATCTGAGAATTTTTTCTCAAGCTGCATGCTGTGGTTACTTGGGAAGCATTAACCAGCTGACCACAAGTCATGGTGGTATCCTAAGTTAGGGTAGGGTTGTGTGTGACGGTGTATACTTCCTCAGTTTAGCTGTCCAAGGCCCTGAAGTTTGCAGGAAATTGGTAACTGGAGTTGGAAGACTGGTAGCTTGGTGGACAGCCTGGTCCATCCCCATCCAAGCCCAAGAAGATGATTCTAGTGACTTCTGTGTGTTACAGATATTTGTAGGTACCTCATCCTACAAAAGTTCAGAGAACTCTTGAACAGTGAAATTACTGAATGCAAGCTGCCTAAATCAGTTGTGTTCTCCAGCTGCTCATGGTGCTGCACTCACAGTACCATGACAGCTCTGCTTCTGATGTGCTAATGAATGCTCCCCACAGTGGCACCAATAAAGGCCACCTATTACTGTCCTCATTTGTATTTGGGGAAATGCAATCTAGAAACTCAGTGGGATGCACATCCAGAGGCAGAGATCTACATGTAGGTGTTTGGAGATAAAACAAGAGTCTGAGCTCCCACAGCAATCAAAGAAGATCAGAGAACAGTGAAAATCACCCAACAGCAGGCATCTTACAGTGCTCAGTAGCTTACATTCACTGCACTGTTCATACACTGATTAATAGTAATATTATTAGTAGTAGTTTCTCCATTGGTTAAACTGGGAGCTTCGACATTAAAAACAATTCAGTTATTTCAACGTGGGTGTCTAGGATAGCCTGAGACCATCTTCGACATCCAGATGCTTTGCCAGAGGTATATGTGCCCTACAGGTCAATTCTGTGCATGTGTCAGGTCCCCCACAGCATCTCAGCTGGTCAAGACTCCTACCTGGGGCCAGAAGGGTCAGGGATAACAGAATTAGACTGGGAATGTCATTCAGATGTTGGAAATAAAATCACTGCAAACTGATGTATTTGTTTGTAGAAGAAGGCTCCACTACATTAGAAGTAAGTTTGGCTCCCTAAACATCAATTTATGGCATTTGAGATGCTGTAAAGGCTGCCTAACTGCTGGTTACAAGCCTTTTCTAGGTGTTGTGTCAGCTTTGGGGGTCTGTACCAGGCACCATGGCAAATCCTAAATGACATTAGATGTCTCTGTGTGGGCAATTGAATCAAGCCTTTCTTTATGACCAAGACACTGCTTTGTCCTTTTGTTTTTTGATAAACACACTGGCAATCACATACTGTGTGGGCTTACACCAGATCCCCGAGGTCCCTCGGCACTCTTTACACTCATTAAATATAATTTTATTTTTCCACTGTAGATATTAAATAATAACACATTTCAATTGGTAATGGTTTTAAGCGGAGGCATTTCAATCAGAAGCAGCAACCCTCTACATTCTTTTTTCTTTTTTCTTTTTTCTCTGGCTGGTGTATTTATACAGAACCGAGCTGGCTGAGCAGAACAGAAGTAACTCCTTTGTGTTTGTGAAATGTCAGTGTGACATCCTGAGCATGGGCTCTTGGAGTCTCAGAAGAAGCTGAGTGCAGTGAGTAACTTCATTTTGTCCACAAGTGGAGCTGCAGCCATTGGTGAGGCGTGTATGACGCACTACTGACATGCTTTACTTGCGTGCTTTTGTGTGTGATGGGGCAAAAATGACTCACTGCTGTGTGGGCTGGCTATCAGCTCAGCTGAGCTTTCCAACTTCAACGCGACTCCGTAATTGACTCTGACAAGTCCGTATCTATCTTTTATATAATATTTTATAACACTGCACCCTAAGGTCAAAATAAAGTCCTGCTCCTCTTGCTTAACCTTCTTTCACAGAACATAACAAAAAAATGGGACTAAACCAGCTGGAAATAAGTACTATTTAGGTGAATGTACTGTAAAGTAACATTTTTCTTCTTTGTTGACAAATAAACTCTGTAACAGATGAAATAATAAACTCTGAAAATATCAGAAGACCCTTGCTTGTTAGAGAATATAAAGCTGGTCAAATGTTATGCCTGGAGTGGGTGGCAGGTGTTTCTATTGTTAGCTAGAGGAGTCATGGTGAATTTGATTGTGAAACAACCAAAGCCAAACTTCCCTGTTCTGTAGTGCACGGTTGCACTTAATATTATGGAGTACCACAGCTACAAAGAATGCTGATGTTTAGAGTCAGGGAGCAAGGAAAGAGGTAATGACTTTAAAATAAAGTCTTCTTTATTCATAGAATCACAGAATGGTTTAGGTTGGAAGAGACCTTAAAGATCATCTAGTTACAAGCCCCCTGCCACGGGCAGGGACACCTTCCAATATACCATGTTGCTCAAAGTCCCATGCAAGCTGGTCTTGGACACTGGCAGGGACAGGGAACCCACAACTTCTCTGGGCACCCTCACAGTAAAGAATTTCTCCCTCATATCTGATCTAAACCCACCTGCTTTCAGTTTAAAGTCATTCCCCTTTGACCTATCACTACACATCCCTCCCCAGCCCTCCAGTAGCCCACCTTTAGGTGCTAGAAGGTCCTACAAGGTCTCAGAGCCTTCTCTTCTCCAGCCTTAACAATCCCAACACTCTCAGCCTGTCTCCACAGAAGAGATGCTTCAGCCTCCTGATCATTTTCATGACCCTCTTCTTGGTGTCGCTCTAACAGGTCTGTATCTTTCCTGAACTGAAGGTCTTCAGAGCTGGACAAAGCACTCTAGGGAGGGCTCTAACCAGAGCAGAGCAGAGCAGAGCAGAGCAGTAGAGTCACCTCTCTTGCCTGCTGCCCACACTGCTTTTGATGCAGACCTGGATATATTTGGCTGTCTGAGATGCAAGCACACATAGATGTGGGAACATGTGGCTATGTCTCTTGAGGACATGGTTTAGTGGTGAACATGATTGTGGTGTTAGGTTGATGGTTGGACTTGATTACATTAGAGGTCTTTTCCTACCTTAACTACTCTATGATTCTATGGTTGTCATGTTGTGATGAGCTGCTCATCAACCAACACCCCCAGGTCCTTGTCCTCAGGGCTGCTCCCAATCCATTCTCTGCTCAGCTTGTATTTGTGCTTGGGATTGTCCTGACCCAGGTGCAGAACATTGTACTTGTTGAACTTCATGAGGTTTGCACAGTCCCACCTCTCAAGCCTGTCCATATCCCTCTGGACAGCATCCCTTCCCTCCAGCACATCAAGTGCACCATACAACTTGGTGTCATCTGCAAAGCTGCTGAGGGTGCCATCAATCCACCTTCCATGTTGGTGACAAAGATGTTTGACACCACCAGTCCCAGTACAAAACCCTGGGGACCGCCTCTCATCACTGGTCTCTCCTTGTGGACACCAAGTCACTGACCACACAACTTTTGACTGTAATCAATTCCTTAATCCATTGAGTCCACCTGTCAAATCCATGTCTCTCCAGTTTAGAGGCAAGGATGTCATGTGGGGCACTGTAAAATGCCAATGCTGTAACCTCATCGTTGAAGGCCACCAGATTTGTCAGGCATCATTTGCCTTTAATAAAGCCATACTGTCTGTCACAAATTGCCCCCTTATTTTCCATGTGCCTAAACACAGTTTCCAGGAGGATCTGCTCCTAATCTTGCTGGGCATCAAGGTGAGACTGATTGACCTGTCAATTGAAAAATGGAAGCTGCATTTCCTCTTATCCAGCCAGTGGGAACTTCACAAAACTGCCACAGTTTTTCAAAAATGATAGATAATGGCTTAGGAACTTCCTCCACCAGTTCCCTCAGGATCAGTGGATGCATCTCATCAGGTCCCAAGGACTCATGTTCCTTCAGGTTCCCTAGATGACTCAAACCTGACCTCCCACAGTGTATGTTTTTTTCCAATCCTTGACTTTGCTCTCTATGATTTAAGCTGTGGCTGAAAGACTTGCTGGTGAAGCTTGAGGCAAAAATTCATTGAATTCCTTAGCCATTTCCATATCCTCAGTAACCAGGTCTCTTTTTTCCTTCTGGAGAGGGCACACATTTTCCACAGGCTTCCTGCTATCTTTCATGGACCTGTAGAAGCTTTCCTTGTTGCTCTTGCTGTCCCTGGCCAGATCTAATTCTTGCAGTGTGTTAGCTTTCTTAACCTCATTCCTGAATTCTTGGACAATCTCCAGGACAATTCTTCCCAGGCTGCCTGTCCTTCCTTCCATCCATCCTCTGTGGGCTTCTTTTTTTGGTTTGAGTTTGTCCAAGAGCTCCTTTTTCATCAACACAGGTCTCCTGGCATTTTTGCCTGATTTCCTCTTTATTGGGATGTATCATTCCTGACCTTAGAGGAGGTGATCCTTGAATATTTTTGGGCCCCTTTTCTCTTGAAGGCTTTGACCTGAAGATGCATGAAGTCTGCTCTTCTGAATGCTAGGGCAATGAGCTGGCTGTGCCCTCCTCACTGCCCTAAGGATCCTGAAGTCCACCACTGCATGATCACTGCAGCCAAAGCTGCCCTCGAGCTTCCTGCCAGCCCCTCCTTTTTTGGTGAGAACAAGGTTCAACATAGCATCAGCGAACAAGGTCCAGCATAACACACCTTGCTGGTTTCTATATTAATTGGAGAAGGAAGCTATTATCAGTACATTCCAGAAATCTCTTGGATTGCTAGTTCCCTGTTTTGCTCAGGATGTCAGATGCCCAACCCTTGAGACACCGTTCATCCATTTAACTTTACCTGTCTTGGTCCTGAGTGTGTCATTCAGGACAGTCCTCTAGTCATCTATTGTCCTTTGGTGTCCTTACCAAAGTGTGACCAGTGTCTTACCTCACAGCTGATTCATCTCTATTTAGACATCTCTTTAGAATAGGATGAACTCTCCTCTGGAGATACTTTCTCTTTTACTACCCTATGTTGGGACTTGGCTTTTAGAATGAGTAAAATTAGAAATGATAAATCCCATCATTAGGTGCTATTTTGAGGAGGCAGGTAGGTACTAGATTTTTTGGGATGTTTATGCAGTGACTAGCCACTGTATTTCAAGAAGACCATGGTTTATGACAGAAATTCTCCAGTGCTACTGCAACTTCTTTCAGTTTTTAAAAAACCTTACTAATGTCATTGGGTATTATTATAGATCAGTTCTCTGAGCTGATATTAAGTACTGCTTGGCCCAAAAGGAGAATGTGGATAGATCATAAAGACAAAAATCAGACTGAAATAATAAAGATGCATATATGTTACTTGCTGCAACATAGACAGACAGATAGATAGAGAATGGAGAATAAAAGAGGCAATTTTTTGGTTTATCTGTGCATATTTATCATATGTCTCTGTTGCTGCAACTCAAAAAAAAGAAAACACTTAAGTTAAAAGTGATGTGGCAGCATCTGAAAATTCTGTCTGAGAAAGTGAAGACAGAATTAGATTCAGTGAGACTAGAGTGACTTAAAAGTTTGAATGAGGAGAAGGAAACAGATCTGCTTCTAGAGTGGCTTGGTTGAAGAGTAAGGATGTCATGCAGGCACCAAAATCACAAAGGTTGTTTATTATGACTGTGCAGCTAAAGTAATAGAAAGCTTGGACTGTGACTGATAAATAGCTGGGTAATGAAAGAGTTGCCTGCAGCCCATTAAATGAATGATGAAAGACTGAAGTCTGCTGCAAGGTTTCTGCAGCCTGACAGAGATGAGGTGGTGAAGACTGGGAGATATCCTGATCAGACTAACAGATAACTAGTAAAAACTGAACACATGGATCTTGCATGCATATGTAGCCTGAGGCTAAAGATACTCACCAATTAAAAATGGTGTGATGAAAGATGGTAAGGGAAGAAGAAAAATGCCTGAGATAAGTACAGGGAGCAATGTAAGTGGCTGGGAATGTGCCAAAGATCATGAAAAATTATTGCACCAGCATTAGTGGGAGGTGAGAAGAGGACCGCAGGAGCTAGAATAAAGGCATCCGACCAGTAAGACAGTGCAAACATGGGGCAGGATGAAAGGAGAGTAGGGAGTATGGTTTTTAGTTCAGCAGAAGGGAACTGCAGTGCAAAGAAAGTGAGCAGCCGTATGTGCTGGAGAGTTTATCAGCCTTGGGGCTTACTGTACCTTCCCATCTGTACATCCCCGTCTGTGCAGACTAGGTGGTCTAATTCTGCTAAGAGTCAGGATGATCTAACAGGATGGGAAGGAGCATGGAAAAGGACATCGGAGGGCTGGTGATACCAGTGAGTCAGAGGGAGAAATTATAAGTTTCAGCTGCAGGATGAAAAGAAGACAGGACAGTTTTGATCAAGAACTTTGGATTCTGATGAGACTGGAGGAGGGAGAATGATGCAGTGCAGTCCACCAGCTCAGTGACAGAACACATGGTGGGGAGCATGGAGGAACTTATGTTCACATGAACACGAGTTGCTTGCCCTCTCCCTTTGCACCCCTTCCATCCCATTCCCTCCCCTTCTCACTTAGTCTCCAAACACAAATCTCCAGCCACCAAATCCCACCCATTTCTTGACCTATTTGCATTGTCTGAACACTCAGATGGCATTTATTCTTAACTGTGTGGGAAGACTGCTCTAACCACACAACCCTTTCTCAGGCTTTACTAGGTTTACCCAACCTGAAGTGATAATTAGCCTGCCACAGCTTTCAGAACTTCTCCCATGGGAAATGGAGATTGCTGGTTGCTTCTTAGGCCCCTTAAGTGGTTTCCTCAGGTCTCCAAACATCCCTGCAGGCCTGTGAGATGCTGTGCTGACAACAGGGAGGAGTATGAGACAGGCTTGAGGATCTTCCCACTTGAACAGATCTTGAATGGATCTTCAGGAATTTGAATAGAGCACATAGAACTGTAATTCCATATATGTTACATACGAAAATTACATAATTCCTTAGCCAAAGTATTCTAGCAGTTTGTTGATTTTTATAACTGTATCTAAAGGGTGTGAAGACAAATTTGTGATAGATGAGGTCTTATGCTAAAGTAGCTCCTCTAATATGAAGCTGACTACCCCTGACTGACTGCTCCTTCTTGGTGTAAAACTTCAGCTCTTTGTTCAAATTTACAACTTCCTCTAATTAATTTCACAAACTTCTAATTACAGACAGAGATTTTACAGTCTTTTAAGAAAATATATTTTAAGGACTGCTTCATAACATAAACTGTCTCTCCACGGTGATAGACACAGAAAGTCTGCAATTTGAATATCTGATGTCTTAATATTCTCTTTGGAAGATTTTAAACCCCAAGTTCATTACAGTAATCCTTCCCATAGGGCAATAAAAGCACTGTTCCACTTTTTAATACATCTGCTAATCAAACACTAAATATTCCCTCCAAACAAATCAGTGAGGTTCGGGAGAACATGAGAGTAGGCAGTCCGAGGGGTATTTAAAATGTCAGATGACTGTATGAGATAAGAAGGCTTGTGTGGGCTGACAAGTTTAATAAGCACTGCAATATTTAGTAAGTCTCCCTGCTTAATAGCAGTTTCTCTAATGGAATAAGGTATCCAGGAAAGTCTGTCATTACTTTGAAGTACACATTTATTTTAATCTAATTCCACCCAGTTGCATGTTCAACCCAGAGTGGTCTGAAAATCCGTTCTCTTACAAGACGCCTCTTCCCGAACACCTCTGATCATTGCACCTTCATTGTGGCAGCTTTTGGTCTCCTACAATACCAAAGCTCTTTCCAAACCTAAGAGGAATTTGATTATTTTCATACATATGAATAATTCTGCCTACATGGGTTTGACTACAATTAAAATGTCCAACAAATGTCTTTGCACTTTTCTATTGGTTTTAAATATACATTAAGATAATGGCTGTCCAGCAAAACGTAAGACAAGTTTTCACCCTGACTTTGAAGTCTAACTTCAGTATGATTAAAGCAGAAAAGAGGAAAAAGTAATGACTCTTGTAATCTTTTCCTTACCTTTCATGCAGTATCTAAATCTACATGTATTTTTCTGTCTTGAAAGAATCAAAAAGTCCAGGAGTAATTTGCAGTGTATATATAGTTTGCAGAATAAATATGTGGGAAGAAGAACTTCTGTGCTCCCCTTAAAATCTGACACAAATCATTAAAATTTTTGTTAGCCATGTGTCTTGAGCTGTTTAGCTACTTCTCAGAAAAGAATGATGAAGAAAATAAATACTGATAATGCTGACAGGGATCAAAAAATCTATTTCTAATGAATTTCAGTGAAAAGTAAGTACAACATTGATGGATTATGAGTACAAGCCTGTACTTTGTAATTGCAGAATGAAAACTAATGCTAGATAGTTTTATTAGGGTACCAAAGCAGTAATGACTGTGATGACCCTAAGCAGTCTCTGCATGTTATTGTCCAAGAATGGTTAGTGACGCAAATATCAATATCACTTCTTCTTTCTTTCTATCTTTCTTTCTTTCCTGTAATTGAGATGAAATGCTTGGTTTCTTCATCCTATTCTCTTCTGCAAAATGGTGCACTTCAGACTTCAGTGTGTTACTGAGGATTTTTTGACCAGCACGACAGTGAAAGAAATATCAGGAACTAAGTAAAGGGTTTGAAAAATGTCCACAGGCAGGACTATTCTTCATCATGTACAAGACGGTAAATTATCCTTTGTCAATGTCTTGGTAGCGCTCATTGTCCCCACTCACTCAATGCTGGCCGCTGTCAGGGACAGGATGATGGACTTCTCAGCATGTTCATTTCCATTAGCCCCATTTACTGGGGATCTCAGGTCATTGTTTCCAGTCTCCTTTTTCACTTTGGTTCCTCAAGGCTGGGATGAAAATAGTGGTAACTAGCCTTGAAGCTAGTGGTAGTGAAGAAAAAGGAAAAATGTGGGTGAGTTTATATCCTAATTGGCTTCAGAATACAGAGCAAAACCAGTTGGTTTGCAAAGATAGAAGTAAAGATCAGGGTTTTCACAAAATCACAGAATTTTCTTAGTTAGAAGAGATCCACAAGGATGATTGAGCCCAGCTCTTAAGTGAAGGGCTCATACAGGGATCAACCCCAAAATCATCTGTAGCTTTTTCTACTTTTTGCTACTATGAGCACCTAAAATCCTTCTTTTGAGTAAAGAGGAAACACATCTTTAATCAAGATGTTTATATCCAATAATTTAATTTAAATATACTCAAAATCTTATCATTCTAATCATTGTTAGTCCAGACAGAATCCACACATGGTAGCTTTTCCACCATTTCATGTTTTTAAGTCAAAGTTGCATAATCTTCTATAAATATTATACAGGAAGGAAGGAAAAGGAAGGACTTAAGACCTAATGCCAAAATGACATGGTAAAACCATCTAAGTTTCAGTTCTTCAGGAAGATAAACAAAACTGTCAGTCAAAACTGTGCTTCCCCAAAAGCTGGAGCAGCTGTTAGGCATTTGTGGTGAGTGGAAGGTGTCCTCCCTAGCAGTCTAGGGAGGATTCTTGCACATCCCCTCTTCTCAGAGATAAATGGGGATGGGTACACAAAGCCTTACCGACAGCTTTCATCTCCTTGTGCCTCCCTTAAAATGCCAATGTGCCTGAGTACCCATCTCATGTCCTGACCACTTCTCCTCCCCTCCAACCTGAACTCCATCTTCATCACTGTTTGCTTTACTTGCCTCACCTTTCAAGCAGGGATCCTGTATTACTATCCTAAACCTTATTCCCCTCTCCCCAGTCAGCTGTGACCACTGTCCCAGCTGGAGCAAAAACTGCTGCCCACCAGCATCCCCACAGTAGCTCTCCATGTCAAAAGCCTCCCAACCATCTTTCCAAGTGTCTCCTTCCTGCCATCAGAAAAGCAGGAAGCTTTGTGTCACTTGAATCTTGGATGAGGCCCTGGATATCCCATTTAGTCACTACTACTGATATTTAGAGATTCTGTACATGAGTACCAGCTCTGTCACCACTTCCTATGAACCCTTTAATACCTGTGTGGGCCTATAGCACTGTTGGCTTTAAGAGGAGATCATGAGGCAATGGGAGAGGCCATGTGATGTTCTGGTTCAGCTGTAACCTGCTTATACAGATTCCCTGGTACTCCAGCAGTTTGTCAGATTCAATTTTTAGAAATGCAGTGCATTTCAAATAAATATAAATTTTAAACCTAGCAGCACAGAGCAAAATTTCCACTACATGAGAATATCTATGAGATGCAATAAATGAAGTTAGATTTTTAAAATTATTATTATTATTATTTTAAATTGCTCTGACATGTGGAGAGAAAGCAGCTTAGAGGACAGTAGCTTTACAAAGAAAAAAAATTTGCACTGAAGAAAAGAAGGACATTATTTTCCCTCTAGAAATAATGTGAATGACACAGAGTGTACACTTTTCACTGTTGTTTAAGTAATGCATTTTTTATACTTTGATTATTCCCCCTCCATCTTTCCCATGAATCCAAGATGTTTGATAGGTTCCTGTGATTAGTAAAACCACACATTAATTCTATGGACTTTCTTAGTCAACCAGGCATGAGTCCTGGAATTCCCAAGAAATACATTTTTCCAGATTAGATAGCATTTGCTTTGTTCTCTTCCAATTTGGACCCATTTCCAAATTATCCTCTTCCACTGCTAAGAATCTCACTTGAGTGAGATTTGACACTTCAGTCCTCAGTGTTTCAGAGATGAACTCACAGCTGGTATAAATCTAGAAGCTTGCTCTGTTTATGAACAAGTTTCTGTGCAACAAATGTCTGCAGTGGCAGCAAACTAAACCAGTGACTGAATGTCTCTGCTGCTGCCATATTCACACTGGTATGAATGGAGGGCAACAGATGAAACATTACCCTCACCCTAACCAGTTCATATCTGTCAGCTTAGCCAAAGTAGCTCATTTCAACTATCACCATGGTGCAAATCCAGTTCAAACAGATCAGGTTAAACTGCAACACAAGTCACTTTTTAGCTACCCTGTTATCCTTCTACACCGTGGCATTTGAACTACTTGAACACAGTTAAACCAGCTGATCATGCTGAACCTTCTCTCTACAGTCATGGGTTCTGCTCTTTTATTTAGAATCCTAGGCCTTGGAGTCAGATGAATGCCATAGAATCTTAGCTTCTTCATCAGAAATCTTATAGGTGAAAAAAGCAAGAAAGCAAACAAAAGCCCCTAATATATAACCCAATTATTTTCAAAAGTAAGAAATTAAGTAAAAAAAAAAAATTGAATACATTGTTTTTAAATGTAAAGATTTTCACCCACTCTTAAGATTTCAGAATGTCACCTGGATATCTTATCTCCATGACTTTTGGTAGTTTGTAAAACTGTAAAAACAAAACAGCAAAGAAAAGTTATGTGACAGCTATTAACCCCATCGCTCAGGTACATTGGATCTGCTTATGCTTCTCTATTCATGCCAGCTGATCATACCCAAAAGCAAACACTAAAGGGATCATAGTATCAGTGATATAGGGCAGTCTGGGTTGGAATGGACCTTAAAGATCATCTCGTTCCACACCCCCATTCCATGGGCAGGGACACCTTCCACTACAGCAGGTTGCTCAGAGCCCTGCCCAACCCGGCCTTGAAGATTTCCAGGAATGGGGCACCCACAGCTCCTCTGGGCAACCTGTTTCAGTGCTTCAGTAGTGCTTTTGCCCTAGGAAAAACCTGCTGTGCCCCAGAACAGAGGCTTGTCAAAGGAAAGGACGATGAGCTAAGCCTGGCAGAAACATGCTAGATGCAATAGCTCCCCTCAGAGCTTTTCAGTGTGCAGTGGATAGAACTGAGATTACTCATTTCATGCATATTTTCCTGCAAAATCTCCCTTTTCATCAGAACTGCACAGGAAGCTCTACACACAGTCTAAGAGATTCTCTGTAAAGGGATAATCTTTTTCACAAAGTGTAACATCACGATGTACTTTACGGTCTCTGCCCATCTTTATTCTTTTTCTGCCAACAATTCCTTCAGCACAACCATAAATCCCATTAGGTGAGGTCACCAGCTCAAATGAAGAAAAACATGTACTTACTTATATTGCCCAGTGTCACCCCAGGCAATGCATTTTTATGGCAGACATTTGGGTGATTCCCAAGAACAGAAACCATGTCAGTTATAAATACTTTTACAAAAAAACCTGAAACCTGTCAGACCACTACGGGCCACAGAGCTGTACTCCACTGTTACTGCAGAGCTATCAGGTGCAATGATGGCAGCCATCAGTTCCTGTAAAATTCAACCTAATGGTCACTTGGCTGATAATTTTTGGAGCCAGGGTGCCACATGAAGAAAGGTAAAACATTAATGCTAACCCTATTATTTTCTGGGAGGAATGTACCTGTTAATTATGGGCAAACAAATAATTTTCACTGAAAGAAATGCCTAACTTGTTTCTTTAAAAATATCAGAGAGACTTTACTTAAAAGTGTCTTTTTAAAATGCAGTACCACTTATCCTACTTTCACTTTCTTCTGATGAAACCAATGAAGTAGAACATATATGAATAATCATTCTTTGAAAAATGACACATCTTTAACTTTTTTGCATTGTCCCTGTTTGTGGTATCCATTTTCATACTGTTCCTGTCTTTTGAAAATAGCATGCAGCTGTAAAATACCCATTTAGTAGTGGGGCCAGCTTTTGGTTGGAGTCATAATTATTGACAAGGTTTAAGAGTTTTCTTCAAATGCTTTCGGATCTTTTTTCATTGCTTCTGTAGAAAGTTGTTTAAGACAATATATGCTCGTCACATTGAAATATCCACGTGTTCTGGAAGCTTTTATGATACTTTTCTCCTGTATTTTTATGCATTTTAATGCTGGCAATGGTGCATTTAACACATAGCAGTTTTATGCTCCTTTTTTCTTGGAAATTTTCATTATGAGTTTTGTTACTTTCCTTCTTTGATGGAGTTCCACAAGGAACTTTCTAGAACCAGAAGACAAAAGTAGAGGAACTCTCTGAAGTGCCACAATGGCAGGAACTTTCCAAGAGAAATTAGCAGTCACATGTCAAATAGGAAAATTACTTTCCCTTTGATTCCAGTTATGTTTGTTTGCTAATCCATTTCTTTTCTGATATTCCAGTCTTGTGGGCAGAATAAAAAACAACCTTTTAAAAACCCTTCCTGTTAGAAAAAGGTGTTCTATTTGTCCTTGTGGATAAATGACTTCTCCCTACTGTGAATTATTCTTTTGATCAGCTGTGCTGCAAGGTGATTAACACTCATTTTTGGGCCAGTAACATGTTTCCAGTATACCAGTTTCAAGGTCTGAAGACTCACTGTCCTGTAAGGTTGGAGAGTGCTCTGCATGCTGAATCAGAGACCCTGAGTTGCTGAAGGCAACATATTACATTTGTTAGAAGCTGAAGATATCAGGCTATCATCCTGGAAAGTCATATTTTCAATTTAGAAACACCACTTTCGAGGAGGGTTTTTGCATCCTTTTTAAGCTTAATTTCTTGGGTTAATAGAAAAATGAGGCATCTAGCTACATGTCTGAAAGGGCACAATGTTTGAATATTTTAAGCACAAAAAATATCTGTAAAACATTTAAAATAATTTTTCTGTAACCTATGTAGCATATGTGTAACAGCTAAATTTATTTGGCAGACTGAGATTTGCTTCATAGGCTTCAAAATTTTGTTTCCAAAACATCTGAATTTAACATTTCTCAGTGTGTGCTTATTTGGCAAAATTTCTGAAAACTTCAGCTCTCATCTACCATGACAAAATTGTAACCTTGCCTAACATAAATGGAGTTCTTCATGCAAAGAAGACAAGAAAAGAAGACCCAGAACAATGAGAAGCAAACACACCAGACAGATATTTTCAAATGTGATTTATCTATGTTCATTGTGATTGTTTTAGGTAAAAACCAGCAGTTGTCCACACAGAAGGTAATGTAAAGAATGTCTGATAATAAGAGTAAAGCTGTCATATAAGTAATTAGCTTTCAAAATCATGCACTGCAGGTGTTTTTTTTTTTTTTTTTAAATCAGGACAACTCTGAAATTCAGTTGGTTATTATTTTAATATTTCAATATTTTTCTATTTTTAATTCTAGTTAAAACTTTTGCTCATGTTAATTTTTACTTTATTTATTTAATAAATGAGTTAAGCCCCAGGGAAAGTGCTAATTACACCTAGCCACACCACATTGTGGGGAAAGTAGATACCATGGGAGCTTAAACTGAGATTTATGCCTTTATAAACATAAGGTTTCCATAAAATTAAATACAACTTGGACATCTTTATCATAAAAAAATCAAAACAATCAAAACAATCCTGGCTATCTGTCCGCAGGACAACCTCGTACATGACATTCCACAGAAGAGAAGTGCTGTAACTGAAAGGATGTCACTTCAAATGAATTTTCCCAGCAGAAGCTACTGGTGAATCATCTTATTTCCTGTATTTTGAAACAAATTGAAAGCAAGGACCTTCCCAGTCACAACATGTTACTGGAAATTCAGTATTGGAAGATATCCTGTGCTTTAAAAGTGCAAGTAGTGAAAGATGCCTTAACTGAAGATACTGCATGTGCTGCTCCCTTTTCAGGTGAGATATACAGGAAGGCAAGGAAGCATTCAGATAAATACACTCTTTTGGAACTCAAGTGCATTAAAATGCACGAAGCCTGGAAGAGCATTTTGAGAGATACCTTTAAGTAACCTAAGGAGGAAACTGGAAGTTTGCTGAATTAAACACTTGACAAGAAACCAAAGTTGTAAAGCCAGCTCTGCTATCCTCATTATGTGTGGGATGTGTGGGATCTTGGAGCATAACTGGCTTTCAGCAAGCTGCAGTGCAGCTCTTTCCAAGTGCTGTGCTGGGAAGCTGTCCAAGGGATATTGACTTCTGGTTTTCTGGATCCAGGAAATAGTACTGTCAAGTCCTGAGGGTAAAACTAATCCTTATTTAATTAAGACTTTTGATTAGCTGAGTTTGGGTAAACAGGATGGTAAAGTAACGAAAATATTTTGAAAGCAAAATACGGGAACTGAGAGGCAGGTCCTTGTCCAGCTACTCGTCAGTAAGGATACACTCTTAGTCTCTCTGCTCTTGCAGCTTCTGGGGATAAAAATGCAGACTCCTGGCTGCAAAGGGATCAGTGTGAGCAGAGATGTGGGAACACTTTGGTAGAATTTTTGTAATGCACCTATCAGCAGTGTTTTATAGCATTAGCTGTGCTACCAACTGTGTTAGAAGAAAAAAAAAAATGAACCTTTGTACTGGGTCTGCTTGGGATGAAGGTAATTTTCATAGCAGCCTGGAGAACACAGTTTTGGATCTGTGACCAAATCATTGTTGGTAACATATTTTAGCTATTGCTGAAAAGTGTTTTTCCAGTGTCAAAGCTTTTTCTTTCTCCTACTCTCCCTTCCCCACTAGGCTGGCAGTGGACAAGGATTTGGGAGGAGACACAACCAGGACAGCTGACCCAAGCCAGCCAATGGGCTGTTCCAACCCTTTGTTGACATGCTCAGCTATGAATGCTCAGAGAAAGACAAAGAAAGTGTAAAGTCTGCTGTTTGTCTTCCCAGATAACCACTGCATGCAACGAAGCTCTGCCTGATAGAAATGGCTGCATTTGCCTGCTGATGGGAAGTAGTGAATGAATGTTTTGTTTTGCTTTGCTTTGCTAGCATGTGCTGCCTTGCCTTTTACTTAGGAAACCATCTTTATCTCAATCCATATGGTTTTTTGCTTTTGTTCTTCTGACTCTCTCTCCCATTCCCCTTGGGAGGGAGCTGGGTGGAGGAGCTTGCCTGCTAGCTTGGGTTAACACCCCACAATCTTGCAACAAGGCCCTAACAAGTCCTTCTCTCTGTCTCTCTCTCCAAACCTTCACATTTAAACATTTTTCCCTTTCAACTTATACAAAACATGTTCAAGAGGTACTCAGTAATAGACCATAATCAGAAGCATGTAAGTATGCTGTTGCATACTTAATTCAGGTGCACAGCTGTGAGGACACATGCAAAGGAGGCACTCGGAAATTAAGACTGGCGTGTTTTGACTGAGCTGCTGATTTGATTCTGAATTGTCCAAATGTTATTTAATACACGTGATGTAACTGCTCTGGTTGTGTGAGTGACCTGTTTGGAATGCTGTGCCAAAGGCTGTCCTCAGTGGTAGCCATGCAACCGCATTGATTTCCGTGCGATCCACAGGCGTGTTTGCAGACAGAAGATCACCTCAGTGGTGTGCCCTTCTCCACTGCAGGATCACCCACTCTTTACGTCTCATTTTTGTCATCAGAGCTGGTTGCTGCTTGCATAACTAATGGTGTCAGTGATTCTGTTCTCCAGTCTGTACAAAGGCATGTTGTCCTTACTCCACACCAGGTCATCCCAGGAGAGCCTCCTCCTAAATCACTTCCTTTTCCTCCTCACTCATTAGTTTATCAGAATCCTCTTTCCAATTCATCAGATAAAATTTGATTGTTTTACTTTACAACAAAAAAGAATTAATTTAGAATGGAAGTGATGGAGAAACGTTTTGAGGCACTATCAAAGTTCTTTGACAAAATTTTTGGAAGAGCTTAGTGTTCAGATCATTCTGAACTGTCATGCTCCACAGATAGAAAGGCCCTATGTGCAAATATGGGGTGAATAGGCCCCTGATCCAAGAAACATGTTGATTCTTAAGTCCCTGCGCCAGGAAAAAAATATGCATTTATTCCCACAGAGGACTGGACAGACCCCCCACTCCACAGACAGCGAGGTGCCGTGTACTAACACACATTGAATAGGTGCCTGTCCCATGGAGGGACACATAATGCATCCAGCTCTGGAGTCCTCAGCACAGAAAAGACCTGGATCTGCTACAGAAGGTTCAGATGAGGGTCACAAAGATCATGAGAGAGCCAGCCCACCTCTCCAGTGAAGAAAGGCTGAAGGAGTCATTATTGTTCAGCCTGGAGAAGAGAAGGCTCCAGGGACACCTTTTACCAGCCTTCCAGTACCCAAAAAGGGCCTACAGGAAAGATGGGGACAGACTTTTTAACAGGGTGACAGGACAAGAGATAATGGTTTTAATCTCAAAGGGGGTAGATTTAGACAGGATGCAAGGAAAAATGTGGGTGGTGAAACACTGGAACAGGTTTCTCAGGGAGGTGGTAGATGCCCCATCCCTGGAAACATTGAAGGTCAGGCTGGATGGGGCTCTGAGCAACCTGATGTAGTGAAAGGTACCTCTGCCCATGGCAGGGGGTTTGGATTAGATGACTTTCAATGGTCCCTTCTAACCCAAAAAATTCTTTGATTCTCCCCATTCCTAGGAGTGGCTAAACCAGCCTGCGTTCCTAGGACTGACACATATTGATTTTTCAGGAGGGTTAGAGAGGTCCTCAACACCTGTTATTGTTATCACAGTGTGTCACTACTCTCAGACTGTGTCTCTTCCTCTGTCTGGAATTCCTTGCTCCCTGGCATGTAATTTGTGCCATTACTATACCCAGCCATCTCCTCAAAATGTCTTTTCAAAATATACCTGAACTTCTTATGCTCAGTCTGAATAGAAGTTGAAGGAAAATGAAGGAAAAGTTTTATAAATACCTCGATTTCTTCAGCAATTATCTGTCACACTGTGTGTCCTCAGCAGCTTTAGTGACCTGTTGGAAGCAGAAGGATAAAAAACAGCAGTGAGGAGAAAAGTTTAATAAATACCCATTAGCATCTAGCATCCACCTTATAACCCAATTTATATGATGGATGTCTCTACCTCGATCCTCATGGCCAGACTTCTTCCTCACCCAGCTATGCAGAGCAGCAGGGATCAGTGTTGCCAGGGAGCCAGTTAACAACAGCACCTTGGTACAGTCATAGCCTGGGACAGAGAGTGCAGCAGGCTGCTTTAATAAACTCACAGCACGTTGTACCTACACAAGAGCAACTGCTCCAGCCCCTTGCTAGTTTACTCCAGTAGGTATCAGAATCAGGAGAATATTGGCACTGGCAGTGCTGACTGTGTGCATCAGAGCAAGCAGCACCAGGCTCGTGGCCTTTTTCCTGAGAGGAGCTATGAGATCCTCTGGATAATGAGATGTTAAAGATGAGATATAATTTTGTCACCATGTCATCAAATCACTTGGATGGGATTTTAATGGGTTTTTGACTGGCTTTCTGCCTGCAGGATTCCTCAAGGGCATTCTTTTCTGTTCTTTACCCCTGCATGGACAATCTGGGTTTCACGCATCCTAGCTTGAGTCCTGAAGAAATTAAATGCTGACTTTCAGAGGAGGTTGCTGTTGTCTTGGCCTAAGTCACCTGTTCTCAGAGAACAGTGTGAACTGAGACCCATATGAGAGTGTTGGAATAAGGGAAATAAGCTTCCATGGAAAGCAGAGGACAAAAATAATAATTCCAATAGGTTCATTTTTCAAAAAGCCTTGATGTTTTAAATCAATTCAATCAACTTCAACTGTTTGAAACATGGATATATACTCTTAGCAAAACATACATGTTAGATTCCAAATTAGGTGTCTACCATTCCACTTTTCAGAGGAACATTGATGTCACTTTTAGGAAGTAGCTGTAAGATGGAAAGAAATCTATTCTTGGAGGACAAAAACTCCAGAATAAGTTTAGAGAACATGCTCTAGGCTGGGTCATGAAGACCAATCTTAAAAGGTAAAGGTCAGGTAGCAGATTTTGTCAGTGTTTCCCTCAGACTATGCTTAGCATCTGTGGATAATAGGCAACAAAAGTCCAAACTGCTCCAAGCTAATTTATGTCAACAAATGAAGTATAGGCATCCAGCACATGGCCCAGATGAAGCAGGTCTCCAAGGATAGTGCTCAGAGCTAGTTCCTGGCTCCTGCCCTCTTCATTACCCAACCAAGGAATGAACCGTTGTCTTTTGTCTCTCCCTCTCTGTCATCAGAGGTTACAGTTCACACCTTTCTGTAGATTTTCGTGATAATAAAATTGCCTGCACTTGGAAGTGTTAAATAATCCTGATCATAAATTCTAAGGGAGGTGTTTTCCAGGACCAATATAATTTGCCAGAAATGGGAATGAATGGGTGGGGATGGGTTGAGGGTGGGAACCACCTGAGCGAGGTGCGATAGATAGAATGGGCTTTCTTCTATGCTCTAGTCATGTTCCTTGAACTGAGACCTTGCCAGAGTGAGCAGCTGGGTTTCTGTAAGAACACAGTCCTGTTCAAGATACTGAGGTGGGGTATTTTCCTAGGTAAATAAAAAAAGGAAAAAACCTCTCTGAACTCTATTTGCTATCCCTATTATGTGGCTGGGTGTATAAGAACAGCAAAAATAAAGGTTCCTGTCCCTGAACAGGAATTTGCAAGTCCAAGACCAAAGCAATCTTGGGAGGTACATTTCACATGGCTGTCATTCTATTGCCTGAATAGCTGTTCAGGGACTTAAAAGTCACAACAGACTATTCTTCTTGTCTTCCAGTTGCTCCATTAGAAGAGCATGGGTCTTGTGTAAGCCTTATGCCATATTTGCTGTGTTGGTACAGATGTGCTGTAGCTCTGATATCCTATTTGCAGCTTACTAGTAAGGTGAAAATAAAATATGAGTCATCAATGTGCACTTGCAGCTCAGAAAACCAATTGTATACTGGACTGCCTGAAAAGGATTGTGACCAGCAATCGAGGGAGGGGGTTCTGCCCCTCTGCTTTGCTCTTGTGACACCCCACCTGAGTGCTGTGTCCAGTTCTGGGGCCCCCAGCATAAGAAAGACATGGGCCTGTGAGAGCAGGTCCAGAGAGGAGCCACAAAAATGATTTGAGAGCAGGAGCACCTCTCTTGTGGAGACAGACAGAAAAAGTTGGGGTTCTTCAGTCTGGAAATGAGAAGAGAGCCTACAAGAAAGAGGGCAAGTGAGACTTTTCACAAGGATGTGTAGTGACAGGACAAGGGGCTTTTAACCTGAAGGAGGATAAATATACATTGGACATGAGATTGAGAAATCCCTAGAAATATTCAAATCCAGATTAGATGGGGCTTAGAGCAACCTGCTCTAGTGGAAGCCATGGCACTAGATTTGGACTAGATGAGCTTCAATGCTACCTTCCAACACAAACCATTGTATGATTCTATGATTCTAGCTTACTTCTCTTTAGGCAACTAATCCTGGCTCCAGTCTAGCTCCTCATTTTTTTGATGGGAGAAATGACTTAACCGTAATTTGAGTTGTGGTAGAGGAAGGAACGCTGTAAAGGTAAAAGGAAAATACAGATTGGAGGACATATGAACAGACAAGAATATCTATGAATGGAGTGATGTTTTCTGTGGATGAATATGATGTGGTTTCAATCTCACACAAGCAGATTCTGTTTCTTCTGACACAGTTCAGCTGCCCCTCCATTCAATGCAACCTCTTGTGGAACTGCCCCAGTTTATCCCAGAGGAAAACCAGAATGCAGTTGCATCAGCCCAATGCATGAGGGAGTAAGTTGTGACTCAGAGGTAGGAAAAATGCCTGGAGAAGAAACTTCATATTATGTATAACCTTGGAGAAAAATCTGTGCTAGATTTCTTTAGACAAGCTCAGAAACTGGAAATCCTTTATCCTGAAGATGGACTTACATGAAGGCTGCCACTGCATTTAAGAAAAAGGCTTATCAATGATGTTGGGAAGGGGAAACCAGCTTGCATTTTATGGTGAGAAAAAGCTCTCAATTTGCCGTCTCAAGAAGGCCAGCAGAGCAGTTCTTAGAGCAAACCCTTATACCTCTCAAGCTCTGTCACACAGGCATTTTACTGCTATTCATTACATGTAAATGTCTCTTTGTCCCAATACAAACTTGCAGCTGTCAACACAGCCAACACTAACTACCAGGAAATGAATCTGTCTGAGAAGGAAACGTTGCAAGCTATCAAGTCCCCACAATGTGCTAAAACATCCGTGGAGGCAGGCTGCCAGGAGTTTATTATAAACTATGGACCATATGTTCTTTTTGGCTTCCATAATTTTGAACAAGGAAATGTGTCATCAAATAATCCTGAAGGGAAGGGAGAATGAACTGTGCAGGGGAAGAATCATAATGATACTTCACTGGGATGGTACCCCAACGTCTGCTTTCCTGAAGAGTGTGAAGGCTTAAAAGACCAATAGAGATATAAAAAAGGGGTTGTTACTAGAGTGTGGATAAGAATAAACTTGGCAGGAACTCCACCATATGGCAACCTCAGGAGATGTGATGGGTGTCTGAGGAAAAGCTGCTATCATTCATGCTGGTTCAAGAAACAATAACTTTCTAACGTATGTATCACTCCTGGCTCTAGTCAAGACAATTATGTCCAGACATGTATGTATGACAAAACTCAAGATGAAGCAGACAGGTGACCCCACTACCCAGGTTTGCTGCCCATGCTGTTGAACAAGCTCCACATGTGCTCAGTGTAGATACGATTTGTGTTGAAAAAGAAATGAGTCTGGTAAAATAGATCCACATAGAAAGGAGGCTGAACTGAGTCTACATCAATCTTCACCATCTCAAGCTGGTAACATTTCTTTACAGGCTTTCTGTGCTGAAACAAGACAGTGCAGGTATCAGTGCCTCTTCCACCCCAACTCCTGCTGTTGCAGAACACTGAACACCATGGGTTGTGGCATATTTTTCTTCATTTACCTGACAGCTGATGTCACCGCTACCCAGAGTTACTCTCACAGTTCAGTGCAGTGCCCTTTACAGCTTGAAAACATGTTGACAAGCAGACACTAAGGGTGAATCAGCAGTGCCTCAGGTGAGGAGACCAATGAAAACAGAGATTGTGGGACATGGTGAGAAGCTTCAAGCGTATGCTTCAAGTGCAGGCAAGGTTAGGGCAGAAGCTGAGTGTGTTCTTGCAAAGATGAGGTTGGCCAATTTATGACAAAACAGAAACACAATTGCGGAAGACAAATAAAGCAAAACATATTTCATTGAAGCACAACCTAAATAACAGTAGGCAGATTTAGACTAGATATAAAGAAGAAACTTTTTACAATAAGGGTGGTGAAACACTGGAACGGACTGCTCAGGCATGCCCCATCCCTGGAAACATTCAAGGTCAGGCTGGATGGGATTTTGAGCAACTCGATCTAGTTGAAGATGGTCCTGCTCATTGTAGGTAGTTTTGACTAGATGACCTTTAAAGGTCCTTTCTAACTCCAACTATTTCATGACTCTATGATTCTGGCTGAATCTCATCTTTTTTCTTAGCTGCTCCATAGGATTTTGCTCTGGGAGGAATCTTGGTTGACAGAGCAAAGGGAACAGATTCTGCAGTGCCTCCTCCTCTGGGGTGAATTAACTTAATTGTCCCCAAATTTAATGTGTTTAGTTCACAGCAGTAATTAGTAAGCAATCCTTCTGTCTTTATCTTGATCCACAGGTTTTTTTATTCCTGTTCTTCCTATTTTTTTACTCTTTTCCACTTCTGTCCTGGGAAGGTGGGAAGTGAGCAAGCTAGTTTGGGGGAGGTTTCAGCTGTTAGCCATGGCCAACCCACCACATGGCATAATTTAGCATAGTTTAGCATCCCTACGTGGCATACACACAACAGACTTAGCTGATTGTGTGTTTTTTCTACCTTATTTCACTGTCTCAGCTTTCAACATTTTTGGATTCTCATCTGACTTTTAAATGCTTAAAATTATGTTGAACTTAAGACCTGGTCTGAAACCCGCAGTTCTGTGTGTTCAGCTCTGACATTTTGGAATAAATATCAGCAGTCCTAATAATAATTTAAAAAATCTGCTTTAGTATAAACACTCTTAAAAATTCATTCATTAAGAACATCCAGCAAGTCTGTGCTTTGAGTCTGTGCCTATAATTTAGCTGTTGATCTCACAACAGAGTTGTGCTGTTTGAAATCTCTCTAACTACCTCTTCAACTTGGCCCAGTTAAAATAGCATTGGAGCTTCGGTTTTTTGTGTGCTGTAGAGACGAGGATAAGGGATTGCCGTTCATTTATTCCATATGTGCGTGGTGCATGATCCATCTCTGTGGTGCAGCCAGGACTTCCCTTGTCCTTTGGAGCACCCACAGAGGGCACAAATAGAGTGCTATGCCATGGCCTTGAAGGGGCAGGTACACCTTGTAGTCAGGTGTTTTTTGAGTTTATAACTTTCCTCTTTCCTACACATGAAAATCATATATAAATGCTGTGTAGGGACAGTTCAACATGATGCATTTATTTCAAACTTAAATGCCACAAGTATCTTCTAACTAAGCATGACAATGCTAGGAAATTCCTTTCTCTGTCCTGATTCCCATATACTCTGCCTCAGAAATGTGCTACTAAGTTTTTCTGTATTGGAACTGATAGAATCAACACGGTGCAGCTGTGAGAGTGACTCAGCAGAATAGCTGTGAATCTTCATGCACATGACATCCTGTGACAAAAAGAATCTCACATTTTGAAGATTTAAAATGTCTTAGTTTCATTAATTTTTTCCTCCAGGGGAGCTAATATTATTTTGAATAGGAGACATTAAAACTGAAATTCTACTACACCAATCTGTCAAGATGGCAAACATGAAATTTTTATCAAGAATATGTTACACTTCAAATTTTATTGAATTCATAATTATTTTCATACTTCCCAGGCAAGATTTAGGAGTTTCTAAGGCAAGGCTTAAATGCGAAACATATGGCAGATGAAGTGATGCTAATAACAATGGGGACTAATGAGAAGAGAAATGTTTTGCTAACAAGCATATTCTACTTTTTAGGTTTTTCCTGAAGATTAAGGAAGAAACTTGGAATTTGAGATCTGGTGGAGAAAAATGACAGAGCTCCTTCAGGATCTGAGTATTTAACCTCTAAAAGCCCAGGATGAATGGACTGCCTTTTGCATTTACTAGGAGAAAACACATCAATGATTGATGGAGTTATCAGTTCTGGTTGGGCTTTTTGTTTGTTTTGTTTGGTATGTTGTTTATTTGTTTATTTTGTTGGTTTGTTGGTTTTTTTGTTTCTTTTTTTGTTTGTTTGTTTGTTTTGGGTTTTTTTTTGGTTGGTTGGTTTGTTGGTTTATTTTTCCAGAGAGCTTTGAGAGTTTGACAAGGCCTGACAAAACCAGTAAGATTTGCCTGCTTGAAAATACATCTGAAGTGGTGTTAGTTGGTTAAGTTTCCATTTGCAGGTCTGTCTTTCTGCCTCTACAGCACTGCACAAGGGTTTCTAGATGTTTAGCAGACTTCCTTCACATGTTCCCTCATATCACCTCAAAGAAAGGTGATACAACCTCCACTCAACTCTGTTCCCAGTTTCCAGATATTTAACTTCAATACAAACTGTGGCACAGTGAAAAGACAGCCTGCAAACAAGCTCTGATACAAATTCATTCTCACTTTGAGTTAGCTAACAATCTGTGCTGAAAGAAAGACACTAGCAAGAAGAGGTGTTTTCCCAGGTGTTTTATGTTAGGTTTTTGTGGCTGGTGGGACTTTAGCATTTGGATAGGCACTAGGCTAAGGATGGAATATATCATTAGATTGGGAAGGGGCCAGCTGAGAATTCAGCTTGGGAGGCAGAACACAGTGGATAGCTGCCATGTTCAAAACATGAGGATTTTCAGCTGCTATATGTACCCTAATATTTCCTATCTCTGATGTTCCCAGAACTGTTTCCTGGGATGGAGACTGATAGGCAAAATCATTGCCTGTCATTCAAAAAATTTGGCATGATCCCGAGCTCTTGCTGGGGCCAGTACCACCCAGATTGGTTATGGGCTAAGGGAGTGCTCATTGGTCTTGGCCAGAGCTTTCACAGTCCAAAGGTCCAGGGCCCCATCATATTGTTTAAATACCTGTTGTTTAAATCCCTGTAAATAGAATTAGCCAGTGAGATCACTTTGGGGAGTGCCCTTGCCTCTCACAACTTAGGAGGGTAACTCTGTGCCTGTGATAATTTCTGAACTCCTGTTTACACTCCCACATCTTAGGCCTCATGGGCAAACTGCATCAAGCTCCAGGATAAAGATAAACACCGCCCAATACTCATGTGACTTCCTTAGAAAAGTGTATCTCTGAATAGCCCAACCAAAGCCACCATTGTCCCTGCATGCCAGCACCCCAAGCTCCTTTCAGCACCAACAATCTAGTCATCTGGTTTCTGAATTTCTGGAGTACCTTATCAATATTTGTCAACTTGTATTTCTTCTACCTCTGATATTCTATTCTATCATGAACTGAAACTTTATCCTCATGAAGTGCGAAGTCCTGCACCTGGGGAAAACTCCATGTACCAATATATGCTGGAAAGCATTTTGGCAGGAAAGAACCTTGGGGTCCTGGTGTACTCCAAGTGGAGCATGAGCCAGCAATATGTCATTGCTATAAAGAAGGCAGATGGAATCCTGGGTTGGATTAGGCCAAGTATTGCCAGCCTGTTGGTCTCCTCTCCTCGGCCCCACCTGCAGTATTGTGTCCAGTTCTGAGCTCCTCAGAACTAGAGGGCCGTGGGCACACTGGAGAAAGTTGAACAAGGAACCACAAGGATCATTACGAGCCTGGGGCACCTCACATACAAGGAAAGGCTGAGAGAGCTGGAACTGTCAAGCCTGAAGAAGAGAAGGCTCAAGGAATACTTTACAGGAGGGTGCAAGAAGAGCAGAGACAGGGTCTTTTCAATGCTGTCCACCGAACAGAGGTGATTGAAACACAGAAGGTTCCCTCTGGATATCTGGAAACACTTTTTTTTACTGTGACAGTAACCGAGCACTGACAGATCGCCCAGTGAGGTTGCAGAATCTCCATCCCTGGAATTATTCAAATATTCACTGTATATGAGTGACTTGGGGAAGTAGTTGACTAACTAACTAACTAACTAACTACAGTAGTTAGTTCTGCTGTAGCATGGGGGTTGGACCAGATGATCTCCATAGATCTCTTTCTGACTCAACTATTCTGTGATTCTGTGAACATCTGGAAGCCTTTCCTTCAAAGTGCTACCATATAAAGATCCCACAGAGCTGCTGCCTATGGACATATGTGGCTAATTCCATGGTTATTTGTAGCAAATTCTCATAACATCATGGTGATTTTTTCCAGACTGAAAGGCTTTGTCCACAATGTAAAACACTCTGTTTTCTGAAAGACTGTATTTTAGCTGCCTAGAGGAGGCTTAATCAGAGTGTTAGGCTTATCTTGTAGTGAAAAATCCCCTTTCCATCTCCTAGTGACATTCAGTTGAGGTTTAGACACTGAAAACTAGTTATAGGGTAAGTATTTAAAATACTGCTATAGATGATGGAGACCTTAATCCTCATTCATTTGCCTCAACATAGTGTGTAATGTCACTGGAATTTCCTGGGAAAGACACCTGCATAGGTCAAGTTACCATGATAAAAAGCCTATAGGAAATCCATATCTTTTTAAAGAGGTGGTTGGAGGCTCAGTTGGGGCTGCAGGTATATAACTAGGTATATAAATCCCTACACTAAACAGTACAATCAAGAGTAGAGTAGAAGGCAGTTTAGTAGAGATCAGCCAGTAAGAGGGCTGATCCAGATATTCACATCTGGACTTGAGTGCCTGTAGCTAGTCCCAGCTGCACCATGTTCACAATGTGTTCATGGGCTCTGTCATGGTACCTATAGCATACCTACATAACATCCCTGAAAACCTACCTAAAGACCAGGAAGAGTATCTTGGCTTGTTTATCTTGGTCTATTGGCATCTGTCAAAGTAGTCAGGGCAGATAGATTTCTGACTGTAAGTGATGGCATTGCAATGAAATGCTGTTTGGGAGAGGGCTCACCTCTTTTATGAGCCTTTATGAGGCCTCTGTTAATAATGATATATCCTTGTTTAGGGAACAACAGTTTTCAGGAGTCAGAGGTGGCACAGCTTGTTATACCTGCTTAATACAAATGCGTGCGTAAAAACATTCTTGAATTACAAATGCATCTTCCAAAAGGTGAGGAACTGACTCTGTGTATCCTCACAGTGAAAGCTGAGCACCGGCCAAAGCAAAAGCTTTTGCTTTGTGTGGGAGGAAGCCTAGGCCAGTGATACAGAATTACCTCCCACACTTTGCCTGGTATGTGTCACACTTTGAAAAGGGTATTAAACATTAGATGAGACAACAGAGAAACTTTCAGTCAACTAGCATTTGGTTCTGCTCTGTCTGCACCCCCTACACTTCTCTGAATGCCATTCCAGTATTTTCCTTTTGGCAAAATTCCAAGTTTATTAAATCTTCCATTGATCCAGTGAAGTTCCTGCAGGTTTCCTTGTTCTGCAAGTGGTGCCTGTATCTCTGTCAGGGTTGTGTGAGAGCACTGCTCTCCCCATTCCACCAGCTTTCCTTCCAATGCCTGGCCTCCACCTTACCATGAGCAATCTCGTGGTGTCCCACATGTATGCCAAGATCTTGTGATTGCAAACTTTGGTTAAGAATGCAGGAGAGTTCAGCCTTGAAAGTGTGATCTGTAAGGTGCAGAGGGTAAGAACATAAGACATGTTCTACCTTGTCCTGTTGTCCATCTGACCTGATCCTGCATCTCAAGGGAGCATGTGAACCCGGCCTGTGCAGTCAGTGGTTTAAAGGTATTGGTGATAAATCCCCGTGTTGTCCTTTTACTATCTCTTTATGTGCTTGCTTTCCAAGAACTTACCTAATTAGCCTTTTGGACCTGCCATATTTCTACCTGCAGGGTATGCATGAAGTCTAAGGGCAGAATAATTTTCAGGTCAGCTAGTCCACTAAAGATAAAAAATCAGCCTGATTCCTTCACCTCCTTGTTAAGTCCAAATCTGTATAGTACAACAAGCTATTTAGTTGCTCAGAAAAATATCTATATCCTGTCCCACAAAGAAAAAATGAACACACACATCCTCCTTGCAACAAATTCTGTAAGCCCACATCAGAATACTGACCACACTATATGGTTTTCCTTTTCTGGTTATTAAGAGAAAAGCAATTTAAAAAATCTAGGCCTTCCAAACTCCAAGTACTACTAGGGTAAAAATAATTTATGCTAGTGCAACTGAAAACAAAATTTGTCCCATTCTTATCCTTTTTCTCCCATCAGCCTCCCGCTTCTGTGTTTCATTTATTCTCTCCCTCCTGCTGCAAGGTTTTCCTTAAATCATATCTTCCCTCAAGGCTTTGCTATGTGTCTTTTCCAAAAACATTTTGTGTTTGAATTCCTCTGGTGCATTATAATTGTCTGAATGAGGCAGCACATTTATCATGACCCAGACTCTGTCTTTTAACTTGGAGAAGTGGGAAAATTTATAGCACTATGGAATTATTTACAAGTTTAAGCTCTGTGCCTTTTTTTTTGTCCTCTGATAAATATGATTTTTGTTCTCATTAATGATCATGGCAGCATGTCACAGTTATAAACAGTTATTTTACCTTCTGATTACAACAGCACCTCTTAGCCATGGATCTCAAAATGTTTGCAGTCTTGTAGTACTCCATTTAAGAGACAAGTGGTTTATTATTGCTTTCTGAAAGACACTGAACTTCAATGTTTTATTGAAGATTTGTCAACAACCATACTAAAGCCTAGCCCAAACATCCTTTGTTTCTTTATGAGCAACTTTTAGTGAGATTCAGCTCAGAAGTAATTTCAGGTTTGGGATGTGCTGTTGAGTGCAGAGGGATGCTGATTTAGATCAAAGCCTTGTATTTATATAATAGAAGTCAGGTCAAATGAATCACAGTGTTGGTTGCTATGTCCTTACTGAAACTTGGGAAGTTTCTTAAGGCAGAAGGAGGACTAAAAAGGATTTGGTTATGCTTCTCTTGCCAAAGTGTTCCAAGTCAGAGGACTGATGCTGCATTGCCAGTGTGCCTACAGGCTGGGCTGGTGCTCTGTGCTGCACAGGAGCAGCACATGGCCTGACTGCCTCCTTTTTGACCAGCTGAGCACAACTGCTTCAGCTCTGCTGCCCTCTTCCCAATGCAGACCTCCAATTGTGCCCCAAACTCGCCTCTCAGGGTGGGTCTCAGGGTGTGCAACACAAACCCTGGGCTTAAACAGCTTCCTACTGGGCTGAAACCCACAGCCTCACATCTGCTATGGATCTGAACAGGAAAAAACCCCAGGTGAACTGAACAAGAATTAGGGTTTTGGGTCTTCAAGCGACTCATCTCATTGAACTTGGAAGAGACCAAGGGCCTAGGGCTGTGTGGCCTTTCTCCTTGGCTTCATGGCAAGATACTCTCTCAGCAAGATGCTTCCTCAGTTTTACATAGCAAGGCAGAGGTGTTCTGTGATGCAGATGTAGTCAGACAAGAGTATATAAGCAAAGCACAGAATTTTGTTTATTGATTTAAATATCCTGAACATTGCAGCTCTTTAGAGAAAGGCCATATGAAGATTACTTGACCCAGCTCTGCTCTGCTCCAAAGCTGCTGAAGATGACCAGTATTTAATCAACTCAGACACTAAAACTAGTGGGATGAGAAGAAAAATATTATCACACTTTTAGAAGAATAAGGATGTGCTATTTAATTGAGATACTGTACTTTCATGCTTTTTGAGCTTTTCTTGCAATTTAAAAGACATTTTCAGGCTGCGCAAATGTGATGTGGATATTTAACCAAGAGTAGAATCCTCAACAGTTTGAACTGAGATAGTAACAGCTAAATCAATTGCCTTAAGCAACTAAATTTAGTATGAATCTAGTCCAATAAACACAAAAATATAATCAAATTTTGACTGAAATTGTGTGGACTGATAACTCACTAAACAGCATTTCATATTGTTAGGTCAGCGTCAGCTGCAAGGCAAGTGAAATTGCAGGGTTCTTTTGAAATCATATTAATGAATAAATGAAGGATGTTGTTATCTCACACGTGAAAGATAATTTCATGGTGAGGGAAAACTGTACATCCTATCCCTCTGCATCACACTGCTGCCTAATCAGTCCTGATGACACTGGGCATTCCCATGCACTCAAGTGCAACCAGAAGCAGATGAACTTAAATAGAAGGACAGGATCTGGGTTATTTCAGGAGGATTTTCCTTTTCAGCTAAATGTGAGCATTTATGTGTCTGAAATTCAGACAAGTCAATTCTTGTTTTCTGATGAGCCAAGTGCAGATGGCCGCAGTTGTCACAGCGGCACAAAACTGTCCAGGCCCATCCTTTGCTCCACATGGGATATGAGTGAAAGACAGCCTCAATAAACTGTTAATGTATTCACTCTCCAGACAGGTCAAATAATAACTAATGTCATGCTCACTGCTGTTCCTTGCAGAGCTAACTCAGTGTGTACCATGCAGCTATAATTTGAGCTGATATCTACCATGCAGAGGAGATGATAAAGGACTGCAGAGGGTCACAGGAGCTGTGAATGGAAGGGGTCAGGCTGAAAAGACCCTCTTTGAGAAGAGTGGACCCCAACACAGGAGAGGCTCTGTGCACTGTGGGCAGTGGGGTATCTGAGGACAGACAGGGCAGTCTAACACTGTCTGCACTCTCAGGAGCCTGGCTTTGCAGGGAGTGTCAGCCAACCCTCCGGATGTGCGGGTCCAACCTTGCCCCATGGATGAGGTGTTCAGAGGCAGCTCTGCTGATGGATGTAGATGCCAAATAAAACGCTTCTTTGTCAGGAAATATTTCATTACACCCGTGGCAGCACTCCCACTGCAGTTTTTAGTTTGGGGATCTTTTCTACAAAGGCTAGACTTGCCAGTGTGTTTTCTGCAGGATTTCTTCTCTCTGGCAGAGACATAAATATCTTCAGGAAGTACTTTTTATTTGTTCTCAGTGGTGAATACCCTTTTGTGCATGAAACATCTTCTCTTTTATGTATTTTTGCTATTAACACTGCAATTGTAGTAGTGCTTTTAGTAAATTGTTATTTCAATTCACAATCCCTCATTCATTGTCCCTTCCTTACTGAAAGGGGCAGGAGAAGGGAAGTGGCTTATTTGGAGTTCAATTTCCCTGCTGGGGCTAAACCCAGTACATTTAATTGATGCCCAGTGTAGGGCTCGAGGGAGAAGTTGAAATAACCTTTTGATTGAAGCATTTGTGTATTGGGTACAGAACTCCCTGGTTCCAGTGCTTCATCTCTTCATGTGGTGTGGTACCCAGCCCAGTATATACTCCTGTAAGTGCTCTTCCTGGTAATACTTGTCAAGGTAGGATTAGGATTGCTTTGGTGATGTACTGTGTGACCTCAGTTTATGACATGATAACATCAAGGACAACGAGGATCATTTGGGATGTGAATTCAGTGTTGTTTCCCTGTCCTGGCCTTGGCTGCTACCTTTGGCAGTTCATTAATAATAGTACCCAGCTAATGGGGAGAACAGGAGAGGACTTTACCCAGCCTTTCACCCTCTTAATCTTTGTTCAAGTCTGCCAAAACAGCTTTTGAGAATTTTGAATTTCCTTTGGATGTTAAAGGCAGCATAACCTTGCTGCTAAATCTGCAGTGTCTCTCTGTATGGTCTACACTGTCTTTAGAAATTTCTAGGGAAGTTGCTCAGAAACCAGCCCCAGAGGTGGATGCTCCTGAGCAGCATGAAGGATGAGAGAAAGTGGGCCAGCTTTTGAAGAAGTATTCTGCTCCAATGATTTGGAAGTTTATACCTGAACAAATACAGGACCCTGAAAAAATGGCAGAATATTTGAAAGAAAATTGCTGTGGCAGTTCCAGACAGGCATGAAGCTGTGCTGGGCCCTGGCTACTGCCTACCACACACTGTTACTGTACAGCACCTTCAGGGGAGGGAAAGGAAAGCAGACCAACAAGCACCGTGGCCACTGACACTGCAGCTGAACCAGAGCGACAACCCGTGCCAGTAGCAGTCGCCTCTGTTAAGAAGAAATCCAAGACCAAATCAATTCTTATAGAGAGTGATGAAGAAGAATCAGGATCTTCAAAACCAGTGGAAGAAACAGGACCAGAGATAATCACCTGATCCCTATGTCTGGGGGAGCCCCTATTGACCTGGCTTCTCCAGTGCTGGGATATCGTGGCCAGTGGTGTGGCACCAGATAACAGTGAAGCCAAACAACTGGGATCCCTCTCCCAGGATTGCTGGCATTGGCCAGGAAATCAGGAGAAGACCAGAAACTTTGACCCTCTGTAGACAACTCTTGCCAAGTGTGAAGGAAAGATACCCATGCAAAGATGAATTTTTGGTGCCCAGGGTGGAACAACATGGCACAAGGTACCTGGTACCTTAGAGAATTAGCTGTGCCAGAGATAATCTTTTCAGATAATGAACAATTCCCTAACAATCCAGATAGTGTCCAGTGCACAGAAAACACGAAGCAGAAATCCACGTGAGTGTTGTGTATCAACTCATTGGGGGTGATGTCATTGAAGAAGGGAGAACAAAAAGTGGAAACTTTGATTGACACACTTCGGATACATGAAGAAACTATCTTGGCCTTGTTAAGGGCCTACATCTCTTCCATGGGCAGACTGATCAAGAATTTCCAGAATTTAAAAGAGGAAATTAAAGAGCACCACAAGAAACTTAGAGAGGAGATTAAAGAGGGAATTTTCCGTCCTCCACCGGTACAGACCAGAGACTCTGCTTCAAAGGAGGTGGCCCCCCATTCAAGAGAAAGGGTACACTCCCTGAGGTAACCTGTGCTTTCACCAAATGAACATGGAGAACACACAAGGAAGTGGGATGGAAAACACACCTCTGCCTTAGCAGCCTGGGTTGAGAGGAAGGATGGCTACCACTGTAGTGCACAAGGCTTCTCTTTTATTTTCTGAGAATGAAAAATATTGAACAGTAGATGGAATAACAGACTGTCTTTCTCCCTGCTCTTGATACAATCTGGCAGTCTGGAAGGAGACTGATGGAACAGGTTAGATTATTGCAAATGGACTTCCACCACATATGGGGTCTGGATTCTGGGATCAGAGATTCTCCTGAAGCACAAAAATTCAGGGCCAGTGTTAGATACTGACGATTCAAATTGTACTTGAGGCGACCAAACCTTGACCAAGGCTTCACCCTGACTGTCATGACACTGAAGCCCACAGGTCTGGTCTGAATTCTTTATTGTCTGCAGAACTTCCACAGAGAAGGCAAGACAAATAATGAAGTAGCTCATGGTGGCTGATGAGCCCTCATCTCCCAAACTGCCAGATGCAGCCATTCATCACTGCATATTTGAAAAGCAAGGCATGTGAGTAGAGAATATTTCATAGTAAAGCAGCAAGTGGATTTTCCAGTCTTTCTTCACTACCACAGGTAGATAATATATCCAGTATGCCATATCAAACAACGAGAATTTCTTATCTCCTCATTTTCTCTGTTCAATGCTGGTTTTTCCTATAACTTCTGAAACATGGAAATGGTCAAAATGGGTTTGAAACAGCAAAGCAAAGTTAGATCTCAGGGGTTTGCATTCGTGTTTAACATGTGGCCTTGTTCCAGGAGAAAGCCTGGGCTGCAGGACACATCTCAGCGTGTTTCCTGCAATTAGGGAGCTGTACTGAGCCGCGGAGGATCAGCAGGGCTCTGCCCTCGCCTTGCTGCTGCTCCGGGGAAGAGCAATGCTAATGTTCTGAGGCCACCTACTGTTTGCTTTCAACACCTACATGGTAATGTGTAGGATGCTGTCCAAGAGAGCAGGCTTATCCTAATGGCCAGAAAGTATTCCCAAGAGTCCTTAAGGATGTCGAGATACGTCAGAAACAGAACTTGCTGTACTTTAATTTAAGTAGCTTTATAAGCATAATCATACCCAGCTTGTTGTTGAAGGAAAGTAAATATTACTATCCTGATAATTTTTTTTACTTCATTAATATGCTCTGTAATCCCTCTCTGTGAGAATACCCTTAAAAGTGCCAAACACTCCCAGAGCTTCCACTTTCAAGTACTCAGGAGGAGTCTGGATGCACAGAATGAAATCCTAGCTCCACTGACTCACAAGCAATTATTCCCCTTTGCATGAATAGAGCTAAGTTAGGGTTTTTCACTCTCTCAATTCATCATAATAGGAATTTGCTGATCCCATGCTGTTAAATCCATCTGCTGCCTCAAGCTTTGACTTGAAGCACAATGAATAAAAGAAGGAGAGAAAAATGGAGGAGGAGAATAAGAAACTGTTATCCACAAAATACCCTAGACCGAAAGCCTCAAGCTGAGCCTGTGGAGGCCAGCTACTGCTGCACAAATGGAAAGAAAGATGAAACTCCAGGCACTACAATCTTCTGCCTATTACTAATAGCAGGATTCAGCTGAATCTAATACACAGGGACTCCCTTCCATTTACACATTCGTTGCACATTCTCAGCTGCTATTTAGGCATTGACTCCCAGTTCGTGTTGTAATACAGGTCCCACTTTTCTCCCTTTTAGATGGGGTCAATTGGATGAGCCCTCTTCTTTCAATCTCATCTAGTATGCAGTGAGACATTCAGGCCTGTTCACATCAGTCCCCCTTACCAACATCTGGCTTGTAAAGTCTTCAATGCATCAATCAATCAATCAATCAGTGATCAGTCAATGCATCAATGGCTTATTCTTTTTTGTCAATTCTGCTGCACTAAAGCTCCCTTCTATTTAAACCACATTTTCCAGAGACCTTTAGGAATCCATTTTCCCAAAGTTCTCTCTCCTCTGTTTGCTGCACCTTGGCTGGATAGCAGGTCCATTTGTGCAGAAGCACTGCTGCTGGGTGCACTCTCCAGATCCTAACAGAGAAATTACCTAGCAGGTTCTGCAGAGCTACAACCACAAAATTTCCAAGGAAAATTAACAACTTGGAGCATGTATAATCTCATATTCTTTTAAACACATTTAAAATATTATAGATAGGGAAAAATATGAAAAATTATTATTTTAAACCTCATTGTAATGAACGACCATGAAGTCCAAGAAAGTCACTTTCAGAGACTGAAAATTATAAGTTCTTTATTGGTTTCTTCACTCATTGTTAAAGAAGACTTTAAAAGTAGGTGGTGCATGAGTGGCTGGGAAATTTGATGTATGCACTGCCTTCCCTCAGCATCAATGCAAGATAATTAGAAGAAGCTTGCCTTGAATTATTTTTTTCCTTTTAAGTAAAAAATGTTACAACTTTTTTCCCTAAATTCACCTCGGAGGTTTACAGGACCATGATGAATTTAGAAAATGAAATAATTTCTGAAATGAAAGCTAAATGCTACCTGGATACCAGCAACCATGACCTAATTATTCCAAACTTGCAAAGAGAGAGATGGTCCCAACTGCAAGATACCTATTTTGTGTTTTGTAGGGCACATAGTTTTCATTCTAAGGAAAATTATCAGGAGAACAGTGTAGCCATGAGAAAGCAGACAAAATGGAAGAAGAGTATTAGATTAGAGTTGCACTGTAGGATAAGGCAGGGCTCAGAGGTATAGAAAATGACAGCTGGGTGGCTTAGGCAGTGTGCTGCTCTTCAGGGGTGGGCACCAAACTGAATATGCCTTAGTGGCTGTGTAAAAAAAAATTGTCAACATTAACCTTGCACTGTGCTGCTGTGTGCAGCAGACAGGAGCCCTTAAGCAATCAGGACAGTAAAATCCCACAGTGTTGGGCTCAAGTCACTCTCTCAGCAGAGGAAAGAGGTCAGCCGGTGGACATGAATGATGAAAAATAAAAATGTGAAAATAGGAAAATAGAACCATGTAAAATGTAAATGATGCATAAAACTGAAGACGTGAAAGGGGGGAATAAAAGACTGCTAGCAGTAATGAAACTCTAGCGATGGCAAAGTCCTATTATTACATGATATATTGTAAAGCTGATGTATTGGAGGTTACCTGTATGGAAGGAAATGTTAAGAATATTTCCATTCTAATCCAGGTTTCCATTCTAGTGCTAAAGACAGTGATATCTCTTACTTGAACTCTTTAGAGCATTTAACTTTCTTTGGCATTCCTGTTAAAAGTCAGTACTGTACTGCAGAACATGAACTGAATGGATAAAGCCTTTGGTAAAGGAGATTACATATGTGCTATCTTTTCAGAGTCAACACACTTAAAACTACTGGAGAACATTTCACTCACTTATCCACTTCTTTGCAGCTACTGTGGAGCCACAAAGCCTCTAAAATGGAGCATGTGAACCAGGTATCTGGTGTCCACACTGCTTCAAGGCAGTCTGAGAGGGAGCTATCTACTCAATTCATGCATCTTGGCAGCAAAAAATTTGGAACCCCTCCAGAAGGACTAGCAATATACCCCAAGATTTATCTTATGACTGTCCTTGATATGGATCCAAGCAGGAAGGCAGATTACAGTTCAGAGTCAGAGAGGAGGGTGTCCCATACTCTGTGTAAAAGTGTTAAATACAACATGAATCACACCTCAAACATGAGTGACTGATTCTATCAGGTATAAGCCCATTAGTAGTTTAAGCCATTGAATTTCTTCATTCAGTCTCTCAGTTTATTGCAGATCAAACTACAGACTGATACAGTCACCACGACAAACAGGAATGTGCAGACAGAATGATTGATCAGGGCTGGTTGATATTCTTAGTCCATCCAAGTTATGTTTTAACGCAGCCAACAACAAAGCTGCACATGTAAGTACCAGTACAAAGTGGTAACAGAATATAGAGAATACACAGAATGGCAGTGGTTGTGAAAGCAATTTACAGACTGCGTTGAACAAACAGATGTGGTGGTAAAAAGAAATAGTGTTACTGAATCTGTAATCAGGGCAATAATTGGTAAACATAGTCAGACTGCTCTTTCCATTGCGTATTTGGGATATTTAATAAACCCAGCACTGGAGAAATGCATCCTTTCAGGAATGCTTAATGATATCTGTAGATGATCAATAGAGAGCCACAGAAATATCTGAGGGCTGAAGGAAGTTCTTCTCTGGGACCAAATTAATGAGCTTAATGTTTTTAATTTGTTAGAACAAAAACCTTACAAATTACTTGTTTTCTGTCTATAAGACCATTACAGATGGTGCTCTCATGACACAGAGGAATGCTGAAATTTAAAGAATTAGAAAGAAAGGAATAAGAATCAATACCAGAAGATGGAAGCAACTATTTGCAAATAAGAAATTAGGCAGAACGTTTTCTGTTGGAAGCAATTTACAAAAGGAACAAGCCAGCAAGGGAAGGAGTGGGACCTCTGTTCCCTGGTATCTTCCTTTCTGGACTAGAAGTCATTCTGGAAGTTTTCCTTTGGTTTAGCACAAGGCCTGTGTGTGCATGGCTGGGTGAAATGCAGTGGGCTGTGTATCACTGCAGGGCTCAGTGTATCGCTGAGTGTTTTTCCTTATACCCCTACGGGTGTGTCTACTCTTGCCCCTGCCTCCAGCTTGCCTGCATAAACACTGAGGACAGGACACCTGGGCAGAGTCATCACTATTTATCTTGGGGAATGGACCACCTCTCTGGAAATCCTGTTCCCAGTGTGTGATCATCCTCTCATAAAAAAGTACTTACTCATGTCCAGTCTAAATCTCTCCTGGTGCAGTTTTGAATCATTCCTGTGCATCTAATCACTGGATACCAGGGGAAGAGATAAGCACCTCTCTCCTCTTCCCCCCTTCCTGAAGCTGTAGAGAGCAATAAAGTTGTCCCTCAGCCTCTTTTCCTCTAACTAGACAAGCCCAAGGTTCTTAGCAGCCCCTTGTAGGGTATTCTTTCCAGCCCTTCCACCAACTTTGTTGCCATCCTCTGGGTATGTTTAAGGACCTTTACATCCTTCTGAGCTGTCAGCTCAGCACTGCCCACAGCACTCAGGTAGGAGGACACCAGTGCTGAATGCAGCAGGAAAATTCTGTGTCTGACGGACCCCAGGATGGGATGTGCTCTCTTGGCTGCCAGGGCTCACTGCTGGCTCACACTGAGCTGCTGCCAACCAGCACCCCCAGGTCCCTGTCTGCAGGACTGCCCTCCTCAGGCAGGTCTTCTGCACTGCTTGTCTTAGGACACACTGAAATTGCCTGCTCCTGAGCTTGCAAAAGATGTTTCTTACAGACTGACCAGCCCTGAAAAGCAAAAATACTTTGCTAAGTATCTCCCTGAAGAACTCAAAGCTTGCTCTTCAGAAGGCCAGGGTAGCAACATTGCTGTCCTTTATTCTTATTTCACTGAAAATTTTAAACCCAACAGTTTTGTATCACTGTGGCCAATACTGTCTCCTACCACCACACCCTAATCCTTACCCAGAAGCTCAACCACATCACCACTAACTGTAAGGAGTGTGCAATCAAACATCTCTCTTACAAATAGTGTCACACCTCCTACCTTGCCTGTCCTGCCCATCCTTCCTGTAACCCTCCACCTCAACACTCCAGTTGTGGGACTGGAGAGGACCCTCTATCTCCTCCAACAGGACAAAAATTTCCTGTTTTCTTTATCCTGCTAGCCCAAGAAGGAAGGTAGAGTGAAGGTTATACCCAGTGTACATATTTAAATGCGTTTACAAATGTAACAAAAATGTGTACATACAACATCATTTACATACATCTGTAACAGAAGGGCCAAATAAACTGTAATACAAGCAGTTTTATTAACAGTCAAAATTTCTAATTAATGCAAGTATAAATCATAAAGTTCTGTAATTGTGAGTTCTATGCCTTGAAAGTCACCTGGTGATTCATGAATATTGTCAAATTATGCAAAGTTCAAAAACCCTATTGAAATAGGAACAACTGATGTTAATGAGCAATATCTGGCGCCTCCTCATAATTAATACTCCCCAGTCACTAGCAGTAGCACAACCACCATACAGACTGACATTTCATTCAACCCATTTCCAAAATATTTTCACGTACAGTAATTGCATCTACAGAAAAAAATCACGTACAGAACTAACCATGTGCAGTATGTATGTACTATTTTACTCAAGACATCAGCAAACTAAGGGAAAAAATGAAAAAAAAAATAAAATACTAGTTACTAATTTATCATGCCCCTCTTCATTTTCTTCCAGTGTTTTAGTCTCTACTATAGGAAGCCTAAAGTTAAAAATAACTGTCAATGCTAGTTCTTCCCCAAGGAGGAATAGTGGCTAGGAATCTCAGTTGTTTCTTAATCAATTTTCTTCTTTCTCAGAACATTCCCTAGGAAGCATTCAGAGACTGTGTGCTTGCACATATGCACTGTGGCCTTTCAGTATAAAAAGGGGACTTACAAGAAAGATGGAGACTTTTCACCATGGCATGCAGTGACAGGACAAGGGGCAACATTTTTAAATTGAAATGGAGTGGAGTTAGATTGGACATAAGAAAGAAATGTTTTTGCAATGAGGGTGATGTGACACTAGTACAGGTTGTCCAGAGTTGTGAATGCCACATCACTGGAAGTGTTCACAGTGAAGTTGGATGGGCTTTAAGCAACCTGGTCTAGTGAAAGATGCCCCTGCCCCTGGCAGGATGGGTGGAACTAGAAGATATTTAAGGTCACTTTTAACACATTTCACAATTGACTCTTTGATTCTAATGCAAAGATGGGAAAGACTAGGGGAGGACATAGCAATCTGCATTTATGAATACGCTGATAAAAGCACTTGCCTTGGGATGTGGTTGAATCATGCTCCTTGGAGGTATTTAAAAGACATGTAGATGTGACACATGGACATGGTTTAGTGGTGGACTTGTCAGTGCTAGCTATATGGCTGATGATCTTAAAGGTCTTTTCCTAAATGATTCTGTGGCTTTATGATTCTCTGTATGCAGAATAAAAAGACAGTGAGGCATCGCTTATCCTCTAAGGAGAGGACAGTGTCTATAAATGTGGGAGTGGTTATGTGTGACTCATTAATTCATCACTCCTTTTAGTTGTCTTGCAAGTTTATATCAACTTGAAAGTCATCTCCTTATTGTTAGTGTGACAAAGTTCCCTTTGAGAGGAGTTGGTCAATTTGTATTCCGTGGTGATCATTATAGCAATTTCTTGCCTGCTGATAGAATTTTAATGCAGAAGGCCAAAATTGCTGGCAGTTGCACCTGGGCAACTCCTTTGACTTCAGTAAGATTTCATGGACTATTAATTAGTGCAAAAACTGGTCCAACTTCGGTAGTCTTTTGAGAGCATGGAACACATGCACCAATACAAGAAAAAAACAAAAACAAAAACACTTATTTGGTAGAAAAACCTCCTGGACTCCTTAACAGCACTATGAACACAACAAACCACTTGAAAAATCAGTGTCCTTGAATTTTCTTTCACAGTTGAATGTGTCATTTTAAGTGTCATGATTCATAGCTACTCAAATTCTGTACTTTTACAAAGAGCATTTATACATTAACTTGTAATACAGGTTGTTAAAAATGAAGAAGTAGTGCTTAGGGTTGTTTTCATTAGGATAGATCACATTAATTAGCCCTAGTATGGAGGGGAGGAGAAGTTTCTCTTCAATGCTCTACTCTGAAGTGCATTATTAATTTTCTCATTCATTCATTTTTAGCTCATTAGCTTTTAAATGTTATAGTCTAATGCTGAGGTGAAGTTGCAAGTGTCTGTTCCCTCTGCCACCCATTTCAAGCCATCTCACAATCACTGTCATTATGGCAGTGGTACCCAAGCTAGGGTAGGGCTGCTATCATCACAGCTTGTGGTGATTACAAAAGAGAACTCATAAAGAATTCTTTCTGTATTGTTTTAGGACATTTTAGGGTTAAACTGAGTTAAAGAATGAATTAAAACTGAAGTAATTCTCCGTATGTTATAGAAAACTTATTTAGCAGATCAGACTAGGCATTATTTTTTATAGGCAACAAGCTCAAGAAGGAAGACTATCAAAATACTAATGAAAGAATTGTGGACTGACATCCACAACACCAGATAGCCTTTCAGGACCTTTGAGATGCTAGGTTCATTTTGCAGGATATCCCTTTGATGAAGGAATTACTAAGACCCCACTTTTGGAAGAGATATCCCATACAAGATATATCCCATACAAGAGATATCCCATACATTTTATGGCTTGAGGCTGTAAACAGTTCATTTACACTATGTATTTTTTTTTAATGTACCATGTAGTGAATGCCATAGAGCTCTAGTCAACTGACCTACACATCTTAGATATAATTGTTCAATGTGCTTGTAATTCTCCCTTTGTCAGTGGTTACTCTGTTAGGTACGCTGCAGAAAGCAGCTCCATCCAGCACCGTGCTAAGGATTAAAAGTACCAGGAGTTGGTGTTTTTAGGAGGCAACTGAAATATGTGAGTTTTCTGAGAGCACTGTGACCCTGCTTTTATGTGTTAGAGCGTACTACTGAAAGGATTATATGGAATGAGAAGGGATTATTTTCAAGCAGGTATGGTTTCTCCCACACTGTGAAAAACATATGACTCACTTTTGTGCTAATCACACAGTATTTCTGTAGCAGTACGTGATAGCAATTTCTTCAGTTCTTGTCAGTAATTTACCTTCCTAATAAGGCGGAGCTGCTGAAAGGGAACCAAGAATCAATAGAAGTTGAAAGTCAGTGAAATCTGAAATGTGAACCTAATGATGAATCTCTTCATCTTTACACCTTCTCCCATGCTTCCCCCACCCCTTCAAATTCCTTTAAAAATCTCCAATTATTTTAGTCCCTCCTTACTACAAGTCTCAGAAGAGCATCTCTGCCACATCTGCCTTCCTCAGAAAGCACAAGGGGTCCAATGTGCAAAGCATAGCTCTGCCCCATATAATGTGTAAGACAAGTTCTGGATAGCCATCCATGTGCTGAGTGTCCTGCACAGCACAGAAACCCTTTTCCCATCCAGACAAACCCTTTACATGCACTGCATTGCACTGCTAAGGAAGAAAGCTTATTTTGGGTCTTGCCAAAATCTGTGCAAAGTCACAAAAGGTTTACATTATTTGAAAAAGTGTGGGGCAAAGGTCTGATGCTTTTCTGGTCTTTGCCTTTCACTCCTCTTCATGTCTCCACAACAGCATTGCAATCAGCAAATGTCCTGTTTTCTCTGCTCTGTTTTTTGCATAAAAATGAATATGTTTATAGAATAGTTTATCTCTTACTTTCCTGATCCCAAACATATTTGAAGTCCACTCTACACACTATAGTGCACAAAATCTGCTCTCTATCCCTTTTACCCCAAACACCTGAAAGCCTCGTAACCACTCTTTTGGAGAGCTGATGATACAGGTCCTGAGTCTGACTGCACCTGCTGGGAGCACAGTGGCCTGGAGTGCTAGAGCATTGCATTTTGAACCTGTATCCCTGTTGGAAACAAACCTGCCAATCTGGATTGTGGGTCTGTTGCTGGAGACTTTCCTTACAGTTTTATAAAGGGTACCTATTAATTGTTATCCTCTCTTTTCATCTACAGCTGCTTCATCCTCATGGATGAGTCTTGAACAGAACTGTTTGCACCAAATATAACAGCTGATTGCTGCCAGAAAGGATGAGTCCCAGTTCTCCCTCCTTGGAGCACATTTTTTCCTCTTATCTTCTGCCAGCCTTTTCTGTTATTCTTTAAGCTTTTAATCACTCAGTTAAAATGGTGACTATTCATCTGCTATCTTAGCAAGCCAGGTGGATCACAGTATGCTCCAGTGAGCAAACTGACATTGTGCTCATTCACAAGAGTGAGTGCATGGTTTGGAGGAGACAAGGGAGGAGCCTTAGTGCTTTATTTGATGGATGGGATTGAATCAGCTTGGATATCTGCTGGATGCCTTGACACTGCTTTATGGCCTGCCACAGGGGCACCTTATCACATGCCTTTGAGTCCACTGCCTGGAGATAAATGATAGTCAGTCACAAGTTCTCTCTGGGCACATCCTCAGTAGGACCTGGAATGTAATGCAGAAATACTAAGCAAGTAAACACCTGAGGCAGTAAAGCTACATGATGTGGTACAAGGAGTTGTCTGGTAACAGCACAGCCCCACTTCCACCGTGCTGTGTGCAAGGCAGGCTACCTTGCTCCCTTAGAGTCACAGCACATCCCTTTGGAAAGCAACTGGCCCCAAACAACACAGCTGCAGAGAGAACTAGCTGCTACAGATGTACCAGGTGTAGACAAATCTGTATGGACAATTAGGTGACACTTGGAGAAAAAAACACTTTACCTATTACAATGTTTCATGTAGCTAAGTGTTCATTCATTTAAAAGTTACTTTGTTAACATAATTCATGAATAATAATGATTCTCTTGCATTGAAATTGTTTTGTCTCTTTGTTGTGATAATAATTGTAGTGAATTTCACTCTAGCCTATTAGAAATTAAAAGTTTTCAGACTCCAGAAATTTAAAGTTCAGAGGGTTTGTTTGAGAAATGCAGAGTGCTACATCCTGGAAAAAAAATATTGACCATGACTTCATACTATTACACTGCTACTCTTTAAATAAATTAAAGAAAATCACCATTTACTTGTAAGTTTGAGCAGTGGAGGCATTTTTGTACCAGCAGCTAATTTAACAGATTACAAAGAAATTATTAAGGTTCTAAGGGAGCTGCACCTGCTGATCCCAATGTGTCCCTTCTAAGTCAGCATATTTTATGATTCCATGATTAAGGGTATTGACACAACAAAGACTATGAAGTTGCATGTCTGTGAACTCTCTCCTGGATCAGAAAGGTTCTTATTCTAAATGTTCTATTATTCGCTTCCTGGAAATATCAGCTTTGTTTCTGAGTCAGCCAAGACCACCCAGGCTGATTTAATCCCCAATCCGATGCATCTTACTGACAAATTCCACAGCGCAGAAGGAGGTCAGGCTCCTTTATCAGGCCGATTACTGCATCCCCAGGTGCAAGATTTGGAAGGTGAGAGCTCATCTCAAAATCAGCAATGTGGATGGTTCTCTTCATCGCACAAAAAATAAACCACATCCATACAATTTATACAGCCTAGTATTTATGATATAATTGTTGTGGTTTAAACCAAGCTGGCAACTAGGCCCCATAGAGCCATTCACTTTTCCATGACATTGGCATGATTTCTTCCCTTTTCCCTCTGCCCTCAAATCAGTAACCATTTTGATGTATTTGTTTATTTGTTTGGGGGGTTTTGCAACTGTTTTAGGTTTGGGGTTTTTTCAATTTTTTTTTTTTTTTCCCAGAAACAAATTGCTGAATTAAAGCAAACATGGAAAAGATAAACTTCTTGGCTGGAGAGTCAAATTTACACTACACATTTCTTCTAAGCTTTTCCTTTATTGTGTTTAAAAGTAATTCTTTCTATTTCCCAGCATATCCTATGTGACTCTTATCCAGTAGCAGTAATTCCCAAACATGGCTTTATTTTCTCTTGATTTAGAAAAGGGGTAGAAAGAACCCCAAACAAAGAAACTCTGCCTTTGTAATAGAGATATGGAAACTTCTGGGTTGTTCAGCTGACTGGGCATTTAAGAGGTTTGGTTCAGCTTGCTTGTGAAAAGGAAGATGTGAACTGTTGCTTGTTAGTGTTAATTGATGAACAATCTGACAAAGAATTAGCAAGAAAATCCCTCCTTCTCCTTTTCTTTCAAGCTCTTTCCTACAGTTTTTCTTCTGTTATATGGAACCCTCAAGTGTCAGAGATCCACACTCTGAGTCAAGGTTTATGTTAGTCATCACATTAGCCACTCTACGTGGCAGTAGTGGAAGTGGAAAAAGAGAAGTGGAAGAGAAGACTTGAGAAACTGGAGCAGAGTGTAGAAACCCCAAGGCACCTCCAACAGTCCAGAATTCCTGCCATCTGGAAACATCAATGGCAAGGATTTTGTATATTAATGAATGAAAATAGACTTTCTGGAAAGTAAGACATACCAAAAGTAGCTATTTTTATTTTAATATTAATGGATTGGACACACTAGGCTTAATAGCTATATTTAAATGAAGAAGAGTATGACAGCTAGACAGTCACAGACAAGTACTGTATGTCATTGTTGAGACAGCCACTGCACTCAGAGTGCTTCAGTAAAAACTTCAGGGGGCTTTAAGCATCAGGACTTTGTTATGCAAAAAGTCTTTCATACCTTTTCTATGTATCTTTCCAATGTGCAGCTCCACCAGCTCTGGCTCCTTCTCTCCTTCTTCTCTCTTCCTTCTGCAGTTCCAGCTTGCTGCTTCCTGTCCCTTGCACGGCCACCTGTCCCTGTCTGTCCCTCATACAGTGGCTCACCTGATCTGTCCCTTGACCGACCTCCTGTCCCTTTGCCCTCACAGCACAGCCAGCAAACCTCAACTTCTTCACAGCGTGGCCAGCCAGACTCCAGCTGCCTCACTCACTCTTTATCACACCCTGAGCCTTGAGGGCAAGGCTGTTCCCAATCTTCGGTGATTAACACAGCTGCAAGGTATCAGCCACAAGATTGTCTTTAGCACTATCTCTATCCACAACTGTGCTCTAAAAAGAATGATGCATTTGAAAGGCATCAACTTGATAGGAGAAGCCAAAAGAAAGGAAGGGACTGCTGCATCATTTATAACAGATTTGAAACTGCAGAGCTGAATATGCAGTTTTGGACAGTCTGAATCCAGATGGGATATCAGGGATTCGAGAAACAGAAATGCTAAAGTTCCTTTTTTTAAAGTTGAGGAAAAGCAATCAGACTTTGTCAGGCTGCAAAAAATATCTGTTCAGAAGGAAAACAGAATAGTGCACAGTGAACTGCAAGATCAGCAGAATCCTGGAGGCTGTGAAAAGGAAAAACAAAGCAGCATATCCTGAGAAAGGATTTTAAAAGTACAAGTCGAGTATATTTGCATGAGAAAAAAAATAAATTATTTTGAGGGGAGTTACCATGCCTCTGAGAAGCAGTTATTTTGCAAATATCTTCAAATAGGGGATGTACATAAAGCAGAGTATTTCAAGTCAACTTAGAGAATCGGAAATCTTTGTGAGATCTGGTCAAGATACAAGGGCTTCCAGTCCATAGATACTACTTTGAGGTCAAATGCAACTCTCAAAAATAGGTAACTGGGGCTTGAATCCATGACATACTGTGCAGAGAGAACTGGATCTGTTGGAACAAAGAGGTAAATTCCAGATCTTACCATGGGGCATAATTCTTTGAAATACTTTCTGCAAACAGATTGCCTTCTATTTAAGGGGAACACAGGCCACATCAGGGTTAGGGATAGTCTCATCTATCCTGAGGTGTCTGCAGCACACACATCTACACCTGAGCTGGCCCATTGGGTCCCCTTCTGTGAAATGGAGAGGAAGATAAACTTTTATAAATCAACCAATTCACTTATTTTATATGTCTGCACCAGGACAAAGTGAATTTTTTCCTTGAATTTTCCATTCCTCACTGCCTGTTTGGACATTGAGACTGGCTCAAGGATAACCACATGAAGTCTGATAAATCCCCCTGAAGGTCTCAATGACAGTGTTTGTTCTTTAAAAGCACTGAAGCCCAGAAGGTTTCAATTACCATGTCTTCTCTATTATCAGCTTACTGTCCCATACAAAGATATTTAAAGGGAAACATTACATTGTGTGTCCAACATCAAATTTGTTTTTATCCACTGAGAGAAAAAAACAGTATATCTCTATCAAAAAATAATGATGTAGGTTAAAGAGGCCATTTTTCTGTGTGAATATACATTTACTAACAATGGAGACAAGGGATAGAATTTCTGTTAATGGGATGATCATCACAGTCAAATTACTGTCCTTGTATTTCCTGGGAAGGTTAGATTTGCAGCTCAGAAAAACAGAGCTTTTGTGCTTGGGAGGGCATCGTGGGGCTGCTTCTTACAGGATGCTCTGCATTTTTCAGGGTAAAGCTGACAAGCAAGGATTTATTGTGTATCATTGGAAAAGGTGAGTTTTCCTTACATCGATGAATTGATAAATCTGTTTCTGGTAACAGAAGATAATGAATTACCGCATAAAGAGCAGAATCAGCCATTTTGTAATCCATCATGTTTTTGAGAAAAAATGGTTATTTTTCTGCCCCAAGTAAGAATCTTGCAATTCTCTTTTCTATGACTGACTCTCCCCAGGACTCCATGAATTTTGAACGTGCTGGGTACAAAACTAGAATTGTCCTATTGTGTGATAATCCTTTCAGCAAAGATATTTTTGTGACTATTACTGCCAGACATACAGACGCTATCATTCTACAAAGGTCTCTTTCATTTAGCATGCACTTAGAAGCGTACAAGTAGGAAGGACGGACAACAGCTCTATTGCTTCATTCTGAAAGGCTTGAAAAAGCTATTCTTGCAAATGGGTTTAAGCCCAGACTGCCAGGTAAAGTTGGCCTAGAAAACAGCTGTGGTGGTGTCAGGACTTGTTGTATTCTTTGAAGGTTTCTAACAGCTTTTTCCCCATTGGAGTGAGTGGCACTGGCCGTGTCTCTCAGCTCTCAGTTTGCATGCCATGGCTGTGGGGAAGCAGGGGCGTCAGGGGCCTGGGCTGGGTTGTTGAGAAAGTACCAGGAGAAAGGTCAAGCAGGCAGAGCTGGAGACATCAGCAGCCCCACAGTAAAATTCACATGAAGTTGTGTAAAAGCCCTCGGCAAGTAAGAAACAGGACTAATGTTGGTTAGAGGGATCTCTCCAATCTTCTCCTTGAAGATCACCAACACTGAAGCAGTGTGGCTTTACTAGCTGACTTGAAAACCTTAGAATGCATAATTTTCAGACTTCTTGGACAACCTGTTCCAGTGCTGATGAAAAATTAATGTCCAGCCTGAACCTCCCATATCCCGGTCTGTGACTGTTAATTTTCAGTGGAGTTTCTCCACTAAGTCATACAGACTGCAGTTAGGTCTCTGTTTAACCTCCTCTTCACAGTACTAAACAATCCCAGATCCCTTAACATCTCCTTGTTGGAATTCTAAGTACTGACCATCTGTATAGCCATCGTTTGGACTCTTTCCAGTTTCTCCACAACCCTCTTGGTCTGGAAGACCCAAAACCGGACGGAGTTTTGCAAGGTGTGGTTTCACCAGAGCCAAGGATGTGAGGCTACTTGTCTTTTTCCTGTTGGCCTTGCTCCTGCATGTATAACTCTGCTCTGCAGCTTGTCTTATTTGTGATGAGAGCACACTCTAGGTTGATATGGAGCCTTGTGTCCATCATAATTCTTGGGTCCTGTTCAACAGTGAGCCAGTCTGTTTGCCATGTGTATTAATGTTTGTAACAGTGGAGTTACTCTGCCCCAGATGGAGCACTTTGTATTTTTTGCTGAACTTCTTGAAATTTCTATTGGTCTCCCATCTCTGAATTTACCAAGGTCCCCTTGAATTAAATCTCTACTGCTTTGCATATCAACTGCCTCCAATTTAACTTAATCCACAAATTTGCTGAGGCTTTGTTCTGCCTCATTGCCTGGGTAACTGATGGAGATGATCAACCTCTGACATATTCCATCCATTACTGGTTGCCCACTGGGCACTGAGCCACTGATTACTGCCCTCTGATTCTGGCAGTCCAGCACGTTTTTAACACATCTAATAACCTGTCCATCCGGCCTGTGGTTTGGATCAGTCCCAACAAGCAGGGCCTGGCAGACACAGCAAGCTGTGGACCATTCCCAAAAGGCCCTCTGGGCAGGAAACAATTGCGTGCTAGCTGGACATCCCATTAGATATTCACATTTTTCAGTTTGTTATTCAAAAGGAGAAACTGTCTCATAAAATAATCAAGGCTATAGTCAGGTCTTAATTAAGGGCAATTTTAAAGGAAGAAATTATGTTTTACTAAATATTGTGTTCAAGCATGGAAGTAAAGAAAGTTCAGATGAGATCAGATTAAAAATTTTCAGGGGTTCCCTAAAAATAATTTATTCTCTCCAAAGAGCCTTTTTTGTAGCTATTTAGGGCTTATTTCTCTAAAAAGCCCTCAGAGTAGGGAGAGATCAGGTATCTCTTTGTTTCTTGATATGACTGTCTACAAATCTATTTTATATAGAAAGGATAATCTAGGTGTTAAGAAGCTGCTGTTTCTGTCTCAAAAATATTTCAGCATGTAGCAAACAAAAACTAGCTTTAAATTTGAATGCTAATTCAAGATATAACATTTTCTTTGGGAGGAGGAATTATGAAGGTATTTTGGTTTAAGTCTTCTCAATCATCTAGGGAGTTTTACCCATATTTGAATCCTAATTTTAATATTTCTTCATATTCAATTTAATTCAAATGCAACCTCTAAAGAAATAATTATTTTTTCCTGAAGAAAACCAAATCAAACAACATTGAAATTGGATGCTTAGACAGATAAACGTTATCTAGATCTTCTTCTACAAGAAAAGAAGTTTGGCCTCACTGGAAGTGCACTTACTGAGAAAAACACAATAATTTTTCTAGCAATTTATATTTGCTTTCATGAACAAAGTACAATGTATTTTCTCTAACGTTAACCAACTCAGATGTGTTGGTAGAGAGGATGGAGTGATGCTGACCAGAGAAGGATCTGGCTAGCCTAACTTCCCCATCAGTGTCTTAAGAATCAGCATCTGGACATTTTGGCTCAGTCCCAAAAGGAAAACAAAGAAAGCAAAGATGCAAAATCATTGAAGTTTATGATAAAATGGTTACTGTATGTCTGCACATTATCATGTCCAAAGAAGTTTACTCTCAGCAGGGTCTTGAAGCAGAAATCTGATAATAAAAGATAGTAATTCACTGGAAAGGAAGGAAATGAGAAAGGTAAAATTTGAGTCTGTGGGGTCTTTTTCTTGTTCTGCTACACTAAGGCTATTGCTTGCTATGTATATTTTTTCAGGGGATAGAACCTAAGTTTTCAGATAAAGATATCCAAATTTTAAAGGATAAGTAAGTTTTGTGTTGGATAACAACACATTCCAAAATACATGGATGCCTTGGGAGTGTCTGAGGGAGAGCTAGTGCATTTTAAATGGAATGGCTTTCATCCCAAACCTGTGTTTTTAATGACTGAAATGTTCATTAAACATTTGGTCTTGCTGTGAAACTGATGTTTTTTTATGAAGAGGTTCCTCAAAAGACAGCTTGTACCTGTGCATTTTTGTCTCCAGTGTAAGATATTCAATCCACAGCAGTTGCTCCAGTTTGGGTAAAGTATCTGAAAGGGAATCAGTGCAAATGCAGTGCATTCACAACTGCTCCAGGCTAAGCAGTCACATGGGAGTAGCTATTTTGGCATAACGATTCTGGAAAAAACTATCTGCATAAAGATGTTTACTTGGGAGTAAGTATTCAAGCATGAAATAGATGCTGTCCTTTACCTTCACAGCATACATTATTCTGACCTAACTGCTAGATGTAGCTGGATAAACTATAAAACTCTCCTCTGAAGATTGATTGTATGTAGGGTGGAGCAACAGAGTTAGGGAGAAAAGCAAAGCTGTCACCAAAGCTGAGCTGCTGCATCAGGTGCATCTTGTGGCTTGTCCTTAGCTCACACATAAGGTGGTGAGTAAACCTTTGCAATCCTTGCAGAGCCTCACCTCTGTTTATAGTCACTGCACAATCTTGGCCATTTCTGCTTTGAACTTTCTAGTGGTCTGAGCAGCAGTATCATCCCCTTTTGGAGTATGTGCTACATGCTTAGGGTAGAGCTCCAAAGTGTTTTTCGCATCTTCAAAGTGGCCAATAAAAGTGGGGGTTTTGGCTTTTTTTTTTTTTTTTTTGCTTGCTTTATCTCGATTTTTTTTTAATCCCAAACCAAAGCATACCACAGTCCCTCCTCATCCTTTATAGCTCTGCTGGCTTAACAGTGAGGGAAAAGGAATTGCAATGCTCAGAAAACTTCACCAGGAGTGACAGCAGGTTTGAAATTAGTACAAACACTCATTTTAACTCCCATAAGCTTTTAAATAATTTAGCCTCTTTGTTCAAGGTATATCCATATTCCATACACTGCAGATCCTATGTGGCTCATTGCTTTTTAGCCTGAGAATGAAAATGGCCCCACTAATAGAAAGTTATATTAATTTTATTAGATTGTTATTCAAGAACATTAGAAAAATTAATGTCTTTTCATAGTTTTGTTTTTAAGACACTTTCTATTTTACGTAAAAAGGATCATTAACACTAAGAGAACCGTTCTGTTTTCTTGTGCATGTTATTAAACATGTCATAATATTTCAGGTGTATTACACAGAACATTGAAATTAAAGACCTCACCTTTAAAAGCTCTTTGTACCCACATCATTATGCATGCCCAAATTTTTATAGTCTTACTTATAATAAATATGAATTGAAAATATTATTCTGGAAGCTGCACAGGTAAGAATAATGGAGTAGTTTACATAGCAATATACTGCTTGCCAGGAATAAGAATACCTGCACTAGTCCCTGTATGTTAGTGATAAAATAAAATAGGAATGCTAATGTAGACTTATGCTAAAATAAAATGTACCACCAGACATTATGCATCAGAGGAGATAAGCCTCTTTTCCCCTCTTCCAGACTTCGGTTAACCTCATCTTGCTAGCACATTTCTCCTCATCTTTCCTTGCATTTACCACAGAGGTCACACTCTGTTGCATTGTTCATTCAAGCAAGGGCTGTAGAAGTCAGAGGGGTATTTAGGATCTAAACAGCAGAAGTGGACATTATGATCAGAAACATCCTACTCTAGGCACACGTGAACCAGCCCATCACTCCTCTGTGAGAATAAAAGAACCATAATTGGCAGCCCTTTATATAATGGACTGTTTTCATCCTGCCTTCAGCTGCAGAGACATTAATTTGCTAAAGCAGCAGTGATTCAACAGAGCTTTGTACTTAGGTGAGACTGAAGTACTCTAGAGGCTGTGATCCCCAGGAAGCGCATTGCCTCTCTCCATTTTCCTTTCTTAGGCATGCAGAAGTCATAGGCTTATTATTATCCCTTCATTCCCTCCCCACCACTGTCTTCTCACACTGCCTTGAAGTTTGGTCCAGTCCTGTGATTCATTCCACAGATCTCTGTAAAGGTCCATGTGTCATCACCAGGAGATGCAATTGTCCTCTGGCCTGGGAGATGTGTACTTTAGTAAACCCCTAAAAGATGCACGGTTTTTTGAAACCGTGCCCCAGGAACCTGTGAAGAGACCTGTGCATTACTCTCAGCCTTCAGAAAGAAATGGAGCTGGTGGTTAAAGAGAAACATGGTTTGGGGAGACAGCTCTGTTATAGCCAGAACATTGCAGTGAGAAATGGGAGCTGATACCTGATAGAAAACTGATTGTTAGTCTTTACTGTAGCCAAGGTCAAAACCACAGCCTGATTCATCAAGGCAATCAGTAGAAAGGCTTTTTTTTTCTGGCTAGATGTATTTTGAATTCAACAGTAGGGCGATAAACCCTGGCTTGTTTTGGCTTATCACCACGTTCCCCTTCTCCTGGTTCAATGCAATTGCCTCCCTCCAGTAGCCCCTGCCTGCCCAGCTAGTATGGAAGCACAGCACCCCACACCTGTGTAGTGTGTGAGGGGGCCAGCCCAAACACCCCATGCAGCAACTGAGGGGCCTTTCCCAGCTCCTTTAACCATGCAGGTGGTATTTCAGCACAGCTGTGTGCATTTGGCTCTTTTCCTCCAGGTGAGCGGGTTTTTGTACATGATCAGGAGGTGACTTGACCTTTGATAAAGAGATCTGAGCGCTGTGTTTGCCACTGGGACACAGGGTGACACATATGGTATTTTTACTCTGTGCTATGTCTGGTTTCTTTCTGTCCGTGTGTACATAAAAGAAGGGGAACTCACGGATTTGACGGATGTGCTTGATAATTCTTTTCATTGAGAACACGCCAATATAGATATGTATTAAAAACAAACAGCACCCCCCTCCCCAGCCCCTACTGGTAAACACACCTCCATGTCTACATTGTTCCCACTGCCAAGCCCCAGGGCTTCCATGGTGCTGGCAGCCTGTGCAGGAGGAGGCATCACACCCCAGCTTTCTTTTGTCACAAGTTCATGGCCTGCAGATACTGCTGGCAGGTTCTCAGGGTTGGGGTTGGCTTTCTTTTAGGCACTGGAAACAGCAGCAGCTGCTGAGTGCTGAGCATTGCTGATAAAATCGTCAAAGTCACTAGCATTTTGGTAAATATTGCTCTTGGTGGAGACAAACACAGAGAGAGAAATCTGGTTTGCAGACGCAATCTACCCTTTCCAGCAGAGAGCACAGCAGGCAGGACATGCAGTGGACAGAATACTGGAAGGGCTTTTGGGAAGCCCTTGTCAGGGAATGGACTACAGACTGTATGAGCCCCAGGGTGGGTCACCCAATATCCTTTTTGTAGGAGTCAACACCTTGCTGATGGACACCTTCACGTCTCAGCCACAGCTGTGTCATGAACACCTAAGGAGAACTGAGGGCCAACAGAACCCACGTTCAAAAGAAGAGGGCAGTAAAGAGAATGTTGGACACAAGGAAAAGAGAACAAGCAAGGCCTGGCAAAAGAAGGACATGTAGGAAAATGGAGATAAGGTCCAAGCAGCCATATCAACTTTTACTTCTATCCCCTTAGTCATATGCCCTGCCTCTTTGCCAACGTTTTTTTCCTCATTTTGGCTCTTCAAAGAGCTTTAGCTAGGGTGTCACCAAACAGGATGAAAGAAACTTAGCCAACACAATTTGATGCGAATAGGCAGACACTTTTTTTTCAGGCGACATGGGGCATAATTCCTCTGAAACACGCCCCACTTAACAAACAAACCCCACCCCTTTTATATACTTTTTCTGCTAAAACATTGTAGCATAAGTTCTTATATATACTATACATATGCCCACTCTTAAATTTAATCTTTACACTGTTTGATTCTAATGGTTAATAAGTTCATCAGTATTCATATCCTAAAACAATCATTGGCTATTTCTACTGAGGTTTACTGATTGGAATCTCCTTGCTATTAAAACCAAGACGAGAAAGGTTGGGTTTCCAAGCAGCATAACTGGTCAGTGTGATCCACAGTTTCTTGATTGGAACAGAAGGGTCCAGTAACTTCTTGGTGTGGTTTCTATGGTTACACAGCACTCTGGATATTTCTATACCTTATACTTCACAATTTTCTACTTATAATCATAGCTAATCCTTTAATATGATTTGATTATTTGTTCAAAATATTCATAACAAGGAAATTAGGAAAATCATGGTGAATCAATTAGTGAAACCTTCCAGGGGAAGGTTTTCCCTCCATGTTTCTCATATGTTTTGATATCAAAAGAAAGACTTCACCAGAAGATTAAAGTGTTAGTTTAATGACATGAGAAGGGACTCCTGTTGGAAAACAGGATTTGATAAGGAACTGATGCTCTAACAAGTCTGTGAGCTGCTGACAACAGTATTGCTTAAGGCATTCTATAAACCATGCGCTGTCCATGGCAGACATACTCTTAGAAGATAAAATTCTCACTTCCCTGATGGACTGGACTAGAATTCTATCTAAAAAGACAGGCTTCTAAGACTTTACATTAAAAGTTAACTGCAATTTTCCACTCCTTGAGCCCACATGGGGAAAAAAAAGGAAAAGACAAAATTTAAAATTTATTCCTTGTGCCCAGAGATTGTCCCAAATGTAGTGCTTTCAGAGGTCTGCTCAAAAAGGCATATTGGGAAGACTGATTTGGAGCCATTCATGGAAGTCCTGTATAGGTAGTGAAGTACCTCAGCCTTTTTCCATAAAAAATTACTAATGAGGATGAAATTTCTACTGCGAGGGACTCACGGGGCCTCTCTCTTAGCAGCTTATATACTCTTTCCTGTTGAGGATTCCTTTTTTAAGGATTCTCATGGTTAGAAGCTCGCCTGTGCAGTTGACAGACTGTTCTTTCCTAGTTCTTCATGCATATGCCCTGCCCTGAGGCTGTAGCAAAGATTTGTAGTCCTTACACAGGACAGGCAGCGCAGGCAGCACAGGCAGGAGTATTTAGCATTTGGCTCTCCACCTTGGGTTAGTTTCTTTGGCTGAAATGGATCACTACGTGCCTATGATCCATCCATATCCTGCTTAGGACCTCTCAACCTGTGCACACTTGGTGGTTCTCCATGCCTGTGTTTCTCTTTTGCTTTTGCAATGAGTCTTGGAAATGCATTTGGGTAACATACAAAACCAGCTTTGTGTTGTAATATGAATGAAGATTTGACTATTCCTTGTATGAAAATTGCATCCGTAGCATAAACTCCAAGCTGTCAGGACAGACTGCAGGCAATGTGTTAAAAGTGACATATTTTTCTGTTTCCAGATGGAGGGAATGAATTTCTCATTATTTCAGGTTCTCTCAAGAAATAGGAAAGACAAATGTCATTTACAGTAATAACAGGAATTTAATACAGGAGTAAACAAAATGCTTTTTTTTTTTCCTTCAAGGAGTCATTTCACCCTGGGAGAGGGCCTAAACTGGTATTCTGGGACATTCTTTCCTTGTCTGTCATAAACAGCATTAGTCTATGTATGTCTGTGTCTTGTCTGCTGCAAGCACCCCATGGGTTATGTACTTGAATGTAGGGTTGTATCTTGAATGAACTGCCTGTCTGTTATGGATGCCTCTGGAGAGAAATTTCTCTGTTCAGAAGTGTCACTGTAGTACATTTGTTTTTCTTTCCACCATGTTATTTAATAGACCTTTAGCAATTGTAACTACCCAATGCAGATTTACCTGGCTGGCCATGATCTGGTCATGAGTAAGTGGTGATGACTAAGTGTCCATTTCCAACGAAAATGTACAAATTCATTCCAAGAATCCTGAGATTGTCGTTCTGAAAACAGCACATATAAAGACAATTAGGCTCCTGAAATATTATGCTCCTTTCCTTGCAATGGCCTCTTAGATACCCTCCAGTAACCTCTCATTGTCACAAGGGTGATTATCAGTGTACAAACAGGAGCTGCAGTTTGTGCAGTTTACTGTGAAAATATGGCATAGTTTTCTTTTTCTGTGAGACACGATAGCTGTGGCAGGGTACCAATAAAAAGCTATGGGAATTTTTCATCTCCTTATTAGTATATGTGTGGTACTGAAGTCAATCACAGCATTATCTTCATTTATTCCACCTTGGATTTACTTCCAGGATGCTTTCCAGCAGACAGGGAAGGCCTTGGTGATGCACTGCTATTGCCACTCTCAGGGCAGTAGCCTGGAAATGCCATCTGCTCAAACAGACACCCCACAAGTTTTATTGGAGGGTTTTCTGCAATGTGGGGGTTTGCTTTGGTTTGGATCCCCCTGTTTTTCTGCTTCTGTCTCTTTCTTGTCCAAGGTGTGTGGCAAGGAAGCTGCTCGCTTTATGTAGAAGTTCCAGAATTTTTCTCTAACATCCTGCACTAAGAGGTTTGTTTTTTTTCCTACTGAAGTCATCCCGAGTTAGTGGAGGGCATTTAGTCTTAATGTTTTCCAGGTCATGGACTCAGTTTATTTAGTAAAATGACTGCTTTCCACATTTGTTGGGTGCAGCAGGTGAAGCACCTCTGAGTCATCCATACCTTTTAAGATACAATATATTTAGACAGTATCTTTCAACCAAGCCTTGGCAGTCTCTTAGGAGTTCAGGTGTAGAGGAGCCAAAATTCTCAGTGTGCTTTGATATTTTTTGTGTTCTATTTCTCCTACACATAGCTGTTCCATAGCCTAGTTTAGGCATTAGAGTCAGGTGATCTGTAGCTTAAAGAAAAGACACCCCTCTCAGCTTTCTGCCTGAGCCTCTGTGCGGCAAGGTTAAATCCGGGTTATTTAATATTCTGCTGTGGGTATGTCGTTGTGCCCTCCTGTTGTCCAGCTCAACTTTTGCCTGGCTGATGTTGTCCAAGTACCTTGTGAAAGTTTCTGCCTCTTCCTCTTACTGAAACAGCAACAAATCTTGCATTTAGAACTTTCTAGCTGGGGAGTTTCCTCCTTACTCCCAGTGTTATTTCAAGTTGGTGCAAGTCACCATAATTTTTATTAAATTTGGAATAGAAATTGATTTTCTGGCATAGTTATTTTTCTCTCCATGCTTTCCCACTCCTTTCTGCTTTCTTCCCTGTTTGCCATCCCACATCTGATATAAAGTTGAGAGAGTCTTCTTTCACTAAGTATTCAACATTCTTCCATTAAGTGCTTCCTGAAAGTAAACTTTTTGTTTCCTCTCAGCATTTTCCTTAGAGGGAAATGGGGATGAGATGGATGTGCAAGTACCCCCTAAGAGAAGAAATGAGAATTTTCTCTGATGGTAGTGACAGCATTAGTCTTTGAGGAGTCAAAATGGCATGTCAGTGGTTCAGTTCAGCCATGAGCACGTACTGCTATACTGTTAAACTCCTAGTTCTACATCTATGAGTCAATAATCAGCTGTAAGCCACCTGTTGTGTCTGAATTCTGAATGACAAGTATCTGCACATTTGCTCTTCCTTCCCTTCCCCCCTCATGAGTACTGCAGAAGTACAAGCATGTATTAACAATGTCAGCTTCAGTTCAGTTCTTCAGCTGTCTCTGGGGTCCATATTCTTTAAAGAAAATTAGCAATTGCTGAAGCTCATGTGTTTCTGATCAAAGAAGGACGGTGAGGTAACTCAAGGGTCTCATTTTATGAACTTCTCATAAACAAACTTGAAAAAGAAAGACTCAGGTTTTGTTTTTAAATAAGCAGGATCCACTGACGCAAAGTCTTTAAGCATCCTTATATTTCTGAATATAGTGTGCTGCCAGGAGAAAAAAACAATGAAGTGCACCCCTGCCTCCAGGTAGTCGTTGCATTTAATGATTCATCTACTTAAATGTCAAAGCAGATGCTTGAAATCAAACTCTACTTGAATGCGGAGGAGTGGCCCTCTTGTACCCATCACCAATCCACAGTGACTGGATTTGGTAGTTGCAGTGTCTGAAATTTCAGGTTTTTTTCTTGTATTTTATTTAATCCTTTTATTTCTCTTATTGTGGAACTTTAGAGGCCTCACAGAGAAATATTCTTATCTTAGAGAATAATGAAATCAGAAGTTTGTGCTGCATCCACACTTTTAGGAAAAGCTTCAAGTGAGATCATTGAAACTGGCCTCCTGAATAATACTGTACTTTTAAAAAGAAATCCTCAGGTTTTTTTTTTTTCTTGTTGAATGATTACTGGTACTTGGCACTCATATATGAGACATAAGACAAAGGTGTGAGATTGCAGGTAATTTTGTTCTTATTTATTAGGAACAGTTGTCTATAAGTAACATTTATTTTGGGTTTAGTTTTGTACTTCTTGGAAAAACTTATCTGAAATTTAGCAATAGCTTAAATATCATTATCGGTTGCTGACAAACACTCGCATTCATACAAACACAGAGCAGACTTGTTCTCTCAGGAGTGGATAGGGTGGAAATACTCATGCTTTTCTTCTCCCCTTGACCCATCTGTTAACAAGAAAAATGTAAAAGGGAAGTAGGAGCTGTTTCCAGACCTAAATACCTGTGGTACCTAACTTAGCTATTGCACTGTTCAAAAATCCGGAGTGCCAAAGGGAGGCACTTAGCTGCCCTGTACACTTACTGAAAACATTCTGGTACTTCTCAAGAGTGAGTCAAAGCATTCTTTCCACTGACTAAATAAGATGCCTCAGTATTTCATACTTCTGCACACTGATTCACAACATCTTGACACTAAGCAACAAAAATACCAAGAGGCAAGAAAAACTAACCACAGAGGATGCCTTAAAACAGGCCTGAATTGGACATGTTTTATGGACATTGTTGACTGCAATGGAAACAATGAGACCTTTCAGAGATTGTTAACAGAAGAGGCAAAGGAAGGTGCAATGATGCAGTTGTCTAATAAGCACAACTGTCCCCAGTACTGAGTCCTGGGGAACCCTGCTTGTGACCAGCAGGATGGAACTCCAGCCACCACCACTCTCTGGGCTCCAGCATCCAGCCAGTTTTTTACCCAGCAAACAGTGCACCTGTCCAAGCCATGAGCAGCCAATTTCTCCAAGAGAATGCTAGTAGAGATATTGTCAAAGACTTTAACACTAGGTAGACAACATCCACAGCATTTCCCTCATCCACTAGGCAGGTCACGCTGTTGCAGAAGGAAGGAAACCAGATTGGTTTGCTGCATACGATGAGTGAAAGTCCCACTCCATGCAAAAATATAATCTGTTCCCAGGGACTGAGATTGCCACTCACAGTGTAAAGGCTAGAAACCCAGTATTCACTGGTTTGATGTCATAGCTATGAATTATGAATATTTCTTAGTCATCGCCTCCAGATTGGAATGCTAGTAAGGAAGTGCAATTTGTCCTATTCATTTACTGTGGGTGTTAATACAGAAAGCCTTTTTAACACATTTTTAGCTATCAATGCAGAGAAGATTTTCATCCATAAGCAGAAATCTTTTAAATTCCCTACTATGCTTTAAGCAGCTATTATGATGGTTTTAGTTTCTTTAAAAAAACCAACCATTTTGGCAGCCTGTGTTTAGGATGCCTGAGTTTAAGTCTGGTTTTCTAAGCTCTCAACATGGGCTGAAAGTAACCCCACTATGCCTCAGAGGTGGCTTCAGAAAGTCTGAAGAATAATCTGCACAGACATTTTTCTGGCCACACGGGTAACTACTGCACAGGTATTCATGGGCTCAGGGTGTTAAGCAGCAAACCAAGACCCTAAACTTTGTGAGGGGAGGGGTTGAGGTTTGTTGTCTTTTCCATTGGCAGTGAAGTTTATTTGCACGTAGTTTTGACTAGCTTGTTCTCTAAAGGCATGTGTTATTCCAAATCCTGGTGTACATGCATGTTTACATGTATGTATGTATATGAGGATGCGGATGCAGATAACACATGCAGGTGCTATCTGTACAGCTTCCAGTAAGCTGTATCTGATCCTTTTTCCTGAATAATAAGAGCTTCAGCAGGCCACACCTCCTCTGCTGAGTGCCTGGTTCAGACCCACCTTGCTGTGCATCTGTAGTTAACCAGCCTGATGTTCCCTTTCTTCCTTCAAAAAGCAATCCCTTCCCTTTGCACAAGTGCAAAGTGCATAGAGCTGACATCCAACCTCCCTCAATGACCTGATGTTTCAGCAGCTCTGGCAGCTCTGACAGCTGCACTTGAATCCATTTAGCCAGAGAAAGCTGTAATTTATTCTGGCAGCATGCCAGCCAGGTCAGTCACACCCAGGAACTGTATGTCTGAACTTCAGATGAACCTTTCCCAAGAATATGATGGCAGATGAAGACAGTAATGGAAATTAATGTAAATGAACATCAATACAAACAGTTTTACGGGGCCTAACAGATCAGAGCTGATCACCCAGACAGCTGTTAAACACCTTAAAACACTTTGTTGAACACTGAGCGTATCAGCCTCTAATTCCAAGAGCATGGTTCAGAAATAGGGTTGGGATTTCAACTGTAGGAATGTAATTAATCTTGTGCGAGACAAATGTCATCTGACAGAAGGTAACCCGAAGTCAGATCACTTAGCTAAACCAAAAAGCTGGTGCTTCTTGGAGAGAAATTGATACAAATTACATTATAATGGAGTTCTGAGATTTGTGTTCTATAGCATAGCAAATTTAGAATGTAAGAACACAGGATGACACTAAAAGCCCATATGTCCTGTCTATGAAGGTGACTAGCACAAGATGCTTAGAGAAAGAACATAAGAAGTAGAATAACTCAAAGTATGTAGTGATCCTTACCAGTAAAGAGGGCTGGGGAAGTCTCCTAGGAAATACCTGAACCAGAGATTTTCTTTAAACAATTTTAGTTAAATAGCCATCAAGGGATCTGTGAAGCATTTGCTTCATAAACCTCATATGGTTCTATTTTAAGCACCATTTATGCTTTGGACTCTTTAACTTTTTACATCAAACATTTCTCAGGTTAGCTCTATATAAATAAAGTACTGCTTTCCATTTCTTTGAAAATCGCTGCTTAAGAATTTCACGGAGTCCCTCTAATTCTGTATTAGGAAAAGCAGTTAATGATTGTTTCCTAGTCATGTTCTCTGTATAAGTGCTAAATGTTTCCAGTACTTCCAGGTCTTTATTATAAAACACTTTGTTATTTCTCTCAAGATGTAATATCATAATGTATATCTTCCTGTATGGTGGAATACTGCTATTGCTGTCCTTTTCTGTTCTTTCTGCAGCTTAGCTATGCCCTATGTGAGACAAAGACCACAAAACTACACAAAATTGAAGGTAAGGGTGCTTTATTGATTTAGAAAGAAGTGTATCTTTACCTGTATTTTCAATTACTTTCCTTATAATTTCCAATAGAATTTGCTTTTGGACAATGTCTAAGCATTAAGCTCATGTTTTCAGAAGAAAACTCATTTTCACAATGACTGCTGACGACTCCTAGATTTCTTTTCTGAAGAAAAATTCATCATTAAAACCCACTATACACAATTAAAGCTATTCTTTGTAATCTGTTAATTAATTCTGTAATCTATGTATCAACATAAAATTTAATCTAACATTTCTGAAAGTGTAGTCATCTTAAATTCTGACTATCCTGAATAATTTTATAATTATTTCCACACTTTGGTACAAGACTTTTGTGAACATGCTGAACTGCCCAGATTCTATGACAGAGCCTTCTGAAATTATTCTTATAACTCTGTGATATTAAAACTCATGGCCTCCTTTTATTTCTGATGTTTCAACCAGGTTTTTCCCCTCAAGGATCTCTGATTTTGCACATTAGCCTAATTTCTTTGATGATTTCTTTTCTTGTAGGACCATATTGAAAGTTTTTTAAAGACACTAGGTACACCATGTTTACCAGACACCCATTACTTCATCCTCACTGACTTCTCCAAAGAATTCAAGTAGATTTGTGGCAGATTACTTCTATCAACTATATCAGTGCTAACTTTCCTCTAATTCTATTCTTTGTCACTGTTTTGAATTATTTGCTTAGTGCAGTGGTCAATCCTATGGGTCTGTAGTTACCTGGAGCTACCTATAAAATTTGGCATCATACTTGCTGTCTTCCATTTCCCTGGTGTTTTATTAACTACAGCAATGAGCTCATCACTTAGAAGTGCAGCAAATCTTAAACTGTGGAGCTCCTGGAGAAATTCTAGGAAATTCAGATATCAATTCACAATGGGGCAATCCTGGCCCACTCAAAACCTGTATACCATGTATAGGAAACAAATTTTCAGTTATTGACCATATCTAGGTCCATGAGAAATCACTTTGGGAAACCTGAGTTGTTTAAAGCCTTGATTAAATGTGTAGTTTCACCCCATGGTTTGGTTTGCATGCTTGGCACAAAGGAACTTCAGTTTTATCCATGTTCCTCTTAGTATTTTGTTCCTAAGTTCTCCTTGTAAATAGATTGAGCCAGATGTTTGAGAGTTAAGTATTTCCATACTAAGCTAAATTCTAATTATCTCTTCCACTGTAAGTACTTCATTTATTTGGGGAGACAATGGTACGTAACTTAGCAAAAGGGCAGCAAAATTATTGCAATATTAATAAAAATGCATCACAACAGTTGTGGAATAAACTATTAGGCTTTAAATCAGAGAAGTAATTATAGGCCTATTATCCAATATGGCTACAGCTGCTCTGTGTATTTATACACACAATTGCTTTCACATATACACCAGGAGGATTAGAATGAAATAAAATCCATGAAAGAAAGTATTTATCCAGGGAGCTGGAGTAAGAGCAAAGATTTCATTTCCATACCAAGAAAAATGGAACCAAGCAGCTGTTCAGTTATTTTGGATTCTTGTTCTTGCTTGACAATGATTACAGATATTAAGAGCACAAAATGACATGTCAAGATAATAAACAAGGTTTTCTTGGTGATCAGCATCTGTCATCAGAACTCCTGTTGCTCTCAGCAGTATTTCTTTACTTATCTGAAATCCTACCAATAAAGATTACATTTTATTTTCAGTTTCACATGCCTTTTTTTTTTCTTTTTCCCTGAATACTGAACTTTTGCATTGCAAAACTCTAGACATCCAAGGAGGAAACTGAGAAAAATGATTGTTAATAAGGGATCTCACAAACTGTCCATTTTGGCTGAATGAAAATCCAAAGCCCATGTGTACAAAATGTTTATAGGTTTTCAGGAATTCACTACCAATACAGTTATGAAGCCCATGCTGGTCTGGCATCCAAGTTCCTGCATCTCAGTCGTGGCCATGCATAAACATTTCTGCCACACTTCTCTATTTCAGTGTGAATACAATTTACAAATTGTATTTTCAAATGCCACTTATTTACTGCTCACATTGCACTTTGGATTGGGGTAGTTACTGTGGGCACTGGAGGGTGCCTTAGCCACTCTAATCTGCTTTCATAGAAACCCCCAAACTACAGTAATTTTTTTGAGGAGTAAAATTTTTATATTACAGCCAGGAATTGGGAGAGGGCAGAAGATGAAAAGCGCCAGTACAGCCAGTGGCAGTTCCATAATCAGCCCCACTGCAGAGTTATCCAGCTTTTGCTTGCACTGCATTCGCAGGACAGAGGCTTTGCCACCACATGCTTTAGGGAATAATCCAACATATTCATCTGGAATAACAAGCCACATGATCTCCTCGGGCAAAAAGAGCATAGGGAGGAGGAATGCCTCTGCTTATCACAGTCACCACAGGCAAGCTGGCTCCTGATAGAACCATCTTATCACGTCCAGAGCAGCGTCTCCCAGGCAATTTGTTCCTCTCTGTGCTCAGACAATCAAAGTAGCTTAGCTTTGAAAACAGTTTATAGGACAAGAGCAGGTGTCCTGGGATCCTGTCTTGGCAGAAAGCCATGCTATAATTGACACTGTAAGTCTGAAGACTAGAAGAATCAACTTGGTGTGAGCAACAGAAATGACATTGCAATAGGTGGTGGTGCAGAGGCTACTCATTAGAGGGACCTGCACAGATGGAAGCATGTGGGAGAGAAGCAGGCATCAGGATGCAAAGGAGAGGGCATATGCAGGCAGCTGGCCGCTGAGACAACTTCTGTTTCAGCATTGGACCCACACCAACGCCAGCATCACTACCCTGGTAGGTACAGAGCAGCCCCCACTACTGTGACTCACCCAGGTCATGACCAGGATCTTCAACTAGCCAAACCACTGCAAGAAAACAGCTGCTTCAAAGTGACTGTTGTTTCCTCCTTGAACCTTACTTTAGTTAAAGCTGCCTTTTCATACACAGCCTCAATGTGGTTTCCCTGAGCTACTTTTTCTATTTATCTTCTTGTACTTTGTTTATATATTCTTCTGCCTCTTCATCCAGACATGAAAGCAAAGGTTAGAAAAAGGACAATTCAAGTAGGCATTGATGCAAGGACCAACCATTCGGGGAAAAAAAGATACAAGCATATTGATAAAGCAAGAACAAAAAGACCCTAGCAAGCATGGAGATGTCTGGCTGCTGGACAGAATGGACACCTTCTGCCTTGCTGCTCACCTGGCTGGTGGAGACTTGCTGTTTGCCTGCCAGGTTTCTCAGTGCTCTGACTAGGAGGGCAGGAAAATATGACAGCTCAGTGATTAACACTTTTCCTGACAAATAAGGAAAGGAGGAGTACAGTTTGCTCATCTTTGGCCTTTGATGTGATTCTATCACATGGAAGAGAATTCAGAAGGGCCCTAAATCAATAGGGAAAAGGATAGATACTTTTAATTCCCACAGAGACAGCTAACCAACTGAACAACATTTCAGGGGAGATGTTGTTTTGACTGGGTAAATTTGAGATGACTAAATCAATGTATATTATTTCAGTGTTTCCTATCACATACTAGGAACTTGACCACACTTTTGTAAGAGTTTTAAATTATTGCACATTGCTTCCCAAGTGGAAAGGGATGTTGACAACATGAAAGACAGCTGAAAGATCAGCTGAGATATGCTGACATGTTTACAGTCCATTTTAGAGCATTAACTTAAAATGCACAAGCTTGGATTTCGTTCAGTTTCTCAGGACCATCATAGAACAAGAATGGGTATCTGAATTATCTGCAAGCCTTCAAATGCTTATCAAGACATACATGCTAAAGGATCTTCTTCCAAACCCTCAATACTTGTATTAACACTGAGTTCTTCAAGATGCACAGCCCTAAAATTCAGTGAAACATTATGTCCCTAACTTGCTGCAGCCCTATGCAAAACTCTGTCACTGGTTTCTGCTGTTGAGGACCAGGAGGCTGTGACAGGGTCTTTGTAAGCACTCTCACAGCAGTTACCACAGCAGTCCTGTGGGATGCAGCAAGAAAACCCATCAGAGCAGTTTTCCCTATAATAAATCTCAAGATGTTATTCCTCTATCACTACAACTAATTCTAATTTGGTGACCTAGCTGAAAGCCCTGAAAGCCACTACAACTGTTGTCCTGTGTGCTGCCAAAAGTGCACCCATTATCCTTTCTAATACATCTGTGCGGGAATGTGGAAGATCACTTTCAGTTATCTAAAACATTTGTAGTTTGAGTTGCTAGTGAGTGCTTTTGACAATTTGAAGTTTTTCTCTTTTGCTTAGTTTCTCTAAGCAATGAGTAATTCTCTTTCGCATGATAAACTCTATTGTCCCCTAAAATTAGTCCCCTGTGAAGAAACCACGTCAAAGCAGTGATCTAATGTCAAAAACACCTCTGGCTCTTGAAATCAGAGCAAACAAGAAAGAAGGAAGAAGAAAAATTAAAAACACCTTCATTGGCAATTTGGAGGAGAATTTATTTCTTCCTACAGGGTGTATGATGAGTAATTCCTTTGCAAATGCTAAATTCCCTCAGAAAGTGTTCTGGAGAAATATTGTTGGAGTCTCACGCTTTCAGTATTGCAGTCAATAAAATGAAACCATCCCTTGATTAAAAATATGATTTAAGAAAGAAAAAAAAGCAGGTAGTAAAATAAGAAATAAATATTGAAAATTATGGATTAGTGCTTATAAATCACCCACCTCTCCCTCAGTGGTTCCTAGCAAAGTTCAGCTGCAGACCTGGTTCAGGGCAGGTGTCTGCCAAGGCAGATGTACTCCAGGAGGTTTCCAGACAGGATCTGTTCAACACCAAGGGGAATTTTATATCTCTCAGACTTTTAATTTCTTTTCTACATGAATATTTTTTCTTTTTTCTTTTTTTTTTTTTTTTTGTTTTTAATCACAGAAGGGATTAATATTTCCCACATTGACTTTTTGTTTACCACAAACCAAACAACTTTCCTGTTAGTTTTGTAACTTCAACCTGAATGACAGGTTGAGGTTGAAGAGATACAGGTGGAGTATCTGTATCTTTCAGAGATACAGATGGAGTCCTGTTTAAGAACAGACAGATTTAAGATCAGAGTGATCTAAAGACATCCAGTGATGGGCACTCAATCCACGCTTTAAGTGAGTAATTTCTTGATGTCAGTTCCCTGCCTTGCTACAGAACTAGCCTGAGACAGACGAAGCTTTGTTTTCTCTAGTAATTTTTAACAATCTCTTGATAGCTAAATAAGTAAGAATCACTGCAGAGTTTGTATCTCAACCCTTATTTCAGTTTTGCAGATTTTCTGAATGCTTTCCAGCTTCTCAACATTTCTTTTTGTGATTTCAATGAGTCTTAGTGCAGCTGGAAATATCATCTACCTACTATCAGTCTTACGCAGCCAGATTGCTTCTCAGCCATGGACTGAACTCCTACCATCACACTTAAAACATTTATTCAAAGGATTATCTACTACACCATTTCTGAGTTTAGTTTGCTGAGACACAACACCAACTCACAGGTGCCAAAAAACTCATGCTCAAACGTGTTTAAGGAGGGAGCTGCAAGGGTTAAGACACATGAGAGTAGACAATAAGGAAGCATGTGGAAGAAGACATTGGGAAAATGGCTGGAAATACTCTTGGAAAGAGATGCTCCATGCCAGAGAAGGTACCCCCAAGAGGACTGCAGCTGTGGGTGACCCATGCTGGGGTATGATCCCCTCTGAGGAATTGTGGCCTTGGGCTCCTCACGCAAGGGCAAGGACAACCCTGAGTGACTGCATCTTTTAAAACAGCTTTCCCCCTAGCTTTTTGTGCAATTTGCTGCGTTTTTATCTTTCTTCTTACCTTGCTGTATGAATCAATAATCAGCAGTTATTGTTAAAAAGCAATGAATTATATTCAGTAAAATTCCTTAAGCAGAGATTGCTTTGAATATCACGACCTCTTCTGTACCACCAGCTGAAGCAATGCAGTTCTCCGTGTTCTCTGGACTCTAATTTGGGGAGTGCTGCTCCCACACTTCCTACGTCCAGCCCAAGGGAATAACATCACAGGGGGTCAGAGGCTGTAGTTTCCTTGAAGAGGGTGACCAAACAACAGCCTCCAACACTCCAACTCACCAGGCCTTTGGGTACTTTTAGATGGGAGTTATTATGTTCTTCTGAACTTATTTCAGTTTGTTATTACTCAGAAGTAATTTTTCATTAAATGGTTCAAATGTATCACTGAACATAATAATGAAAGGAATTTGATTACCTCTGGCCTAGGAAAAAATCCACAACAAGAGGGCTGTATAGCAGAGACAAAGCCAGGCATTCAATAGTGTTACAGTGATGTATTTTCCTGAAATCTTAAGACCACTGCTGTTCTCCTGGCACCTCTTGAGCCGACTCTGCTGTGCGCTGAAGAAATCCTGCATCTCTGGGCATGAACTTGGTTCACAACCATAGACCAGTGGAAGACACAACAATCCTAAACATTTCCAGGTTTTTAAGGGATGGAAGGAGGAAAAGTGGGTTTCTGGTCAAGCTGGCCAATCCTGAGTCCTGACTAGGTCTCTCCCTGCCTCACCAGCTGCACTGATGCACAGCTCAGGTGCTGCTGGTTCCATCAGGCTGCCTGTGGCTGCATTCAAAAACAGACAGTAGGACAGCACGTGATAGCAAAACTTTGAAATGGAAAAAGCCTGTGTTCACAGCATTGTCTTCTTGCTTCAGGAATAATTTTTCCTTCTCCTGTAGAGTAACATGGTTTCTGAGGTTTGCATTAATTAATTAATTAGTTAGCTGTTTAAACTGTTAACAGTAAGCAGGGATAATATAAAGTGATTTTTCCTGAAGACCTACTAAATTAGATTTACACTTCCAATAATTAATGAAACGAAAATAATATTTATACATAGTAGTGGAGAAATTTAAGCAGAATGGAAGACATTTTATTTCTTAGCACAGAAAGCACAGAAATAGATAGAATCATGGAAGAAGGTAAGTTGAAACATTTAAATTCTTCCCCTATGTCATATATTCCAGGCCCATGTCTTCTTAATGACTCTTTTCTGACCTCTCTCCAGTTTGCTAACATCTCTCTCTTGTAAGAGTAATTTTTAAACTTTTATATTAAATTAAATATTAAGGCAATTAAATTTTAATTAAATATTATAGCAATTACATGAAACAACAATTGGAAATTATGCCCTGGAGGCAGAATCCATAGGATCCAAATAGAAGTTCATGGCTGAGATGATTATCATCTGGAATCCTTAATGGTCACTGAAGACAAATAATCTGTTCTCACAAGGTGTCCTAAAGTCAATACTAACATTAGGTTAGATGACTTTACATCTTAGATCTCTTCACAGAACATAAAGCATCCAAGGATGACTGGCTTAGAGGGAAGCACTGCAGATATCTGAGGGTAGATGACAGCAATCCTCTCCCTGTGGTTGTATTTTGGTCTCTGCTGGAAAGGAAACACGAGGCAGAGTTTTGCACTGGGAGCTCTGCAGGCAGCAGCTCCACTACTCCAGGTATTAATCTTCGACCTCAAGATGCACAGAAACTGTTAACTCTGCTTTGCTTTTAGCAGGATGGAGAATGGAACTTGGTCTTCTTGAAACATATCAATTCAAAACTGACTTTAAATAGCTTAATTAAGATTTCCTAGCAAACAATTCCCAGGAGAAATCCTTCCTGTTTGTATTAAGGCATTGCTAATGCCCCAAAAGGTTTGGGATTGCAAACACTCCATTCTGAGGGAGACTCCTGAAGTTACTGAAGACAACTGGAGAGACCTAGAAGACTTAACAAAATCAGCACATGACCTTTTACACGGATTAAAGCTTAAATACTCATGCTGCTTGAATCCTCCTATGTTGTTCTGCACAGATAAGATCACCTTCTATCATTGTGATAACACTCAATGCATTTAATTTTCTGTTATTTGAAATAAATGCCTTGAAGTGACTTAAAAATTATCTTCATAGTTTGTGTTGTTTTTTTTTTCTTTAATATTAATTTACCATATAAATTACTTTACAAACACTGCCATTTAACTGCTCAGTAGGCTGCAGCAGGCAGCTGCTCTCTCTGCTTGGCCGGATTACAGCAGCACTTTTCCCTGGAGGGCAATCCGTGACATGTCTGAGCAAGCCAAGAACTAGCCAAGTGGGACAGCTGGAATTGGCTTCTGTACAGCTGGATCTTTGTACTTTCTATTTTCACTGGGCAATAGCCTCAGAACAGCAGTGTCCACTGAGCTCTGTGGATTTACCCTGGCTTTTAAAGTCCATCTCTTGCAGGAGGTGCTGGTGGCTATCCAATGGCTCCTAGAAGCTCAGGTTATATGTGCTGCAGAAAGTTATTCCAAAGGTAGTGGAAGCTGTAAGTCACATCAAAGCAGTGGCAGAATTACAAATCACATGCCTGTGGATAAACACTCCCTTAACTGCCTTGCATTTAATCATCCCTAGCCATACCTCCCTGATAAACAAACAAGGAATCACAGAATCATAGAATGGTTTGGGTTGGAAGGGACCTGAAATATCATCTAGTTCCAACCTCTTGCCATGGGCAGGGATGCCATCCACTATCCCAGGTTGCTCCATGCACCATCCAACCTGGCCTTGGACACTTCCAGGGATGGGGCAGCCACAGCTGCTCTGGGCAACCTGTGCCAGTGCCTCACCTCCCTCACAGTAGAATTTTCTTCTATGGCAGTGGCCTAAAGGACGCTGTAGGGTTTCTTTGCCAGGGCTGGTCACCACATCTTTAGGTGTCTGGCTCATTAAATCCGATAAGGAGTTGTCCTCCACACCAGAATCAGAGGCATGGTTTCATGTGCTGGAAGAAATTTATGTAGTCTCTGGAAGCCTAGGAAAGCAAGTTTAAGTGCAGATGTGAGCTAAATATATGCATAGAAAGACCCCTGGTACCACTGGGGAGAACATATATCTAAAGAAGTTAAAGAGAAGAAGAACTTGATATTCACCTGCTGTTACAATTTCCTTGCCTGTTCTCCTATGAAACCACGCACTTCTCTCCACAGCCAGGGGTCCTTCCTGCAACAGGCTGATGTGCCTTCTGCAAAATGTTTTCTTCTTTATGGCTATGACTGCTGGCTGAGAAGACGTAGGGGGTTTCTAAATTGCTTTCTTTGAACATTAGAGGAAGTCACAGTCATTGCACTGGTGTTTTGTCCCCCACTGTATGATAGAGTGGAGGTAGGCAGAACAAAAACTGCAAGTAGGAAAGGTTTTACCAGCATGGAAAAGTCTGTCTTTGATCTGAAAATGAAGATTCTTAGTAAGTGTTCAGATAGGATGGATTGTCTCCTTCTTCTTAATGTCCACCTGACTCATTCCTAGAATACTGCAGAAGCCCTCCAAGTTTTTCTGAAGGTTTAGAAAAGCCACAGCCAGACAGCTATCTCTGATTTTCATGATGTTTTGCACTACAGATGTTTCTGTGCAAATAAAGGAAAAGATTCTGTGTGGAAAAACTTCAGGTCCATTGAAATGACTAGAGCTGTCATTTTAGTGTCTTCTCCTTTTCATACTTTCTCATGAGGTGTTCCCCCCATAGCTTTTAGACCACGAAGGCTTCTGGTGTGACTCCATGCACCAGCAGCACTGCAGTGCTAACGAGGGGAGGGTTTCCACCGTGATGGACAGGACACGCTGCGTATTTACAAAACCTGTTACCAAAACGCATGGAAGGAAGAAATAACTTATTGTTGGTTGATGTTAAGGGGAAAATCAGTGGTTTTGGTTCCATTTTGACAGAACACTTTGGTGCATTTTGACCTGTTTGCCATCTCAATTCTCATCTTTTCCATCCTAATAGAAATACTGATGTCATTTTGTATCTCTAGCTTTGAACATCAAAGTGAAGCAAGAATTTTACACCATTTAATCTTGAGTGTTTTCTCAACTATACTCAGTTTCTCTTATAATGCTCTGCTTCATCTCACCATAACAGCAAGCCTCGCTGAACTGCCAGGCTACTTCTGCTGCCACAAGTATTCCCCTGAGATTGTGTCAATATCTACTGGTAATGATGGAAAAGAAAAAAAAGAGATCCTCTACAAGCAGAAATAGAAATAGAAGATTAAACAGGAAACTGGCTAAAATAAGGTAGTCATCCATAGTAGGGAAAACAGAAAAGGTTATTCTTGAGGGAAGAGACACTTCTAATGTTGACTTGGTATTTAGCCTTTCCACAGCTTCAACTTCTGTTTCAAGATGTCTGAGAAGGGGTATTTGTACGCTGACTGGTGGTGACTGAAACACTTCTCTGAGCCCTTGCTCTAATGGGACACACACTGCAGGCAGACCCCAGCAGCACGAGAGGTGCTCTTGGCTGTGTCATGGCGGGGTGTTCAAAGAGCTCATGAATGACTGTCTCCCCTTCTTCTGAAGCCATGCTTCAGTCCAGTCCAGCTAGGGCAGCTTGGGCTGTGGAGCTGAACAGCTGTGATGAAGGAGGAATAAATGGGGTATCCCTGAATGCCAGGCCCTGGCCAGACTGAGTCATGGCCATCATGCCCAGCACAATGAGATCTCTTTCCAGGGGCAGTGCTAACACACATGAACGTGTCCCAGCTGGTCCCACCTGCCCATGCCATGATGCTGGAGCATAGAGATGCCCATGGCAGGCACACTGTGGAGTGGGATGCTGCTTTACACACCACTCCTTCTACCCTCACTAAGCAACTAGACAGCTGCACTGTCCCCTGAAATTGTCTCCACTGATACAGCTCACTGGCTACAGGATGCAATGATGCCTTTTGCATTCTTTGAAGAGGTGGATTTAATCAGGGAACTGCATTAGCTTACACACATCAGCTAAGCAACTCTTGGAAAGAGCGCTGTGCCATGCAAATAGGGGCTCCTACGGAGGAACTTCCACGTAGTAATGAAATAATTACATGGAAATATAATAGTTATTTCATGCAATAATGAAATAATTTAAAGAGTTCAAAAAAGTAGCATTTTCTGCAACACAGAGAGGGAATGAAATGCTACATTCCTTGAAGAACTGGTGTATCTTATCTTGCTCCCTCCTTTGAAAGTAGGAGAAAAATCAAGAAGCAGTCAACACAGCTGGGCTTTTCTTTTTGTTTACTTGGAAAACTTATTTTAACCATCAACTTTAGCAAATTTTGGCAGTTACAAACCTGTACACTTTTTTTTGTTTTGTTTTTATAGCAAAAGAACACAAGACAATACTGCCAACAGCAATTATGAAGGAACAATTAGTTTTCAGATGGAGAACTATACCCACTCAAAGTGATAAACCTTCCCTTTTGCATAAGGTTGAATTTGTTGTCATTGGAAAAATGACATTTCTTAATACTTACTTGAAATGGAAAAAAAATCATATCTCTAGGTTTTTTTGTGCAAAACACATTCATTTAAAAAAGTCAATAAAAAATCTTAAAACCAGAGAAGTTAAACAAAAGGAGCTGAACCCAAAGGAAAGTTACAGTACACTTTGAAATGATTAAGAAGTTTTCAGATCTAAAACTTTCTTGTTTTTTCTGTTATCTTAGAAGTTTAAACCAACTTTGATGACTCTTTAGAATTATATCAAACAAACAAACAAACAAACAAAAGAAATTAAAGCAACCTGATTGGCATCAAATATCTACAAAAGCCTGGTAATTTGAAATCATTATATACATTATTTTATAAACTTCTTTTTAAACACCAAAACATACATCTTTTACAAACCAGCCTGCTTGAGACAGGTAAAATTTACAAGACAATCTTTTCCAATACAGTGCTTTAAAGAGAACTGCTTTCACTCCTAAACATCTTTGTCATCTCCTGAAAAGTGGCAGTAAGGGCTCATTGCATTGCTGATTAATGGTGTTTCAGGTATTCCTATGACAAAAGAATGCTACAGTTCTGAGGGCTCCAATCTCTTTCCACAATACAGTTCAAGTGCACTCTTAACACTGGTAAAGATTACTTATGGCCTTTGTGTAATACAACACATTTGCAATTATTGCTTTTCATTATTACATAAAGAAATGAATTTAATTTCATTTCCTCCCCATCTGCCCATCTCTTGGATGATGCAGCTAATTTACTAACTGAATGGCCCTCCTGATAATGGAGATGTAAATGTCAAGTTCATGAAACACAGGCTAAAAACCATGGGTAATGGGCAATGGTCTAAATTTCTAAGGCTCAAATCACAGTTTGGTGTATTGAGAGAAGCAGAGATGCAAACAGGCAAAAAGCAGAGTTTTTACCACATGGTTAATGATGATAAACCATCAGAGAATGAAGCTGAAGATGTAACTCTCTTGTTGGAAACCAACGAACTGCCCATTCTTACTGAGTGAATAGCTCCAAACATTATCTAAAAAGCACAGATGTACTTTCACACTGGTTCTGAAGAGCTGGCTTCCTCCATTATTAAGGATGCTTCCTTGTCAATGAAGCTTAGCAGAACTAGTCCAGAGCACCTTCAACTCCCTCTCCTCCCATGACTGCAGTTACTATTGCCTGTAAGGATATACTTACTATCGCATCCATATAGCTTTTTCAAGCAGGAGCTTGACGAGGAGTAAAGTGTGTTCTTAGCCATTTGTCCTGTTCAGCCCACGTTTTTCTTTGTGTTGAAACTTACAGGAGACAAGAGCAACAACTTTTATGTCATATTCTCAAAATGTCTCTGCCTGGCTCACACAGACAACAGGCTGCTGCCTCCCCATTGATCAGCATTTCATGACATACTTTTATTCACTGTGCTGCAGCAACATTAAGTTTCTGACGAGAGAGGGTACCGATACATCAAGGCTCTCACTACTTCAGACTACACTACAGAATTTAGAGAACAGGAGAAAAAATTCCAAAGATCAAAATTTCTTTGTGGGACATGCAGACGTGGAGACCCTGCTTGACAGATGGAGCACACAACTTTCAGGTTCAGGAAAACAGTGGCAGTGAGAAGCCTTTGACTCCTTCCAGCCTTTTACTGGAATTATATGTTAAAGAAACCCGTGGGATAGTTCAGGATCAAAGATGTCACTGTGCTTAAGGAAAACAGCTTGATTGACAGGAAATCCCAGTTCTGCATTCCAAAGTCCTCCTGGCTGCCTTCATATACTGTATCCTGTAGGAGGGTCCTAGAGGAAGGCAGCTTTATGGTGGTCTTCTAGTGGGGTTGTCCATTTTCTCCCATGGGAGAAGTTATTCTACAGCTCCATGGTGTCACATTTGGCCCTTTATTCCACTTTAAGATACTGGTCAAGGACAGCAACTACATCCAGTATCTATAACTTTGTGGGGGATTTTGCCCTTTTCTTTTTTTAATGTTTGTAATACAAAGGCAAAGTAATTAACATACTTAAGAATGTAAGCCTACATATAGCCATACATAAGCCTAATTCTGTTTGCACAAGGCCACCTAATGTGGTATTGGCAGAATAAATCATGTTGTAGTCACTGTAAGGCTCTTTCTATTGCCAGTATCATTAAAAAGGCCAGCACTGTGCATGATATTCTCAACTTGATCAAAATGCAGAGAGCAAGCACCCTTTTACTTAGACTCACACACCCCTGGCAAAGTTCGTGATTTCTGATATAAATGTATATTTGTATTTTAACAAGTGGTTTTTTTTTCTCGCTGCTTCTTTCCAAAAAGTAAAAACTTTCTTGATCCTAAGTTATAAGCCAATGATACTCAAAAGTACTTCATTAAGCCTATGAAATCATCTGCTACAGATGATTCTGAGAGAAAATACTGTGCAGTGGAGCCATCTACAGGAGTGTAGTTTGAAATACAGACACACAGGATAAGCAGAGATGTGCAGGGTAGCTCTTGCAGAACCAGGGACCTGATGGCAGCAGTGATACAAAAATCATCATAGGGCAAAAAAAGGAAATATATATTGGAAGTGCTAATATAAACAGCAATTCTTAGATTATGTTATGAATGTGTTCTTATGTTCCACATTAGAAGATTTTGACTTGTTTGTGTGAAATAGTAATTAAAAAGAAAATAAATGGCTTGGTTTAACAAGAGATGTTAATATGAAAATCTTACTCCTTAAGAGATATTTCACCTTTAGATCTGCATTTGCATCTTATAATTATCAAAAAGAGCCTGAACAAAACCAGAAAGGCCACAGAAGTACCAATATTCACAGAGGGGAATCTGAAGATGGATTTGGAGGGGAGGAGATATTGAGGTATAGAAATCATGAATAGGACAGAGAAGGCTGAACGGGTGATCCTTGGCACCTTCCCAACAGCACTTTTAATAAGTAGGCGTTCAGTGAAATGAAATTGCAACAACATCAAACAGAAAAATTACTATACATTGTATTTATGCATATTTTACTATTAAAACTCACTACCAACAATGTATTACTGAGGCAACAAGCTTGGTAAGAAACATTTTTTTTTGTTTGTATGACAGTCACTAGGCTCCCATCGTGCTGTCCCTTGTGACACTTTTGATATGTCCCAGTAAAGGTTTGATATTGGTGTCTCAGGCTTATGCAAGAACTTTCACTACAGAAGACAGGTGACAAGTACACCTAATAACTAGCTGGGGGCTTGAACAGAATTAATTGCATAATGGATAAAAATGTCTCAAACCAAAACTGAGTAGGAGCAAACCTCATGTAAATTGCAGCCTGATGGTAAGAGAGCATCACATTCTCAGAAGGTCATACAAGCTTTAAAAGTGCAGCTAAATTTGCAGAATTGATTTGCCAACTCTGATGCTCCTAACTCATGAAGCGACATTAATCTAATTGCATCTCCTTTCCTGTAACACAGACTTCATGAACAATACAAGTTATCCTCTATCCATGCTTCTAGACTTGCCAAACCATTTCATGGCCTTCTGGCAAATCCCTCAGTTCCTTGCAATCACAATACAGATTTCCATATTTTTTTCTTCTTAAAAACACAGGAATAATACCAGGGGAAAGGGTTTGAAACGCACCATGAGCACATTCAGAATATATCACTGTTACAGAAGCATGTTTACTCTGAGAAGACCAAGTGACATTCATAAATTCAATGGACAGGACCTATTTGCAGACAAGTACTTGATAATACTTGTATGTGCAGTACATTCTTTCTAGAAGTTCACTCATTCTATTCATACACCTCCATAATGAACTGTTTTCTACTGAAGAATTGCTGCATCATCCCAAAGAAAATATCCACACTAATCTTTCACAGCTATAGGAGCTATTGGAGGGAAGCAGCAACACACTGTACCTACTCCAAGAATTCTAGAAATCCTGTTTTATTAAAAGTGTTACAAGCTTCAATTATTTGAATTACATTCTACCAGTAATTTCTTTGTTTTGGGGAAAATATCTGAATAAACCCTTCCTGTATGTCAAGAAATGGCCCACCATTTAATTTTGTGTTAAACGCATGTCAATCAAGAACATGCCCTGGCATACAACTGCTGAAACTATCCAGTTAAGGTGACTGACCAAGAGACAGGACATGGAAAGCAGCACAGGAAACCTGCTAATGAATCCGTTCATTTATCACAATGATTTAGGTATTCAATAGCTTTTTAGAATGACAGAATTATGCCATGGGAAGAAATGGATGAAAACCCAACAGTAATGCAGGCTTGTAGACTCACATTCACTGGTAAGGTACACAGACATTGTAAAATGCAATGGTAAAAAACATTTTCAGAGCACCAAGCAACAGGTGTGTTATACTCTGCTTTAATACATGGAGTGAAAATCCCGTATTTCCAGATTGCACTTGACTGCTCTGACCAAATCAATGTGAATGATCATTTACTCCAATCAGGCAGAGGGAAGCATAAAAGCATACAGATGCCATGGTTTTCTTGATTCCACAACAATATTCTGAAGTCTGCAAACAACCTTTGGATGTACTGAAATCCTACAAAATCATGCACCCACTGGAAAATCTAGCGACAGATCTTTGGCCACAGTCCATTCATGCAGCTCCACTGACTGAGTCAGTCTACAGCAGCCAAGAACTCATCCCGTGAACTCTAGGGATGGACATTTGCCAAAAGATGTTAAACTAACAATGTGAGCCTGTTACAGCAGGCTTACATGTAACTTAATTGCAAGTAATTTTACTGCAGTAACTGCAGCACAAGGACTGCTGCTGAAGAGCTGATTGCCCAAGCAAGAAACTTCCAAAAAATGATCAGCTATGTAGGTTACTCCATGTTTTCAGATCCATGTTCATGTTGCATACATGTTAAGAGAAGCTGTGCACACACAGCTGGGGCAAAACCAGGCCACTCCTGAGCCAAATTCTGACATTTCAGGAAGTCCTCATGGGCAAAGGTATGCACATGCACCTGACATCAGGTTTTAAAAATGACAACCAAAGTAAGCCAATTTGGAGTAAATATAAACTATATGTATGTGTGTTGCTCTACACAAAGTAGAATGAAATGCTATGTAATAAACAAAAGGACAAATAAATATTTATGGACAAATAACTGGTCACTTGTCTTTAATAGGTCAATTTGTAAATGTTGCTTTTTTTAGCCATCTGACGTGTTGTATGCAGCCCCAGTAATCAATTGCTTTCACCCTTTGCTGACATAAAATTTCATGCAACAGTGCATCCTAGAATTATCCATACCCATTCCTTAATACTGTGGGGAGATCGTAACACTGTAACACTTTTAATAACACAATACCAAAAAAAACCAACCCCAAAACAACCCAACTTTATGAGAAAGAAAGAAATTGTTTAGCAGTTATTTTTCCTCCTGCCTCAAAAGCTGAGTTTTACTCTTGGTAATAAATAGAAGGTACACGCTCTCCAGGTCGTCTGTAACAATATTGTGATGTATAATACTTAACACAATTGGTCTCTTCGTGTCTGCACATACAGTATCATTTCTGAACAAGTTAATAATGGGTTATACTGTACTTTTCTTTGCCCTATATATATATAGACACACCTTCAGCAAAATTTCTTCTCAATATTTATACTATTAATTGGACCAAATGACAAAATTAAAAAAAAGAAGAGGAGGAAGAAAAAAGGAGCTTCCTTTACACTTGTGTCTGGTGCTGGGTCTCCACAAATGGAATGTGAACATTTTCTAGGCTGAGTTCCTCCACGCTTTCAAAGTCACTCATGGCTACTTCGGAGTCATCAAAGCCGCAGCCAGCCGAGACATCAGAGGAGGAGGCGTTGAGAGAGTTGTGCAAAGATAAGGGCATCTTACCTGCACTAACATTTTCTGTGTTCTGGCTTGGGCCAACAGCAAAAGTACTAAATTCGTTCCCAGTCTGAGATCCCGTGGTGTCCGTCTCATTGGGGAACTGGTGGGGAGGGAGGTATTGGCTCGGGTGGAAGTGCGGCCGTCTCCTGCAGTCAGGGCTGAGAGTACTCGCCATTGAGACTGGCTGCGAGGGTGGGAGGGCTTCATACTGGTCTGGGTAATCCTCTGGAAGAGGAGGTGGTAACTGGTCCTGGCTCAAGAACTCCTCTTCGTGAGGGGGAGGGTAGTCGCTGTCAATGTCGTAGCCACCAAGGTAGTAATCTGTCTCCAGTTCTCTGGCACTGCCGTGGTGAGCCGAGCCTCCATCTGCCGTCTCAAAATTGGGCACTTCCTCAATGTCGGACAAGCGAGCGCTGGGCATCCAGTCAGAGGTATCCCAATGGTACGCTGCAGCAAGGAAGAGAACCACAGGGCTCTGTTAGGATGAGACCACAGAGGGAAGCAGACTGTCCTGCATGCATCTGCCTGAGTCCTCACAGAACATTCAAATCACAGCATGCGCCACAGGCCACGGACACAGGTCAGACATGCTCTGACCAGAGGGATAGACGAGGAGAATAAATTGCATTATAATGCTAATGCAAACAAGCAAAGAAACAAAACATGGCCACTCTCAGGCATTTTGCCTTTTGAGATACTACTGGGCTGTATTAGAAACTATGAGTCCCAGAAATAAAAATGTCTGAATTACTGCTTTCCACAGTTATTTGAAAAAAACCTTTAAATGCAGTTAGCATGCTTATGGAGTCTTATCTTATCTACCCTTCCACCTCCAATGACTTCAAGAAAGAAAGTGTGCAAGCAAATAATATGATTGACTGAAAACTGAATTTTGAAACAAAAAAAGTGGCTGACCATTCCCATGCATCTTTTGAACCCAACAGAAGGCAAACTAAAGAGTACACATGAAGCAGTTGAAGAAAAAAACCAGATGAAATCAGTGCTCTGCCCACCCTGGCCCACAGGCAGAAGGTGTGCCAGAAAAGTCACCTCTGTTGTAGTTCTGTCCTTGATCCATAACAGACACTGTCAGATACAAAGTGAAAAGCAAAAACTGGTAACCTGGAGCTTGTCACCAGCATTGTATTACATGTGAAAATACAAAACCCAGCATGCATATTTCTAAAGTACAGCTGCCATGGTGTCATTTTAGTAGGATTTTTAATTATTCTTTATTTTAACGTACAAGATAAGCTTGCCTGTCAAATGCAGACATACATAAAGAAATGTTTATGTTGTGTATCATATTCCTTTTCTGTCCCATCTTAATTATTTACCCTCACTGAACAGATACAGAATTACATTAGAGCTGTAATTCTTAACACAAAAAAGGGCTATCCACCATCGACATGGCTTATAATTGCAAAGTACATTTTTCTCTCACTTGTTCACTTTGAAACAGAAAAATAAGAATCTACCATTCTCAGGGCCGGTTCAAACAAATCTGGGCCCACCTGGGCTCAGATACCATGGTGATGGGCACGGTATAAGAACCTGAATAGAATAGAATACAAAGCCATTTAATGGGGCTATCAGCTACAATGCTCCGCAACCCCACACCCACCTCCCACCTGCACTGCCATGCTAGCTGGTGGGGAGGGAGGCATTCCAGTATGGAGAGGGTGCCAGGGTGGGGGGAGAGCAAGGAAAGAGGTTTTATGTGAGACAAGAGCAGGGAATAAGCTGCAGCGTTTTCTAGATGGATATGCTCTTGTTCAGCCGCATGTTATTGGGCTTCATGCAAGAAGTCATCGGGCAAAGTCTCTGCATGACATTGCTGGAGGAGGTCTGGAAGGAGAAACAGACCTTTATGGCATCACAGCTCGTAACCTCTGTGGCTCAGGCACAGGTGAGGGCAGAGAAGGCTTCTCCAGCCCTTCACCTACTAAGACCACACTTGCCCTTGCCCATCACCACATGGTGCTTGTGGTGATGGTGATTTCTTCCTTAGCTCAATAGCCAGGCAGGAGTTCTCCACTGGCTCTGCCACGTCCTGGAGTGAGGAGGGCTGGGGCTACTACAGGTTTAGCAGCAGTGTCTGAACCGGCCCTAACCTCTCCTGTGCACTTCTCTCTTCTCTGTACAGTGCATTTTGCTGTATTTGGGTCAGTGTGATGACTGCACCTGGGATGTGTCAGGGCCCTCTGAGTTGTGTGGATCAGGATCCAGGAGAACCTCACTAATTTGCCGACTTGCACAACCCTGGGCAGGATCCCCATCCTCCCATGACTCTGTGGCAGTGATTCCGCCCAGAGCTCCACTGTGGCTAATTATTCACCACTTGCCCCAGCTCTGCTGCAGAGCAGACAGGAATCCTAAATTTCGTATGAGGAACTGGGAAGTGGGCAAAGCATTTTCAGTGACAGCTGAAACTGCTGCCAGACTGGCTTTTTCTGACCTGTAAAGGATGATAATGAGCCAGTGTGCTTGCTTAAGCTTTCCCTTAGGAAGGCAAGGTCATTTGCAGCGCCTATGGTTTCTTTTCAAGGTTATTTGTTTATTTTTTGAATGGGACTTTCTTTTGAATTAACCTTGGCTAGTTAATTTTTTTCTTTTTGATAGTGAGAAGAATGGCACTCTTATACTTCAGGAAATCAATAAATTTACTATGAACAAATATTCAACTGGCATCACTAGCTAGGAGTAAAAGTGTTTTTCAAAACTACTGTGACACTGGCTCAAGAAAAAAAATCAATAATAATTTACTTAATCATCTTTATGTATTATGCAGACTGCATTAGCTGAAGTATATAAAATCTGTCTTAAATTTGCTAAGGACAGATGAAATTTTTGACTTGTGGATAACCTGAGTTGATGTTGAGTTGACATTTGCCCAAGGGTAGGAAAAATGTTGCAAAATAAATAAAAGTAATGTTTATCTATGATAACATGACATTTCCTCAGTGCTTTATGGAAAAAAGAAAACAGTGATATCCTCGCATTACAGGTTCACTTCTAACATGATATGCCTGAGGTTACCCAGGAGGTCAGTGGAAGAGGTGAGTGTTGGGTCCTTGGAGCACATTGCCATGCTCTGTTGAATGGGCACAGCAACGCCACGGGAGAGCCACAGCATCCATGGAGCTGTGCCCACACATCCACTGCTTGGCAGGGTTTCCTGGGAGAAACCAGCCACCAGCCAGCCACCACTGTGCTCCTCTCCGTGTGCTACCACCAGAGCACATAACCCAACTCTGCTGCAGCATGGAATATTTTACAGACTTCCTGTGTCATCTTCTGTTTCCCAGTCTCTGCAGCCAGGATAATCTCAATGACATGGCTCCATTATCAGTCTATTTTTTTTCTCTGAAGGCAATAAGATTAAACAAGCAGAAACACTGACTTGAACAGAAGAGGATGAAGGCTTGACACCTTTTCTACCACCTCCAGTTACCCACAGATACTTTGTGGTACATTCCTCTGGCATTTTCATGTTTGCTGGTGAACATGCTGATCTGCAAAACCCAATCCCTGCCACAGGATTGCTGGTCAGTGTAGATTAGTGAGGTTCTGCTGGAATGTTTCACAATGAAAATAGGAAGCATTGTTGTATAACAAGAAAGAAAAAAAATTAAATACCTTCATTTTCTATAGTGTCAACTACATTGTTGACAAGCTGTATGACAGTCACTATGGAAGCTTGCAAAGGAGGGAAAGCAGAAAATAAAGGGAGGGGAAGGACAGCTTCAGGTTAGTATTTAAAACACACATCATATGTTACCACAATAAATTCTCTCAAAAGACAGGACTGACACTGAAAAAAAAAAAAAGGCTGCTGACCAATGCATGATTTATGCAGTGGGTTGCAGGACATTTCATTTCAGATAATCCCATATATCTCCAGAATGGTGATAAATTCCAAACCAGCATTTCCAGAAAGGCATATGGGATGATGTGTATCACCTCATAAATTCAAGCAGACTGGTCAGCTGATTCAATTAACCAAAGCAGTATCTTGTCTACCTGACACTAATTTCTAATTCATTCTTGCTTAGAGGTCTCCAGAGACGGTGCCATGTGCTCCAAGGATCATTATCTTTTAGACCATCACACCATCAGAAACGGTGTTAAGCTTAATCTATTTCCTAAGAGGAATCTTTTACTTATTTACTGTCTGTGCTGTGCCATGTAATACCTCAGGGAGGTTAGGCAGCACAGCAGTAATTAGGAGGACACATCCATGTAGCTGTGGTTCCAATTTTGACCCATGTTTGACAGAAGAGTTTCACAAAATGCTTTGTGTGTTCTCTGCAGGTGTTCCAACAAAATGAGCTTTTCCCTCGAAATAATTAATATAGACTGTGCAGCTGTTTAATGTGGAGGCCTATAATGTGTGGTCCTCTAGATGATCTGCATTTTGCACCACCTTAACACCCCTGCCTCTGAGAACATGAAATAAACCCCATCAAAACTGAAGAGAAAGCTCTGGATGAGCGGGCACTGGATTTTCCCTTTTCCTTTGTCTTTAGTTATGATAAAACCAATTGCTTGGAGCAGGCTGAGAAGGGGACCAGAAACGTGGGGCAAAACATACTTTTTTGTTTCACACAGCCAACAGATTCAGAGGTCACAAGAAATGTGTTAACAACGCAGACATATGGTGAATATTTTAACATCTTTGCTAAATTTTGGGCATTGGATCAGGTATATCATGCAATTTCCTCAGTTCTAGTGAGGGCTTAGCAAAAAAAGCCTTGATAAACCGAAGGACCCCTGCTCTGTGTTTATGATCAGCATATTTATACCATCAACAGCAATGGTAATTATGCAAAGGAGACTTGTACTGGCTAATGCCTAATAAACATTGTAGAAAAATAAGGGACTCCATGCAATTAGTGCTGCATGGCTGGGAAAAAAGATGGAGGGCAACTGTAAACTATAAGATGAAAAAACTGGAAGTGAAAAACACGTCAAAAACCAGGGCCAGCACAGTTTTCTTCACAAATAAGGGTTGGCTCTGGTGGGAGCTGTGCAGAGCATGTTTGCAGAAAGGAGGAAACCCCACTCCACACAGCTCGGTGCAAGTCAATGCTCAAATACAGCACTGCTCAGATTTTGGACTACAAAAAATACTGCAAACTACTCACAGAAAGACTAGGGAAGCTGAGCAATTTAAATGCAGGAGAAGAAAGGCGAGAGGAAAAAAAGCAGATTCAAAGTCTCACCCCATGTGAGTTTTCTTGTAAGACAAGCCCTTGACACAGCAAGAGAAGGCTCCAAGAGCCCTGGAGAGGGTGAGTGGAGGCTGCCTGCACCTTCAATGGGATTCATCCCAATGCTCCATTGCTGCATGATAGGTTTCCCCAGTCAAGAAGCTGTGACCCAGTTCCACAAATCAGTGTCAGCACAGCCATTTGTACACCTGTGTGACAAAAGCCTGTCCCCTCTGCTAGCCTCAGACCCCAGCAGCATTGCTCTTGGCTTTGGAGGAAGGGGTTTGGAGAAGGAGCCACTGTCCTGTCTCATCAAAGAGCATGGATGCTGAACTGCATTTGTTGTGGTTTCACTGACAACCTTCTAAGCTTTGCAGGTATGTGAAGTACAAAGAATTAAAATGACGAGAAGAGCAAGGATTTATGGCTTCAGGAGGCATATCCATTAGCCCTGAAGTACAGGCATGTGAGTATGTATATGCTCACTTATGCCTGGCTTTGCCCTTTAGGCTCTTCCTTTGCAAACCTTCCCTGCTGCTTCAAGCAAACCAGAGCGTGTGGTCTTGCATCGATCTCTGCAAATGACTCAGATGATTTAAGTTTCTTCCCTCGTTCTCCCTGAAGATATGAATTTGTTTGAACTCTGAACTAGAAATGTTATCTCTAAAGGCCATATTTGAAATGCAGCTTTCACAAAAAAATGAGTGGGCACAGAAGGTCCAATCCAGTTTCTGTGGGTATTGTGTCACTGATTTCAGTGGAGACAGGATCAGGAGTCTGAAATGTCTAATTACAACTTGAGAGATATAAAAAGTAACAATGTACAATAAATGACCACTTGAATAATTATTCCAAAGGTAACTATAATGTAAATGTATATAATTAAAATAATACTTATCCTAAAAAAAAAGGCTAAAGGACTTTTTTTTGGTGCAGGGGCAGAGAAGCATTGAGAAGCCTGACAAAAATAATTGTAATGCTTCAGCCACAGTGGACCAAAAGGAACTGCAAGTGTACTTTGCTATCAGTGCTTTTTCCAGCATTTCAGAGTTCCTAGAGAACAGCTGCATGACATGACTGAGGAACTGAGTCTAGAGACAGCTCATTAACTGGTGGCTGAGGAAACCAAGGACAATTTCTTTGTGCTAGTCTTTTCCTGTGTGTCTGAATAAGGCTTCCCTGACATCCACCATCCCTCCCCAGCAGAAGCATCTTGACTTTTCTCAGGCCCACTGCTCAGCATACGTGGGTTGCAGGAACAAAGGCTTGCTCTGACTTTGTGGCCTGTTTGTGGGCTGTGCACGGCTCTGCCTGTGTCACCCACTGACATAATGATGCAGGACATGAGAGGCAGGCACTGAGTATGCACCAAACAAGGATGTAATGGTGCTCTATTTGTTTGCTGAGCTGTGATTGCCAGAGAGAAGCCAAGACATTGGGGACTGGCTCATCCACTCGTTGTTGCCGAGCACCGGGACAGTTTTGTTGAGACCATGAATGAGACCTGGCAAACAGCACAGAAATCCCTTTTGTTTGACTGGTGAAACGTGAAAATCATACTCCTCCAAGAAGGAAAATTATATAAATTATACAGTTTCACTTGCAACCTATTAGTCAACTTACATCCTGGCAATGTGACTTTGCTGTATCATACCTCTACGTCACTGCAAAGCTTGGTCCTGATACAACAGCCCCAAGCATCAAGATTTTTATTATGTTCCTATAATTTTGTAAGTGGAACACAAAGTGAGGGTTTGAACCCACGGCTTTCTTACTTTCGGCATCATTAAAGGGTTTCAAGATGTCTCATAAATGTTTTAATAATATTAAAAAGAGAGATGAATAACTTTTCCCCCAGCATAATAAAGATGAAATCATTTCTTACCATTATCATCTCCGGAATCAGACTGGAAGGAGCTGAGGGACTGTACTTCAGAGTTGCTGCCTTTATTACTTCCTGAAAAACAGGTCACTTCTTCAGCGTCATCAACCCCTTTACCTTCATTGACAGCAAAGACAAAGCAAAATGGGACTCTCTAGGTATGCACATTTATCTATTTACACCATGGACACATTTAAATCCTGCCTGCTATTATTTGAGTCATGACCTATTTGTCAAGAAGGCAGTTAGTGAAGATACCTAGACTTTTGTAGTGTTTGAAGTCCAAAGAATCTTTCAAGTGGCTGACAACACTGTAATCAAGGAAGAAACATCTGTATTCAATATTGTCTTTTTAGATGACATATAGTCTCAAAAGCAATGAAAATGATTGCAATGACAAGAAATGTGGTATAAACAGCTTATATAAGAGATTACAGTCACATTTATCTTTACTCTTCATTTCCTAATTTGAGAGCCTCATTAAAGGCTCATTCAATGCTCAGTAAAGTTACTGTGCATCTTGTTATTCATATCAGTGCCCCTTGGATCAGATTTTAATAGCTCTATCACTGACATATAATAGATTATGCTTCAATTTACATTGCTTTTCATCAGGGACATTCAGTCTTCACAACTCCACTGTTTAGGAATGTAACTGCAACCTACGGTATAAATTCTCCTCTAATTGAGCACATATAAATAAACACATTCAACTACACATTATATGGGCAATAATCAGGAACACAAAAAGTTATCCTGAGCCAATTACAAATGACGAAGCCCAGGTGCTATCAACATGAAAGTACAGCTCTCTACCTGCCAGCTGTAGGTATTTCTACCCAGCATGGCACACCTCCACACGGTAAGAGCTGATTTGCTCCTGCTGAGCAGCAGGGTATGGAGCTAACGGAGTCAGGGCTTCAGGAAAGAAGCTGCACTGCTTCCTGCTCCGTGACAGCTGAGGTCTATCTCCCTGGTATGGCCTCATGGTGTGCAGAAATTCATACCAGCAACAGCAGTGCCTGTGGCACAAACATGTAGGAGAATACAGAACAGAGCATGTGTGGGGGCTGGCATGCTGATGCTATCAACCAGCATAACTATATTTAAAGGTTTAAAAGGTCAGACATAGCACAACCCTGAAATACAGCCCAAATAAATGAAAATTAATTCAATTTTTCACTACATGACCTTAGCCAGTGTGCTGCCTTGGATGAAAATGTACCCATCAGGGCACAGGTATAGAATCATAAACTCTGTAAGGCTGGAAAAGACCTGCAAGATCATTGAGCCCAACCTTTGACTGAACCAACTGTGCCAACCAAACCATAGCATTAAGTGCCATGTCCAATCATTTCTTGAACATTTCCAGGGATGTTGACTTCACCACCTCCCTGGGTAGCCCGTTCCAAGGCTTGACCACTTTTTCAGAGCAAAAATTCCTTCTGATGTCCATCTTGGACTGCCCCTGACACAGCATGATGCTGTGATGTCCCCTTGATCTGTTGCCAGATTCCTCTCTCTATTCCTCAGCAGCTTTCAACTACAGGACTTGATTGTGCGGTTTTATGTGACAGTTTTGGTTAAAGTTGTGTTGCAACAGGGTTGAAGATCACAGAAGCATAGAACAGTTTGATCTAGAAGGGACCTTAAAGATCATCTGGTTCCAATTTCCCTGACACGGGCAGGGAACCTTTCTAGACCACGTTGCTCAGAGCCCCATCCAGTCTGGCCTTGAATACTTCCAGGGATGGGACATCCACCCCTTCTCCGATCAACCTGTTTCAGTGCCTCACCACCCTCACAGTACAGAATTTCTTCCTAACAGCTAATCTAAACCTACCCTTCTTCAGCTTAAGGTCATTCATCACTACAGGACGCTGTGAAATGTCCCTTTCCAGGCTTCTTGTAAGCCCCCTCCAACAGGTACTGGAAGATGCATTAGGAAAAAATTCCTAATAAGAGAAAACACCTTTAAAAAAAATCACATGTGGTGAAGCATATATGGTGAAACATCTTCCAGTCCATATGACATGTTCTAACTTGCAAGGATAGATGATGTAGGGCTGTAACTCTGTCCCAGAAAACTGGTATTTCCTGTGGTGACAGAAGATGTGAAGTTTGCTGCATTTCCAGCAATTCATTCAGGAATGGAAGAAGCACTGTGTTATCAGGTGAGGAACCATCAGAGTACAAATAGGGTAAGTGTGGGGATTGAAAATTCTGTGATGACTCTGATACTGAATGCAGAGGGAATGCAATGGCCTGAAAAGGTGATCCCATATATCAAGCAGTACGTGGTTTTCTGCTTCACTTCACAGACCCTGAAAGTAGGAAATATTAGTCCATTTCTCCCTGATGCAAAACAGGAATACTTCTTGCAGAAAGTTTAAATATTTTTGACTCCCTTGGGAAACAAAAAGCCTGAACCTAGCAGAACCTGTATTTGACAATTATGCCCCAAATTGTTTTTTCCTAATAGAAACATGATTGCCTTGTATTGCTTGAAAAATGCTCAGAGCACTTACTAATATATGCTTTCTGAGCAAGTGAAATAAATGCTTTCAGTCATACTCCATGCATGGAAGTAGAGGTCTTCTATGCCTGGTTTAATTATAACCTTTCAAAATTAAACCAGATCACTTCCTGGAGAAATGTAACCATTCACAGGTATTAGGCTGGAGCATTAGGAGTACCTGTGCCACTGTACCTGCTGCACCCTGAGGGCAACCCTTACTGCTGGCAGGGAAGAACGAGACCGGCATGCAGTGGTACTTACTTTCTGTCCCAGCATCCCATGTGCTCTTCCTGATGGAGTCACAGTCGGAGCGACAGGGAGACACAGCGGGCAAGTTTGGAGCTACACTGCACACCACCACCCCCCTCCTGGCTGTCAGTATTCGAGGGGACTCGGGATGAAACGTTGTCATCTCCTGGTGCTCCACAGCAAGCCCATCCACTATCTTGTCCAGGTTATTCCGGGAGTCGCTCTGGAAGCACGGGGTATAGGCCATCGGCCTCACTGGCACCTGAGGAGGCCCAACCTCTTGGTAGATATTTCTGCTGTCTCCACTGTTCCTGACGTTCTTGAATTGGATGCCGTTGCTCTTGTTGAGCAGGGCTGCAGTAGCCGGGTCCTGTACGAGCGTGATGTTATTGCGGGAATAGTTCTTCCTGAAAACTTTCTTGCGAAAAATGATGAAAAGAACGATTAACACAAATATGACAAACAGCACCACGGCTATTCCTATCAGCTCCTCCTTGCCAACGTAGGAATGCCCAGCTTGTATGTTGGGAACCACCACGGGGCGAAGACCACAGTATTGACCCACATAGCCAGGGGTGCAGTTACACAGAAATGAGCCAAAGATGTTGACACAGGAGCCACCATTTTCACATTCTTCTCTTTCACACTCATTGATGTCTTCTTCACACCTTAAAAGAAGAAAAGGAGAGCCTGGAATCTGGAGAACATCTAAGAAGCAGCCCAGCTTGTGCATGATGCCTTCTCAAGATAAGGTGGTCACCATCAGAGTGGTGTCATTAGTTAACACCTTGTGGTACTTTGCAAATTAGCTTATTATTATCATCATATTATTTAATGGCATTTAATTTTTTCTACAGCTATTCCATGTCTTTTTTAAGACAGTAAAATGGAAATATCAAGAAGGAAGTAAGAGTTTAAAGCAGCTGATAGATATCAAGAAGGAAATAAAGCATCTGATAGGAAAAGGCTCCTTGACCCTACTGAAGCTTACTAAATGTAATAGAGAATCTGGTTTTTAATATTGTTTTTTGACTACCCCATGGGTTCCAATACAAAATATTAGAGGGGGATTCAAGGAGAAGATAGTTGAGAAAATATATAGTAAAAACATCAGAGTATTTATTGAAGGGAAGAGAAGAGGAAGAGAAGAGAGGAGAAAGGAGAGAGGAAAGAGAAGAGGAAGAGAAGAGAGGAGAAAGGAGAGAGGAGAGGAGAGGAGAGGAGAGGAGAGGAGAGGAGAGGAGAGGAGAGGAGAGGAGAGGAGAGGAGAGGAGAGGAGAGGAGAGGAGAGGAGAGGAGAGGAGAATATATGGATTATGTAAAATTATTTAGATCTGGAGATAAAATGAACAAATATTAGAGGCAGGGGAGAAAAAAGAATAGGAACCATAAGGAGAGAGGAGAATTGGAAAGAACAAGAGTTAGCAAAATGCAGAGCAAAAAGTACAAACAGTAAACAAACCAGATGAGGGAAAAAGCATGTTGATGGGCAGGTTGGGATTTTCTGTGTCTACACCAAGTTTATAATCAAGGCAGGGATTTAAAAAAATTACTGTAATAAATTAGCCTTTTATGTCAGAGCTAAGGTGACTGCATAATTGATCCATTTTCAAAACAAAGATTACACAGCAGCTTCCACAGATTTTACAAGATTGTTCAAAAAGCTGGCAACACTTAGATAGGTGTATCTCAGAGAAAACTGTCTCAAGATAATATCCTGAATCAACAGTTTAAGAGGGTAAGTTTGGAAAAAACATTACTGAGCATGCAAGTCTCAGGGACTTCTCAGCTGTCATCAGCTTAGATTTGGAGTAAGTGCTAAGGCTGGGGTTATTTTTGTGAGGTGAATCATAGCTTTTGGGTAGAAAATGCCTGATCAAAAAGCCCACCATCACTGAGCTCAAAAGCTCCCACTGCCCACCTGGGGAGGGCCACTTACGTTACTCCTGTCAGGCCATTTTTGCAGTTGCAGATGAAAGCATTGCCAATGGGATCGCACGAGCCTCCATTCCGGCAAGGATTTGGGAAGCAGGCTGTGATCTCTGACTCACAATTCCTTCCTGTAAACTGGGAGAGGCAATTGCAATGGTACCCTGGGAGGTGAAGGACAGAGAGAGGGAAATTAGACTCCTACCACTGAGCCTGTCTAAAAGAGAGAGGACCCATTTGGCTTTACACTGAAAAATAAATTGTACTGTGGGGGCAAGGGGATGTTTAAACTCATTCTGGTCTGTCCATGGGGTCCACACTAATGCTAGTCACGAGTCTGTCTATCTGAGATGCCCAGAGCTCAAGTCTACAACTGGGGACCAGAGGAATTGCTGCAGCCCAGATCATCCTAATTGTCATGATTCAG
>VZSR01003803.1:5983300-6089898 GCA_013398615.1 Brachypodius melanocephalos | reverse complement strand
AAATATTCTAGATCAAGGATGTATTTCCCAACTTTTTGAAAATGTCTGCTGATGGCGGCAGTCTACTCTCCTTTTGGGGCTTCACCAATGAAGAGATACATCAGCTGAGAGCTTTTCCATCTCTGCCCTTTACAAGGATGACACAATGAGGATGTGACAGTAATAAAACTCCTGTTTTATAAAGTACATCATCAAGGCAGAAACTATAAACTTCAAAATACCAGATGACCTGGGCAATACCAGCCCTAATCAGACCTGATTATGTTCAGTGTGTGCTATCAAATTCTGATTAATCCCTGACTGCAATTCATCAGACATAACAACATTCATGTGGAGGGGGACACTGTTAGGGACTGAAGTCTCATTTCTATGTTTTTTGCCAACACAGGGGCAACATCAAAATTTAAAAAAAAAAAAAAAAAAAAAAAAAAAGAAGAAAAAAAAAAGGTTTTAAACACATCAACTCACCCTGCCAAGTATCAAATGACAAATCTCTTTTTTCCTCTCCTTTTGCGTTCATATGGCACAGTGCCATTAATAAAAGCATTATTTAAGGTCACAAAGAAACCCAGTGCATCTCTTAATGTCGTGAACTGGATATGGAAATCTGACTGCTTTTTCCCTTGGAAAGAGCATGGAACATGTAGGCTGTGAAAGCCATGAGATGGCTAAGGCAGTCCCTGGAAGCAGAAGACTCCTAAGTTAAAGCTGTTGAACCAGCAAAATTTTCCTGGACATCTGTAAAAAAACTTTGGCTGATCTTTTAAAAAGTTCTTTCTATAATCCAAATGTCCTAAACAGATGTGTAGGCAAGGTTCAAGCTCCAGTTATGGGGTTCACATACTTACTGATATAGCATATTAAGCAACTGAAACAAGGAACCTTCCTGCCATTAATACAGCTGCAGTTAGAGCTGAAATGGTTGAGTGCAACTCAATTCACTGTCAAAATTACTGGCAATCAAGTTGATGTAGTGGAAATATAATCTCTTGGTGGTGAGCCTTTTAAACATATTTTTAAAAACTTTCTGTATCTATACATCTGGGAAAAAACCCAAATACTTGCTTTAAAAGTGACTTTTTCTGCAAACATGGCAGGAATTTCCAGCACAGTTACAAGGAAAAGAATTTCATGGAAACAATATGGAAAAACCCAGTGGAGGCATAAGGAAAAAGCAATTCTGCATCAAGACTCCCAGATCTTTTATGTCCTATACGGTTCAATTTGCCTTGTTCAGTTACTCTAATTGAATTCTTTCATGAGGACAGGCTTTTGAGAATAAACTTGGAACCAGACTTGCTGGCATACTCAGTCAAGAGTCCAATACTATTTAATTGTAGAAATGAAATAGATACTCAAATATCATGCTGTTTCAGTGTCCTGCTAAAAGAAGGGAGACAGACACACTGATCTTTCCAAGGTTACAGAGTTAAGCAGATAAATTATTCAACTTTTGGGCTTTCCAGAAAGCATGTTCAGTCAGCATCAGGAAGATGGGATTATTTCTTTTTGTGTCTTAAAAATATCTCACTCAGAAAATGTGAACAGCTTTCTGGACCTATAGAGATCTGGGTCTGAAGAACTACAAACCTGTGACTGTAGGTAGAATCCACAGCATGAATAAATAAGGATGTTTCAGTGCTTCCTTTTTATGACTGAACAGTGACATCTATAGTTCAAAAATTTATAGTAGTGTTTTATATGTTTTTTACAGTCTCAATGAGTTTAAGCAAAAGGAGAATGTTCAATTCAAATATAAACCACTTTATTCACAATCAATTCTGTTGCTTTATATAATAGCAGAATATATATCTTATTCTATTTGTTATCTGACATTTTATAAACCTCCATAACTCTAAAGTGATGTTAAAAGCCAAGTTTTTCTTGTTTTTAACCAAGTTCTTAGATGCCAATCATTTTTAAGACAAAGCCTTTAAATCACTTTCTTTTCATGTCTTGTGTTTGTAGCCTTCAGCTGACTAAGTTCTAAGTTCTGTAACATACTCTGTTTACACTTGTTCATTACATAAAACTTGAGAAGTAATGATTTGATAAAAAAAATACTTTTACCATCAACTATAAAAGAAACATGAATTTATGCATTTTATACTAAGAAGAAATGAAACTGAATGTACCAGATGGGTCAGAGCCCTGTCCAGCAGCGTACGAACAGCACCAAAATAAAAGTCTGCTTCTGAAACACACATCAGATATTAGAAGACTAAAGTATTCACTGTAGATTCTAAGACGACGGATCAAAGCTAGAAACCAAAAAGGCACTAAAACACAACAGTATTCAATGACCACATTTATCACTGGTGTTTCATCTCATTGGATTCACTGCCATACACCTGACAAGTCCCAGCCACTGGCACAAGACACAGAACTTTTCTGTGACACACACGCTCAGAGCTGCAGAGCATTCACCCGCCAGGTCTCCAACACAGCAAAGCATATGTCAAAAGTCATGGAGAAGGGAAGAGAAGAGCTGATATGATGGCTCAGTAGACAGCATAGAGCAGCTCAGCCAGAAGACCTGCCAGACCTTTAATCCTTCCCCAAACCTCCCAGCAGAGGCTGTAATTTTGGCGGCTACTGCATATTTTAGCCACATGGCTGTGGACAAAGGTAAATTGTAAAGAAAACCCTTCTGGTTGGGAGTGCATCTTGGGTCTAATAAAGGATTTTTATTGTACTTTTAATTTAATGTGCTGCTAATGCACCATTCATTTCTTCCCTCCTGTTTAGAACAAGAATAACAAGCAAACTTCTCACATTCAAGGATGAGAAAAGGCTCAATGTCCTCTCAGCAAGGGATGAAAAAATCTCTTTTAAACAATGTGGGGCTTGATCACGTTCACAATGAAAGCACTGAAGTCTTGAAAATTCATCAACATTTATGATCATACAGTCCATCTGAGCTTTCTCCAAGAGGAATGAATATTTCATTCCTAGAAATGTTGATCTGCATTCTCCAAGGCAGCAAATTCTGTGATATCACCACTGTATTTCTTCAGAGGGAATCAGTGGAAAAACACAGGAAGCTCTGGAAAACACCTCTGAAATGCTTCTAGGGTGGCACCACAACATCCTCAGCATGTGCCACAGCAGCACGCACCAGTAGCTGACCTAAGAGCAACAACAAGCTACGAACAACAATACAGCTTTTTTAGGCTGTATTTATATTAACAAGTCCTGCAGAGCAGCAGCAGCAGCAGCAGGGGTCTGTGGAGACAAAGAGCTGGTGCTGAGGACCCAGCAAACTCATTGTGTGTAGCTCAGGGCTTTGGGACCAGCTGTCTGTCAGTTCAGCCTGGTCCTGCCCTCTGAAACCTTGCCTCTCCACAGTGGGAAGGGAAGCCCAGGGAAAGAAGATGATCAGAAGATTCGCATCAAGTATTATTCATGATCTGAATCATTATGTAGACATAGGTCTACACATTGTCTTGGATCTACAATTGTCATTGTCAGCCTTACTGGTTGTTTTATAAGGCTTCTCTCATGCTCTTTCGTTAACCTGAGTCCCCTCTACATAGTTAAATCTCACCTTCTTACTGTGACTCAAACAGCTTGTCTTACTGCTCTCTTGGCATGTCTCTATCCAGAAGAAAAGGTGTTTTTCATCCCAGACCATACTGAAGAGCAATGCAGTAAGACAGGACAGTCCCTGCCTATACCTATGTTTGCTTGGCACTTAAGAAGCAGAGGCAGCAGCAGAAGGCAGGCACGGTGCCATCAGCAGATGGGTGTCGTTATGTAGCAAACATCTCTGTTGGTAGCATTCCCAGCCTGAGCATCTGAATGTCTGTCTATCCTAAGGTTTACTTGGCTTTATTAAAGAGGATGCTCCAAACTGCTGCCAATTTTTTTTTTTAAAAAAACATGTGTATGCTTCTGTTTCTACCTATTCCATGCAAGACAGGCTGGCTTTTATCTGTTAATGTGCTATGGCTTTTCCATTTCTCTCTGTGTAGTTTCTCTCCCTGCTGTGCAGGGACAACGGCAAACTCCATGTCCAGAAACAGCCCTGCCCTTGGCATTGACCACACAGTGTTACACAGCAAGTTAACTAATGAGAGCTACTGAAGGTGAGGAGGACCTCTCCCAACACTTGTATTTTGGTAGGTCAGACCACCTTCATGTAGTGTGTGCTCTTCAGCCACCCAGTCCTGCCACTCCAGATTTATCTGTCTTCAAACAGATCTCTGCCTCCTGCAACTTGCTGGTATGAAAATGAACCTCAGTCTTTGCTGAACCAGTGCTTTCTACGAGAGGATTGGCATGTACATGCTTTTAAAGTGGGAATTCAAGAACAGATGCCTACAATCATAGCTATAGAAAAGATTAAACACCCCCAAAATGTCTAAAAAAGCTTTTAAAAAATAATTGGTATACATTTGGTATGCTCACATCACAGTATGCTGGGTTGTTTGTGTGAAAATCAAGATCAAGAACATTAAGACCAGGTCAGTGGAATTATTGCACTAATTTTCCCCTTATTTCTTTCTTATGAACTGCTTGATCCTCAAAACCAGCAGTGAGCAATGTTGCCAACAGCATTTAAAACATGTATTAAACCCACCACCCTAGTTCCATGTTGCATTTTCTCCTCCCTTTGGATTTTAGCTCTGTTCATTAAAAAAAGAAAAAAGAATAGAAGAAAAGTGAAGAGTGGGGAAGCGAAATGAGTTTATGTTCTCACACTCTGCCCACAGTCCTTGACTCAGTAGATATTTCCGCTCAAATGCTTCATGTTCAAATAAAATCGCCTACTCATATAAGCCATTTACCTTAATCAAAGCCAGATGTATATAGGACTGATCAAATTAAAAGGAAGTAAGTATACTTATAATTGCGGGCTTTACAAGCACGAGGTTTCTCTGTAGTTGAAAACCTTGGTGCAGTCTTTGCATGTGATTACAGTAAAGCTTCCTATCGCTGAGATTGCTCATGCTGTTACTCATGCAGATAAACATATATTTACTATTGGCAGCCCTGGAAGTGCCACACTATTATTAAGGTTGTGTGACATTTCCCATTTTAAGACCTCATATTCAGCAGCTTACAGCTTAACCACAATTTAAACACTTGGTTAAATTTTCTTGGGAAATTTCGGTTCAAAGAGCTGAGCTGTTTCTGAAAGTCATGCTGTTTGTCAGGTTTCAAAATGCTGACTTTCTTTAAAAATAGCTTTACTGACCCATACTTGTGGATAGGGATTGAAAAGTCTGGAAGAATGTGGTCTATACTTCAGGGCTGTGGTTTCCACTGTCTCCCAAGAAAATTGTCCTGAGTATATCTCTTTCTCCTATGAGTCTCCTGAGCTGTCAACTCTAGTGAGTGCTCATCCCAATCTGCCAAGCCCTATTTAAGCATGCACTGGAGCTCCCCACGGGGTCTCTGGACACGCAGTCCCCCCTCTTGAAGCACTAACATCACTTGGCCAACACTGAGGCCATGAAAGCAAACAGAGGTTCATGTCATGGTCACTTTCTGCTGGCTCAGAAACCAGAAAGGCTTTTCTGAAAGCAGAGAGGCTTTTCTGTACTCTTGGAGTTGCCATGTGAGCTGTCTGTGCTGTCTCACACAGGCTGAGATCCCCATTCTGTCCTGTTCCATGTGCAAAGCAGTCAGGCAGAAAGAGCCACTGTGGGTCAGCTTAGCCCTGTGCCAGCCCTGCTTTGGGGCAATACCTCTGTGGTCAGTCCTGAGCTCTGTGCAGCCCAAGTACAGCCCTGCCCTGCACCAGCTGCTGTGAAGCTGCTGGCAATGTATCCATCCAAACCCAGACAGCAGCGGCACGGACACACTCCTAGTGCACACAGAGCGCTTCCCCAAACAGGGCCATGGTATGACCCTATTCCTATAACCACAGGATGAAGTGGAAGGCAATTGAGGCAGCTTTTTTTTTATTAATGGTGAACAGGGCAGTAGGCATTTGTACTGAAAGGAAGACCTCACAACGGGAACACCTTTATAGATGTTTGTGTTGTAGATGTTCAATTTATGCAAATTATATGTAAATCAGGCATGGCCTCTTTGACTTCTGGTATGTAGCCAGCAACTCTTTCATGTTAGAATGCCAGGTAACCTTTGCTTGACTGTTTTCTTCTTAAGTTAGCTATAAACCTCAGCTTTCTTTTTCTCTCTCCGAATTGTCATGTAAAGCACAGTAGGTTGTCCATAGCAAAGGGATGCTAGCAGTATATGAAATCTGCTTTGTAAAATTTGAATTAGAGGGTGTATTTATTAAAATAAATCTTATGCCAAATACTCTCTGTTTAGGAAAAGAACATTATTCTCCAAAAACTGAAAAAGGAGGATAATACCATAGAAAATACTAGTCAAGAGATCCTGATGCTACTGAATACCCTGTGATTGGGAAAAGGACTTTTCCATAATTTTTGCATTATTCCCCTCACCAAAAAAAAAAAAAAAAAGCTGCTGTTTTCATTCTTAAGACAATGCTTTTAAAAATTAAGTTGGTTTGTTTTTCTATTTTAAATGGAAGTCAGCCGCTAAAGTCATCTATGTCAGCAGTGCAATGGTTGATGGTTCTTAAATGCACATTGCAATTTGTGGCTCTGCAACTAGGACTTGCAATGCTGTTGGACTCTTGTGCTCTTAGAATTTAATTACGTGGCCTTTCAGCATATGGAGGGCGCTAACAACAGAATTGCTTCGCCTAGTGGAAGCAGAAATGCCCATGCCTTCTCCTTAAGGGCTGGACTGTAGAACCACCAGCATACAGTCAGGGCCCATTGCACTGGAATTATGGCTTTATAACAATCCTTTATTTACACACACTGCTGAGACAGTAAAAACAGCAAACAGATTTTTTGACGGCAGGCAGCCAAAACATCCCTGCAGGGCACATGCCCCTCGCCGAGGCAGGAACACAGGCAAGTTAAATCAGTTCTGTGACTGCTTTCCAGCAGTGAATTTTGTTGACATGAAAATGGTATTTGCCATTCCAGTGATAAGATGGGTCCAAACTTCAGGGCTGCTTGTTTCTCCCCTACCCCATGTCTCCCCTCAGTTTGAACTGGCATGCACATGGTGCTGGGAAAAAATGAATTACTGTAAGCTTTGTTATAAAGGTTTCAATTTACTCATCACGAGATTGCTGAGCAATACTGTAAACAGACTCAAATAAAATCAATAGAAGGAACTGTTCTCATGCTTCCTAGGATGTAAGGTGAATGGTTAACCTCATTTATTAAGTATGGACTCTGAATCAAAGCCATCATACGTACATTCCTGTACATACTGCGGCCATATTTCCTAGGAATTTCAATAATCATGCTTAGCAATTCTTCCAGTGGCTGCAGCATCCTTCTGTCTCAGAATTATTTTCTTTTGCCCTTATTTAAAGACCCTTAAGGACAAACACATTTCTCCTCATGCCCCACAACACATCCTGGATTGCCAGGGCTGTGCTTCATTCTATGTAACTGCCCTTGCATTTCTTTCCATCAACAGTGAAGCCGACAGCATCCCTGATGCATCATTTGTGATAGCATGGGAGAAGAGGTGGCTGAATCAAAGCCAAAGATCCAGAGGGGCTGAGACAGCCCAGCACAGACAAATCCACATTTTCAGGACTTTAGAAGAGTGTGGCTATCCAACTGAGAAACTTAGCACAGTTTTGCTCAGATTTCACCACATGTCAGTCTTGAACTGACCTGAAATTTCAGGCCTAAAAATCTGTGTGGTGGAGGGAACTCAGAAAGGAAATATGAGAGTCAGGGTTGAACTAATGAAAAACAGAAATAATAACTATGGGTGCAAGGGAATTGCAGGTACACATTAAATCAGAAAGCCCTGGGACAGTGGTTAAATGCTCCATAAACCAAGAGTTTAGTGGGAACTTCCCTAGAGAGCCATGACCAAAACTCACTGACAGTAAGTGGATGGAAAGCTCTGAACTTGCAGAAAACCTCTGTGTTGAGCAGCCTCCTTTTCAGAGAAGTTTCTATTCTGCCAGAAAAGGTGTGCAATGCTGCATGCTAATACAGTATGGGGAATTGGAAGGGAAACTCCTACACTTCAGAAGAATTGCCTGAGAGGGAATGTTCTACATGTGTGCCATTTGATTTTCTCCTGCTTACTTGCTGATTGTTCTGGTAACTTGTGCACTGCAGTAAGCCACTGGTATCAAATCACACACAAACCACCACACAACCACTGGATAGGAAACACCAACACAAGCACAGTTTAAATCAATGCCCTATAAAATTTTGGATGATATTACTTAGACCTTAGAGCACTCGGGCCTCCGAGAAAGCTGTAAAGTACAGTTCAGGGGGGTTTATAATGGGCCCAACTTGCTATTTTCCATGCAGACATGTAATAAAATTACTCACTTACAAAAGGACGAAGGTGTTTGTGGACAGCTCAGTAATTGTTTGTGACAGCTTCGGAAACAGAGTAAGAGAACACTGCTGTTGCATCTGTGATGGACATTTCAAAGCACCATCTTTGCGTACAGCCTCCAATGCTGTAAGGATGCTGTAAATGGATTCTGAAAAATCCAGCTGAACATTACAGTAATTGTAATTCTATTGGTTTCTATAGAAATGGGATTATACTAACAGCCAATAAATCAATTTCCTCCTGGAACACTAATGCAATAAGAAGGGGCACCATTTCACTGTTATTTATAGAGCAAACAGCTTTTACCCAATTTGCAATACCTATCAGAGTTTTATGGAGTTCACGAGATTTTTCAAGCATGTTGCTGCATAAAACCATCTCTGGCAATAAATTACAGAGGGAAACGGAGAGGGGGAAGCCTATAAAGCAATGAAAGCATTTACCACCAGATGGCACGGCAGTACAGGTGCCGCCGTTCTGGCAGGGGTGTCTCTCGCAGGCATCGGGATAAAGGACGCAGCCAAGCTTCAATTCCGTCAGGCCAACCACTTCCGCGAAGCTGCTGCGCTTGTTCTGGAGAGGCAGCTCGTTGTTGTTTAGGACTACTGAATCCAGGCAGCCCTGGAAGCCGCTCAGGACCTGCGTCGTCCTCTTGTCCGTCAGGCTGCGGACATTGTCCACCTGGACCTGGGCGCCGAAGTAGACGGAGCTATCCGTGCTGAGCGTCTGGAAGTAGAGGGGCGCTTTGCGGCGCTCCACGTAGCTGTCGTCCAGGGACAAGCTCGTGAAGTTGCGGTTCAGCTCCAGGAAGACAGAATGCCAGCTTCCATCATTGACAGCCCTGCCAGAAATGCCCAGGATTCCTGGGCCACTTCCGCAATCCAACTGGAACCAGAGTTTGCCATCGACAATCTGCAGGAGGAAAACAAAAATCAAACCACTTCAGGCACTCAGCTGTCTCATAATACGCTCTCACAGGGAATCTGGAAGCACAGAGAACTTCTAGAAAGTCTCTGGACACTCTTAAGGCTGCTATCCTACTACAACAGCAAAAAGCTGTGCCTTTATCAAAATCTAAGGTGGAAAATATCAGCTTAGTTTGAATTTGCACAAAGCCAACTACCTCAGGAAAACTAAAAATATAAAAAATCATATGGGTGCAGAACAGAGGTGAGAACTGAGATAATTATATGTTTTACCGAACGGGATACGGCCTTGAGGACCCTTGTTCTGCTCTTGGCTGTGCTGTTGAACAGCTGTGTCTCTCTCAGCAAGTCTGGGAGCTGTGACTCTGCTCCCAGTAGTTGATGTTATCAAAAGGACAGTCAGGATCACAGGATCACCTCTTCGTGTTTGAGAGGCTTGTGGCAAAGTCAATGGCCACACTTTCAGCTGGTGATGTTTGGTACTCTGCTCATGCAGACATCCTGTGCCTCTGTGACCTTTAGGAGCATCTCAACAAGGTGTGGATTTGTCCCTAAACATTGTAAGTTCAGTATCTCTAATTACAACAGTAAGATACTAGTTGACCAAAAGTCAGTTATTTCCCAAAGATGCTACACAACCTGTTCTGTGTATATACCTCACAGATGTCATAAGATGGGTCTTACTTTTCTTTCTTTCCTAATATTTATGCTGGACTCATGGATACAGAGAGTTTGTAGGGGATTTCTCTCCTGTCTCTCACCCATCCCAAGTCCTTGTAAAGGGAAAATCTGTGCTACCCTGCTGGGGCACGCAGAGTGAGGGAATGAAGTGCTGCCTTCCTGATTAGCAGTTTACCCAAAGATTTTAGGTTTCCTTAACAGATGGAATACAAGTTTAAAATGGCTGACAAGCTTGGAAATAACTTCTTATGACACATTAATTGGCTTCAAGTTCTCTGAAAGCTCTTACAAGTATTTTACCTTTATGTCATGCTCTAGGAAGTATTTATTTCTGCAAACCCCATTTCAAGACAGTTCTGTCCCATTATTTACCCCCATGAAAAGTTCAGGTGCTGTGTCATTTTTCATCCTTCCAGGCAGCTCATATTGTCCTCTCACTGGTGTATCTGTTACAGAGTCTGACTGCTCCCTTCAGTGAGAGCAGAATTGCCACAGCTGTCAATGCAAGAACCCCACAGAGCTTTGGTGGCCTGCTGAACTGGCATGGCAAATGCAGATGTGAGGGTGCTGCAGTGTGCAGCATCTGCCTTCGGCCATTTTCGGCCATTTCCAGCATGAACAGTCATGTTAGCTGGAGACAGCCCTTGGTGTGTGACTGTGTGCTCTAACTCTTCTCAGCCAGGCTCCCTGATGGGACTTGAAGGTAAACAGGAAAGTGTTAATCTACAGGAGCAGACCGTGCTGTCATGCCATTATCAGCACTTTATGTCCTTGGAGGTTGACAAAACTACCTGGAGAAAAGCTAAGGGTAAAATCTTGAGATCTGTAGAGCTCTGGATTTCCTTCTCCTTTGCAAATCCTTGGGTTTCTTGACTGGCTGACTCTGAACTGGACCTCAAGCCAAAACACCCTGGGCAATCAGGGTATAAACCACACCACTCCTCTGCTCTGTGATGGCTCGGCAGTTCGGACACAGGGCTGCTATGCATGGGGCAAGCTCCCTATGGATGCCAGCTGCCCACTCACTCTGCATGGTAGGAAGGGGTGTACAGGAATGAATACAGACGTAGCAGGAGCCAAGGGAAGGAGCTAGAATTAGCCCCTGCTATGAACAACTGGCTGTTTTGAAGTCCCTGAATTGTAGGATGTAGTGAAAATGAGAAGAAATCAGATCTATGTCTGTAATACATGCTTAAGGGATGGATGTTGCTTGGTGCTCCTACAGCTCAATCAGAAAAGGATTGTATATACAAGGATTATGTATAGAATAATGAGTCTGGATCATTTTTCACTAAAAAACTATTTTCTTACAGGACTCAAAATTCAGCCATAAACAGTTTCTGTGGATTGAAATTGGGTCTGTTAAAGCATATTCTCAGGAGGAATCTTGGTAAACAAGACACCTTGATAAACAGATAATTTTTTCTTTCCAGAGACAGAGCAATAGTTTTTTCCTCCCTGTGCACAAAGTAGTCCATGAACATTGAAGGTGCTGCTCAGAAAGTGTGGTCTGTCTCACCAGGAATACAAATCAAACAGAAAAATGCATGCCAACATATTACACTTTGAAAAACAGACATCACTGGATAAGCAGATAACTTGTTGCTTACTCAAAAGACTTTTCCCTATGGAAACTCTTCTACTGATTGTGTATAATATACATATACCTCCCCTATGACTACTTATGCCCTGAAGGACCTACTGCCTGCATGTCTATTACTCTTACTCACAGAACATGTTTTTCCAATTATCTTTATAAATACAACACCACATCTGAGCACCTGGAATAAATATTACACCATTTGTACACAGGAAACTATGATCTAAAAGATTTGCCATTAAAATATGTTTTATACATCTTTCTCATCCACTTTTTATTTCTTTTTACCAGCAGATGATCTGACATACACAATAAATATATAATTGTCTGAAGGGTTAAGTTTCTTTCCTGTTATTGAAGAAACACGAGTAACCTCTAACTAGAGTGAAAGATGGAAAGGATGGTCTGATGCTTACAGTACTAGCCTAAGACATGACAGATCTGCATGGGAATCCACACTCTGCAACATTCTTCCTCTGAGATCTCAAGCAAGCCATTAGTTTCAGGTCTCCATCAGTAAGAGGGGTAACGTCATTTCCCTACCTCACACCACTGCTTTACAGACTCATACATTAAAGACTGTGTGACATGCCCAGATACCCCTAGCAATGGGACCATAAAAGTACTTTCATTAATCAGATGGTCATGGGCTTTGCTTTAGAGGGGCTGGGAGGAAATATTTGTCCCCTGATGGATCTCGAGGAGGAGTAGGAAGAACAGGAAGAGCTGGCAAGGAGCAGATGCTGCAAAGGGCTCCACTCTTGACTACTTAGCAGCTAGACTGGCCAGGCAGGGAGGAGAAGGTTCTTCCACCTAACAGGTAAAATTGCTGTCCCCACACCTAAGCACAGAGAACTCAACCATCATTCAGCAATTAATCCCTGGTGTTTCTGTGATTCCTTGTAACCACTGAGATGTCAGGGTCACGGCTCAGTCCTTGGAGTTTGTTCTTTGATTATAGCCTGGACCTCGGTACCAAGAAAAGCTGAACTTCAAGCTAACTGAGGGACATTCAAGTAAAATGTATGGACATCCAATGAATAGCCAGGCTCTTGTCCAGGCTCAGCAGTTATCCAGACAACAACCTCAGTGGGATGGTTGGTCTGGTTGAGAGCTGGTAGCATCAGACTGCCAGTCCAACACTGAATGTGTGGCACTGGTTTTTTTTTCATCCATCTGTGTAGTGCAACACAGCAAAAAGCCTGAGTTACTGTATCTCACAGCAGAGACATGCAAACTGCAACTTCTCACCCAGTGTAGCCCATGGCACCAGCAGACACCCTCTGCAGCATGAAAGCAGAGAGACACTGCTTCATCCTAGCTGGGCAAAAAATTCCCACAAAGCTTCCACTTCCCAGAGCTTCCTAGGCACAGGGTTTAGTTACAGTCTCAGTTGTAACAGCTGTGACAGGGAGGTTAATGTACACTTAAGCATATATGCCACAAGATTCCTCACCTGTAGAGAAGTTAAAAGAACAGTGAAGACTCCAAAAGCAGATGCAATCTGTTACATTTCAACAATTTCATTCAATGAGCGGAATGGAGCCAAACACATACTGTAAATTATATTAGAATATTAGTCTGGCTAAGATATTTGGCTAACATCCATATTTGTGTATCAGCACAGGTAATAAAATGATCAAATGGTTCTTCTGAGACCACCTCCAGCTCACACAGTCCATCTGCAGTCAAACACCATGGATACAGCATGCTGCCTTCTAATCCATCTGGGGAAACATTTTGTTAGCTGAATTGCATTTCAGGTTCATTTGTATAAAACGGTGTATTTAATTAAAATATTACTCGTTTCAACTCCAGCCACAACTGGGATCATATCCAAACTTCAGTCCTATCCAGCATAAGCCATGCAGCAATAATGCATTAAAATGTATAATATACACTTAACTAAAGCATGCAAAGTTTCACATTAACTGCCTGGACAGAGGAACATATGCTTGCCTTTTACAATTTAGCTGCTATATTTGTGGCATGACGGGAAAGTGTTTCTTTATCTATTTTTAATCCTTAAAATTCACAAAACAAGATGAATCTCCATTATATTCTTTGGAAAAAATAGATGGAATTCTCTTCTGCATGGCCTTCTAATGCTTTAAATGGTTAAATCTTACTTTTCTGAGTTAGCTGCTACATGGGTAAAAAGGAAATGGTGGTACTGGTCTTGGGACATGCAATCTTTCCAAAGGAAAAAAAGCCAACATTGACCTGCATCTCATTTTGCTCCAATTGTCTTTAAAGCAAGAACATGCAACAGGAACAAAAAAAGGCTAACCTCTCAAAATCGATGGATTAGTTGCTTTATTTGAAACAGGTGAATAAATAACACCCTTATTTTATTATATCAATACAGTGTAGCTGGTAGGCTTTCAGCAAGGTAGTAGACAAGCAGTTTGCTCTATGGAATTGATTATTCATCCAGGAAGGACACTATGTTAAGATGATGAAATATTTCCATCCCTGGAGTTATCACAAATGTATGAGTTTCCAAAATTAACCTGGCCATTTAAACAACAAAAAGCATATTGCGGCATTAATGTTTAAACAGTCTGCAATGGCAGAGACTTGCTTCAAAACAATCAATGCCACTCTATGCCCCAACAGCACAGGTGTTTTCTGCCTGTCTTCCCATGGGCTCACACCTCGTGGGTCTAAATTTCTTCTACCTCTGCCTTTATTTGAAGCTGGGCCTTTTGCTGCTCATCCAGAAGATACTTAAGTAGATGCTTAAAATTAAGGTATGCGAACAGTTCCAATTGCTTTCAAATGCAGAAAGTTAAGCAAGTGATTAAGTGCTTTGTTGGAGTGATGCCAGAATGCTCAAAAGAACACAGGATTTCATCCTTTATCCTCTATTTGGAAAGGTTCTCCTCATGTTTAATTTAATTGAAAGCAATGCTCAAATGATAACAACTTCACATTTATAGACCTCTAATTAATCTGCTTAATGGCCTCATTTCTGAGTGCCTCCCTACCTCCCAACATATGTACCTGGTTAAAGGAAAAAAAGGAAGCCTTACTTCTGGTATACAAATGAAAAAAAAAAAAAAGTGTTTTGAAAAAACTAAGCATAACTTCCTTGAAAATACCTGAGTCAGGGATCCCCAAAGTGCACTCCATGAGCCAGCTGCCATCCCTGAAGAGACCTGACAGGGCTCAACCCCTTAAGCTTGATGACATTTGTCTGCCACAGAGCACTTTTGTGAGAACTTAGCCTGATATTCCTTGGATAAGACCTTTACAAACTAAACTCTGACAACTCCTGATCTTTTAAGTGATACCATTTCCTAAAAAAAACCTATGCTGAATGTGATGATTTTGTTTCCTTTAAACCCCACACATGCAGAAGCCCAGCGCCAGACCTGGGAAAAGGACATACTCACTGCAACAGAGAAGCCTTCCCTACTGAAAAGCTGAGCATGAGAAAAGCTGAGCATGAGGCTTTGAGAAGGTAATTCCCTATGTCCTCCTCTGATCAATGCACAGGAGAAAGCAGAGGCTTTGCATCCATACGCAACCCTGGATCTCACTCATCAGATATGTGAGGTAGCAGCTGCACATGAAGCTCTCTGCTTTCTCTTTGTTTCTTAGACCTAGGAAGCAAAACAGCTTGACATGGAGGTTGTTTACTGAGATTGCAGCACAATAACCACAGCTCTTGTTGCTGCTCCTTGAAGTATTATTTTTAACTCAGCATCTTTCAAAGGAAAATAATTAGGTGATTATGTGAAGTGGGGACTGAAAACATGATTCCTGCCTCACAACTGAAAACTCAATTCAGGTGATTGCAAAGGGTGGTTCTCTTAATGGTCTGGAATTTTTTTCTTTGGTTTGTTTGTTTTTGTGTTCATTTGGTTTTAGGTTTCTTGGTTCTTTTTGTTTGTTTTTTTTTTTCTTTTTTTTTTTTTTTTTTGGTAGCAATAGTAGTAGCATCAACTTTTCTATTTTTGTGGCAAAATTTCCCTGTTTCCACTGAGTATTTTCACTCAGTTGTCTACGACCTGGATATGCTGTGCTCCTTAACGATGGGAGCTTTATACACAAAACTCAAGCAAAATGAATTCTCCTATCACCATTCTAACTCAAATTCAGGCCATCTCTGTATCATATTCTATTGTTTCCTAGTGCCACCTTCCACCAGAGCCATTTGTTTTTTTCCCTAAGTATTTTTTTTAAACTACAAAATTGCAAATATTACCTACTGACATATGCTAAGAGTAAGCATGATGAAGACTTCAAAGAACATCTTCCAACCTGCAGTTTTGCTTGGGTTTTTTTAAACAAAAACATATGCTTGAAAGTTCAAACTGCATTTCTATGCATCTCAAAGCAGAGGTTAATTGTCTTGTGCAAATCTGAACAATGCTGACAGCTCCTGGTGAATGACAGACAGTACTCTTGCTCATGAAATGCTTCAGTCTAACAGCTATAAAATTATTTGTTGCCCATTAATAACTCATCTAGCCACTTTAACATTACCTAAGCATTCTGCCAAAAGTACCCTAAAGATTGCAAATACAGACACTGAAGGCTCTGTGCCATTTCTCCCACTGCTGAATTATAGCATGTGGCTGAATTACAAATGTCAGTGTTTTCATTTTGTACCTTAGAGGCTATAGCAGAAACACTATATGTGCAGGCTCTTGGATGAGCCTAGTAATCCCTTTTCATCCTGCATTTATTTGCCATTCCACAGAAAAAAAGAGAAAAAAGAATAAAAATGCATGGAAGTTTATCAATTAAATATTGATTTGATATCAATCTCTATTGACCCCATGACTCTCCCAACACAGAATCCACAGAGTGCAGAGATCTTCATATTCAGTAGGAGACATGTTCTAAGCAGTTGGTTCCTGGAATTAGCTCACTAACAGTGAGGGCATATCCTCCAACCACAGACAGGACAGAAGGGAAGAACAGCAATTTCACCAGGCTTCGTTTTGACTACACAGTCATATAAATGGCCAAATCTTACATCTCGTGCAGACTGGCTCCTGCACACAGACACACATAATGTGCTTATAATGAACAACACCCAGTGGGGAATTTTCCAAGTAAAGTACCACTAACAAGCTGCTTTTCTGATCGTTGCTGCTGCTGCTGTTGTTGAAATTGTTCTTCCCTGTTAGAATCAGACTTCATCTTCTCAATCTACAGCTGAAATGAGAACAGCATTCCCCAAATCAAGAGCCAAGAGAAAATATAGAATCAAGAAAAACAACTGCAGAAAAGATAAGTTATTTTAATTACCTTCAGAATTATACAGGGATTCGCTCTGGTGTACATTATAATCCCATTGCTTTGCAGGGTTCGCAGACGGAGAGCCAACTTGAATTCCTCTTTCTTGCTATTTTCAGAAACACGGTATTTAATGTAGCTATTCCCAGCAAAGCTAAGGGAAGTGTGGCCTGAAACAACCATTTTGAAAAGACACATGTGCTTTTAGTGATACATAAAATAATTCCTCAACTGTTAAGTAATTAAAGAATTTGTAAAGTTAATTAGAATTACTAGGAAGAAATAAATAAAACCCATTTTTGATGAGAGAAAACAAAGCTGGCACCTACTACAAAACATTTTTGCATTTCCTTTTTTAAAGCTATTTTTTCTGGGGATAAAGTTCTATCTCTCCATACTTAAAAATAATTTAAAAAATCGGTTTTTTCCAAGCATTCAGCATTTTTCAGCTTATACTCTCCTGGAGGCACCAGCCTTGATCACTGATAACAGAGGGAATCAAAGATGACACAGCTGTACATCAGGCAGTTGAGTTATGGGTGTCAAGTTATGTGAGGGCAGATGTCACCCAAACCCTTGCAGTGAGTCCCCTGCAACCAGTGCCCAGGACCACAGCTCAGTAGCTACCGTGCTTTCATCAGGCAAACAGCACAAATCCTCTGTCCTGCAGCCTGGGATTTGCTGAAGTCAACAGAAAGCTCTGCTTCACTGGCTGTCCACCTGGCTCTTCATACCCCAGGGAACAACACAGATGCAGAGAATATGTCCTCAAACTTTCTTTTTGGGATAGTGTAATGTTTTCACTAATAAAGGTTGGAATTTTGGTAATCTAAATAGTAAGCAGAAGAGTTAATTATAGAGCTTTGCCCATGGGCAGGAGAACATCTGGCATAACATTCTCTAGGAAAAATCCTGTTTTCTCAGCAGCCTATTTTACTGAGCTGGAATTCAAGCAAGCCAGTGGGAATTTCCAAACAGAAACTGGATCACAGTCTACGTACAGCCCCATAGCTATAAAGACAACTATTTATAGGGCTTATAAACAGACACTCCAAGTGCCCATGCTGAGATGGGTTAAGCAGTACATCTTCTGTTGACTCCACTGGCATCTCTGCCTACAAAATGAGAATGGCAGCACTTTATTGTCCAAGTATATCCCCCTTTATGGCTGTGACATGCACCTGAACACTCGCCAAGCTTTCCTGGTGGGCACTGGCAGATGAACGGTCTCCGGTTGGCTTCATACCCCACACACTGCATGTCCCCTGGACACGGCTTCTCCAGACAGGGATCGTTGGACCCTGGGCAGAGCCCTCCTGAAATAAGTTAAAATACTGTCAGGCATCCACAGTGCAAAGCATGATCTGCTGCAGTAGAAGAGTAAGAAAAGACAATTATTGATTGCACACCTCGGTACAAGCAAAAAATGGCTTAATAATAATAATAATAACACCAAAAAAGCCCCAACAAACCTTAGGAGGAAAGAAGAGCTTTTGGACAAGAGCTGCAGTAGTTCTTTTCCAAAGATTGCCCTAAACACCATGGGAACATATTATAAAAATGAACTATATGAGCTGGTTTATAAATTCATTTTCCCACAAACCTTCCTGCACAGGAGTTTTAGAGATATAAGGGGGAAAAATTGCTTGAAGCTATGCACTCCTTTTCCCCCAGCACATCCAGAAGAAGCAAATTTAAGGAGGTAGAAATGGTCACAGCAGCTCCAAGCCTGCCAGAGTTCAAGAAGCATTTGCACAATGTTCTCAGGCAAATGATGCGATTCTTGGTGGTCCTGAGCAGGGACCACCTGCACTTGGACTTCAATGATCCTTGTGGATCCCTTCCAACTCAGGATATTCTGTGATTCTAAGCCATGCTTGGGCTACAGTGACATCTGGATTTTTCATTCTCATACCACACAGGACATGCTGCCAGCTTGATCATACAGCACAGGCAAACTTGCCCTCTCCCTATGTTCCTCCTGACATTTCTGAGATCTCACATCCTATCTAGCTTGCCCAGGCTACCAAAACCTGCCCTCCTTTTTTCTAATCTGCAGGGACAGAACTACATTGACTTTTAAATTTGCTTAAAATACTTGAGCGACACAATTATATGTAGGTTTTTCAAAACCCCCTAAATTCTTTACATCTGTTGAGCTGAGCATGTCAAGGACTTACTACTGAAAGCCTGTCAATGTCAAAAGAATTTTTTGCGTTTCATGGAGTTTGGCTAAAACTTCAACGTAACTTCTAAAAATGTCTAAATAAATCTGTTTTGATTGCCTGAATCTTAAAAGATTTGCACACACTGTCTGTAATAATGCAAAACACGGTACAACTATTGCTGCTTAATATATGCATTTTCAGATGCATGTGACCTCCACAAGAGCTAGCCTCTTCTTGGTTGCAGTAAGGTACTTGGGAGATGCAGGATCAGTTTCTACATTTCAGCATCTGTGTATGGCTGTTATGAAAGTAGACTTCAAGTGCAGGAAAAAAGGCACTCCTGCCCTTGCTTTTGTTGATTTGCAGCCCCATCATGAATGGAGGGAAAGGCAGTTACTGGGAACAGACAGACACTTCTTTTGTTTATCAAGTTAATTTATTTAAGACATGCGGGTGATGCATTTAATGATTAAAAAGCACCTTCCTACTCATTGCTTTCTGAATATTGGCAGTTCTTGTATATTGCAGGACCTACATTGTAGGATCCTTATATTCAAAAACTAGTTTACTTTTGAGCACATTGTTTTATTTACAGTTTATAAAGGAAGGAATCAACTTGTCATGTAGTACCTCTCCAAAAGCAGTGGAAGAAAGAATCTTATTGCTCTCACACTTTTGTATAAACCAAGCAGGACTCATAGTAAGCATAGCTGAAATTACCTGACACTGTAAGTATTTTCTGGGAAAAGAAAAATTACTACTGTAGCTTTCAAAGTGGACATGGGCTGACTACAAATATGGCAATTACTGTAAATGTCTTCCTTGATGTACAGCACAGTCAATTTAATGTTTAACATCCTCCCCTCCTTTATCAAACATTTGTTTGAGAGCTCTATGGAGTAAAAGATTTACAGTACTGCCTGTAGCACTCTTAGAAAATGATGCATGGCAATCTTTATTAATCACATTAGTAGGTAACATTAAGAGGAATACAGCTGCAATACACAGTCACACTTTATGCCTTATAGAATCAAGAACAAACTGTCATAGGGTTCTGGATTAGAGGTTTATATTCTATTTAAATTTAAGAGCTGTAGAATTTAACAGAGAATATGTCTGGCTTTTTTTTAAAGAAGAAAGCTCCTCATTTCTTAGAATACAATGCCAAGTAACAATTATTTCTGAAATTATACCGAGTTGTTAAAAATTCTACAGGCTGCTTTGTATTTTCACCTCATTGTTTTAGCTATTTTAACTCATTCTTATGTGACAAATACACAGCATTCTGGTGTCTGCAGAGTATATCTCTTCTTTGAACAAACTTAAACCTTTTGTGAGGCTGCAATTCAAGTGAGCCTCTGTGCAGCTGACAGAGATGCCATTTGGACTAAAGCCCCACAGCTCGTCACTGTGCAGCAGAAAGAGGCACTGAGATTTCCAAATGTGGCTCTGCAAATTTTCACATCCCCTCACCTATGACTGTATCTTTGACATGATGCAATAAAGGAACCGCTTACTTTGTTATCCATCTCTGCCAGGTTTTTTTATCTGATTCAAACTCTGATTTGTACTTCAGAGTCCTCCTTCCCCATCCAAAAAATATATGGAAAAGATCTAACGTACTCTGTGCAATGGTGGAGATAACTGTTTATCCTGAACAGCCAAGAATACTCCTTCTGGTAAACTACAAGGAAACCAACTTTTTATTCATCCTGCTGCAGCAGGATTTCATAGCTGTCACAAAACTTTAAAATATTCAGACTTGCGAGAAGTGCTTTATGCCTGTCTGTATGGTTATAAGTACATAAGCTACAAATCTGCATTACTGCATTGCCCCAGCTAACATGCATTTTCAGGCTGATTTCACAACTATGTGGAGAAAAATTGTAAAATTGTTCAAGGTTACGTTGTCCACATCAAAGATTTACAGCCTGAGTTTAAATAAAATTATTCTAATGTTGCATTTCCACTCCAAAGAGCAATCTATTTTCCATCCAATAAAAGAAATATAGGTTCAAAATGATATTTTTTTTCCAGGCCGGTCCAGACAATCCACAGCATTCTCTTGAAACTCACATTACTATTAATAAAACTGCTCTCTACAAGGTATCACAGAAACACACGAGCTAGCATCAAGCAGTGCGTGGCAGGAAAAGGTAGAATAGACCCACTTGGTTTTAACTGATCATCTTCAGTTTAATTCTCTAAAAGAAGATAAAAGTATTTCAATTTTCTAACCAATATACTGAGGAAGAAAACACTGTTCCATTGCAAGAAGAGAGATTTATTTAATTCCTATTCCTTCAAAAGAGGAGCACTTCTAGGATTGTAAATACATTTTGAAAATCGAGTGCTTCAACAATTTTAACTTAAGCTTTGTGATATTAGGTGGTTTTCTATCAGCCCAGTCTTCTGAATTTGTATGAGCATTAAAAAGACTCTGTTTTTCTCACTTGTAGAAAAAAAGCTAAAAAGGAGGGAGATTCCTGAAAGCCAGAATTGCAAGAAGCTTGTAAAGCAAACTCCAAACTGCTACTTCAAATACTAATTAGTTTACTGTGGAGTGAAGACTGATCTGCAATCTGTTTTTATTTTTGGAGCACAGTAACCAGGTATTGTAAGCAGTGATCATTCCATGCATGGCAATGCAGACACCAAAGAATTGTTTCTGCACAAGCCAGCAATGGGTTTCAATTGGGTCGGGTGCCCCTGGAAAACTTTGTGTCACACAGGATGTCCAAGTGAAACAGATTCTCTCCGAGTTTTAGATAACAAGACTTTTGAACTATTTCACCCCTTCCTTGATCTCAGATTCCATTAGGACTCCTTAAGTGATAGACAGTAATTCCCAGTTGCCCTGGTTCTGAGTCATGCCCCCACTTCACACTGCAGCTCTCCCACTTTTTATATGAGCTTGTGCATTCTCAGCATGGGCTTTACTCCTGGAGATATTCACAGGGACAGAACTTTCCTTGGACAAAAGTGACATTAAACAGACTACAGCCAGATCTAACAAAGTTATCTGCAGTTCTTTGTTCCCAAGCACAGACCTTTTTCTTCAATTTTCCTTGCCAGGAGAATTCCAGGCTCATTAATATGCATGTGTGTGCTTCCTGAAAATGGGAAAAGCAGTGTTGTACATGTAAGAACTGGGTTGCTGATGCCCAGTCCTTCAAAGCACCCAGGACAATTTTAGAGGCAATTTGTGCTCTGCAGAGCTGGGGCCAAAAATCAGCTCTGAAGAATAGGACCTATATTAAGTGCAGATCCTCACAGCCTATGATTTCCTTCTGTCAGAGCATTCACAAAATAATAGAAGTGGCTTCACAAAGTCTGAATCGTCTTGTTTTATGAGAAAGTGGTCCAAGACTGCTGTTCTCTTGATTAAATAACGTGGATGTTTTCTGCACTTTTGCTGAACATCCTGGGTCTATTAGAAAAATTCTTTCAAACTATAAGGCCAGAATCACATTAAACACTTGAAATGGAATTCATCTCATCTAACTTCAGGGCATGATTCATCTGACTGATTTTAGACAACTAGGGAGAGATGTATCACGTTATTAAAAATACCTCATTCTTCCCACTATCTGCAAATGGGGCCTGGAGTGACCAGCACAGATGTAGATATATGCCCATATTTGTCAAGATTATTTCAATCCATCCCTCTCCTGTGAAAATATTAATGTAACATCACTTTTTAAAGATTATAATGCAGAACAACTCTAGAGCAAAGAAGGCCCAACAAAACCTGCTCTGCCCCTTTGTCTCAACACAGAAGAATTACTTCGCATCAAGAAAAAAAGTATGGAAAAGATTTTTGCCTCTGAAAAATGAGAATGCCATGAGAACTATTTTACAGGAATATATTTATTCCATTCCTCCTACTTTTATTTCCCCCAGCACTGACTGATGTTTACATACCTCGTGCCACGTGATTGGAGGTTGGTAATTGCACAGCCCCCCTGGTCACGCTGACACAAACCCCAGTTTGTGACAATATTTTTCATACAAACACAAACAGATGAGGCAAAAATCCAAGGAGACAGTCTGTTATTGGAAAACTCTTTAGTTCAATTTTATTGATTTAAAAGCTAAGATTGATGCATGTGAACTTTTGAACTTATCCTTCCAGACCTGAGATGCTGAACCTCTGAAGTTCACCCATTGCCTACTTTATTTTCCCTGCATTTTCACATTAGATAACTCTGTTTGCTCACAAAGGTAATCTAGGTAAGTTATGCACAGCTGGCATGCATAAATTGTGCATATCTGTGACATCTGCCAGTGGGAAAAACACTCCAAGTATGATACATATTTCAAGAATGAGTGAATTAGTTCAAACTCAAGCTTTCTGGGCCATAATTGAATCAGATCTCTGGAAAAATATGCAGTATTTTAATGGCTTTTTCATAATTCAAGGTATTAATATTTACTGGATGTGGAACTCTCTTAGCAACAAAGCAAGTATAATACTTTTATTACACTGTTAATATCTTGCTAATGCTGTCTTGTTAAACAAGCCAAAATAAATTCGTGCACTTTTTCCTGAATTGCTGCATTTGTGCATTTATTTATAAGAACTACTGATGGAAGAAGTATTTGAATTTTTCTATCTCTTTTACTCTGGTCTTTAGCTTTTGTGAAAGCTAAACTACCCATACATTCTCTATTATACTCTCACAAGTCTGTGTTATCACCTATGTGAGAAAATACAGTGTGTTTACCTAAATACCAAAATATTTTCTGTGGCTCCTTTAATTAAAAACAGTAGAAGAGGATGAAGCGCTAAGTAATGAGGAGAAGGCTCAAAGCATGAATTTTTGTTTTCCCACCAAGATGTATTACTTCTGTGCATGTAATAGACACCAAGGTGTTCACCTCTTCAGCAGCTATACCTAACTCAGCAGCTCTGGACAGTTTTTTACTACAGGCTGGATGTGCTCAACCCCACCCCAAATTGTGTTGATCCCCCATGGGAAATCTGCACCTAATCTGGCTCAAAGGGCAGCAGGGGGAACCCCTCCAGCTTTTCAGCAGGACCAGGACAAGCTGCCTGTTGCAAGTGTTCCTACACAGCAGTCTTCAAGACCATGATAAATGGCCCAGAGGCTGGGGACCACGGTTGCTCTCAGAACCACACTGCCTTTCCTGCAGCCTGTCATCCATTTGGGGGATTGACTGGTACATGACAGAAAAATTTGGAAAGCGCTGTCCCGGCTGAATTTCTGTGCTTCCATTGCAAGATTGCTGTGCCAGGAGAGCTGCTGGGTCAGAACTGTGCTGCACTGCAAAGTCCGTTTTTCGGAGTTAGGCTATGGGATTATGAGGCAGAGGGAATAATACATCATTATTGACTTTAATAGGTAGTGAAATGAAATGATAAACAGTGAAAATTTTGGCTGCCAGAAAACCAATTTCTCACTGTGAGGACTATCACTATCCCCATGGAGACGAGGATTTGTGATTTCTTGGTACAAAAGTGAGACTAAGCTATAACTTAAGAGAATGTAAAAAAGTTTGGCAGACAGTGCTCCCACACTGGCTCCTGGACCTGACTGGAGGATATTGCAGCATTGTCCCTTTTAAACCTGTGAAAATCCTTTACTTCAGAGCCTTTCATGTGTAACAAAATGCTGACAATTGTTATGATAGATTATGTCTATTTGAAACTTAGAAGACTCTTACTTAAAAAGTGGACAGATACTCTGCTCTTTAATGTACCTCAGATAGAGAATCATGCGGGTTTTTTTCAGAATTGAACTTCTACAGCATTATTATCCATGTGCTGCAGGAAGAAAAATGATTTCTGGTTAAGTTTTATGCAATTTATGCCTATTTTCATCCCCACCGAGGTCAGTGGTAAAACACGAAGCCCTGCTGAATGTTGCAGAAACAAAGGTTGGTTATTGAGAGATATGGCTGCTGAATTCTTGTCTTACTCTGTGTGCATGTGTATGTGTGCTTTAAGATGAGGGAGACTTAGATGTATTGATTTTACAGCAGCTTTTTTCTCTCCTCTTAAATTAAGTGGAATGACGAGCAAATAGCCTGGCAAACAATAGAAACAGAGCCAGTATTATAACTGCCTGAAGTTTTAAAATCCAAGTGCAGAATTATACAGAAGATTGGCTCACTGGTCTATTTGTCCATATGAAATTTCTGCCAAAATGTGGAGCAGCCCAAACCTACTCTTTCCCCTACTGTAGCACTAAAGGTCAGGAAAAGCGCTTGCTAATAAAATACTTCATTGGTTTCTGTGGCTCTCTGCAACAACAGGACTGGAAAGGGCCTTTCCACCTGCCCGACTTAGGTCAGGGGTGGTTTTCCTTGGAGACTGCCGGTGCAATGCTGGCGACCAGGCTGCTCTGCTGCGGTCACAATCCAGCTTTATTCCAGTGGTGGCACCAACTGATTGGGAAACTACATCTCTCCCTCTCCTCATCCTTCCTCTCCCACTCCTCCCCTCCCCTGGCTGATGGCTCTGATTGTGGAGCCTCCAGGAAAGAGGTCTTTGTCGTAAAAGGCCAAAGTTCATAAACTTCCATTTACATCAGTAAACACGAACAATTCCTCCCAAGCCTGAGAAATCAATTCCCACAATGCATCAGCCAGTCGTGCTTTAGTGGACTGAATTGAAATGCCCCTTCTAATCTGCATCAGAGGAATAAAATGGATCCTATCGCATAATGTGCAGCGCTGGGAGGGGAAGAGGGAGCAGTACTCACCATTGCACATGCAGCGCACATTCCTGTAAAAGCGGGGACACACAAAACTAATCCGTGCCGTGCTGTAAGTCATCAGCGAGTGTGAATCAATAGACAGACTTTGCTCACAGTGCTGCTCCTGACAATCCAGTCCGGAGCAATTCTTCTCCAGGATAGCAGAAATACGAATCACATTTTCCAAGTGTCTCCTCGCATTGGTGAGCTTCTGAATCAAATAGGCGGGCTTGTAGAAACCGCCGCTGTGCATCTGGACGGCAAACAGCATGTCCAGCTGGCCGCTGCCTGCCACCGGCTGGATGCTGATGATGTGCAGGCTGTCCTGCTTCTGGGAGAGCACCGCGTTGCGCAGGGTGCGCCGGAACCCGTGCATGTGCAGACCCACAAAGTCCTCCGGGGAGACGTTCTCGAAGCGGATGGTGACCGTGTTCTGCAGCATCTCCTGCAGCAGCTGCTCAACGTGGACCACGACGTCGATGGGCACCTGGAACCGGCCATCGCTCACAGAGACGTTCAGGATGTACTTGCCGTTATCCAGCCCTCCCAGGGCGATGATCTTCCCGTCATGGCTGTTGACCTTGAACAAACTTTTCTGCTCTGACCTCAGTGTGTACGTGAGGACATCGTACACATCCTGATCTGTGGCGTGAATTTTGCCAATGACTCCCCCGGGAAAATCATCTTCCATGGTGACAATGAAAATCTCCAGGGGAATGGCTGTTGGTTTGTGAATGCTCTCTTCAATAACCTTCACCTGAACATACGTATGGGAAACCTGCTGAGGCCTCCCAGAGTCCTTTGCCTAATGTAATTTAGAAAAAGTAAAAAAAAAAAAAAAATTAAAAAAAAAATAAAAACACATATAGAACACAGCCTGCAACTGTAACTTCTTGTTATGTATATTCTCACAGCACCAGTAATTCTGAAAAGAAATCCTTGAAAAAAATGCTCAAATGCATTGGCAAAATACATATGTAAAGAAGTGTCTCAGCCATTTCTAGCAGTGGAACTTACAAACTCTTTAGGGAAGCACAGATCTCTAAGTGGATTTTAGAGAGAAATGTGTCAGTAGAATGTCTCATTACTCAAACTGAAATGTTCCCAGGATCCCACAGCTACCACTTGTCATCTTCACAACAGAGAATATACCAACAATGTGGTACATTCGGCACCAAACACAGTTTGGGCTCACTTCTACCCCAGAGAAGAGACTGAATTCCTGTGAAATATCAGCTTTCTTTGTTGCACTCCAAAGCACAATCCAAACCCCTGCTAGGCTTGTGTGGATGCGAGAGAGTTCAGAATTTTTCTACAGCATTCTGTACTTCTTTACCTGAAGCAAAGAAGAAACATGCTTGACATAAATGAAATTTATCATCCTCCAGAAATGAAATAGGTGCTTGTGCTGTTACTAATGATAAAATATGAGAGCAGCATTGCATTTGGACAGATGACTGGATGACCCAGAGCAGGTATTATAGCATCGTTTGCACTTTTTTTTATAGAGAGCAAAAGAGCAAGAATGACAAAAAACCCAAGGCCATCTTGACAGAAAGGTGTACAAACTTGAATCAGTGTCCTTTTCTACAATAAGAAAAATGTTTTATTGCAGTCCCTATTACGATATATTGCTCCACACATTTATTTGCTTCAGAGAAGAACAGAAGACTGAACTGCCACTAGGTAGTTCAAAGATCTTTGTATTTGGACATGGGAGGACAATTTACAAGCTGAAGGAAAAAATGGCAAGATGACAACAGTAATACGGACACTACTACGAGTAGATTTTTAACTCTAAGACGCTCTAAAATTCATTCACCTTCACTCAAAAGAGCTGGGTAGAGTATTTAAAAATATTTTATATATATGTGCGGACAAATACCCACATACATGCAGACAAGATTATGTCTCATTTCACTTCCTATTTTAACATTAATTCTTAATAAACCTAATACAGAGGAGCAACCTGATAGTGGAAAAGAGAAAGCAGCACTCTGGCACATATGGATGGAAAGAAACACTTCTATGGTCTGTACACAACAGGAAACTATAAAATACATTTTCACTGCAGAAAGCCCTGAAGAAAGTAATACTGAGAGGAATCATCCCTCCACAATCCAACAGCATGGTTTCCTGAGCATGTTGGTGCATCTCAGATGTGGTGGTCTGTTTAATATTTCGTTTATATGAAATACGTGGGGCTCTGAAGCTAGAAGGTGCTGCTCAAATTTAACTCTCATGCCCGATTTTGGCTACACTAGAACTCTGGCTAGTAAATTACCCTGAAAGCAGGATATTTTACAATTAAGGCACAGTAACAAAGAAAGGTGATGATTTTTTATTTCCCTATAAGGCTAAAAACCAGTTTTCAAGGATACTAAATGGCAAACTTGAAAAACTTCGATTTGAACTGTAAATTAGCATCAGAGCTTATATTTTGTGAATCGTAACCAACAGCTGCATCTAAGGATGCTACTGGTGTGAACAGCATTAAATGTGCTTGTAAAGGAAGACAAGCAGCGTTTAAAGAGATCAACGCCAGCAAAGCAAGTGGAGGAAGCAAAAATTTCAGAAACAGCTTATGGGACCATGACTCATTCCAGGGAAGAGGTTAATTCCCTAGACTTGCATATTTACTGAACCTTAATACATCTTCTCTGGCAGACCTGAGAAATGTGGACAAATTACTTTTGGATTTACGAGTTTTGGCAATCAAAATTACGCTGGTTACAAAGCTTCTCAACAATTATTCTAAAGCTAAGTTTGAGCTGGACTTCTATTGCATGCCTTATTTTGACATTCTTTAAAAGCTAAGTTGACCTTGGAAATGTGATTTCATGAATTCTTGGAAGGCTTCCAAAAATTTATGATTAAATTTATGACTTAAAAGCAGAAATTATTTTCATTCCTAGAGCAGTATTTTGCAGTCACTTGTTCTGGGGTGCATTTATATGTATATAATGCATTTTTTCTCATTTTCGTTCCTGAGCTACAGAAAAAAATGATGAAAATCTTAAACTGTAACGGTTGCTGCTCAGAAAATTCATTTCATGCCGAGGAAATTGGAAAGGTGGCTGGCTACCTATTTATATTTATATTTGTATGAAACCAGGTTTAAGAACATCAAAGAAAATATTCTGCATTGTGCATTTGCAGACTGGAATGTGGGGTATTAACTTGTAGAATACAAGTTAATATTAAAATCAACCCATACAGGCAAAGTGCAGGTTACCTGCTACTAAAAGATTTTTTTTGTTTCAGTGTAGATGTAAAAATCAAGCCTTACCTGCACGCAGAGCACATACTCAGTTGAGACCATGTGCTTGAAGATGACTGCAGACCTCAAAACGCCATGAGGGTCCAGTGTAAACTCCTCCTCTTCATTGCCAGTGAGGATGGTGAAGGTAAAAGGGGGGCCATTGTGAAATGAGTCTTTGTCTGTCACTACCAGCTGCAAAATGCTTGTGCCCACTGGTTTATTTTCCTTTACACATATACACAGTGTATAAAGAAAAGGATTAAAATGATACATATTGCAATCATAAAATACCACATTTTTCTATTGAGAATATTCAACTGAATGCTCTTTGCCCAAGCTGGCATTTCACAGGCTGCGTTTTGTTGCCATCGCTTACACCCCATGAACCAGTGGCAGAGATGAAGGTACCTGCCACACCTCCAGGGCCTGCTGGGCTCTGTCTGATACTCTCTCTGCTCAGGACTGACTAAAAGTCAAGACTCGCACCCAGAGCAAGCTGTAAAGAAGTGTGAACTTATCCCGGAGCAGACATTTTGAGGTTGGAGTACCTGGTGCAGCAGGGATGAATGTTAAAATGTGTGACAGATGCTGTGGTTAAGGAGCCTCAGCAGACAGAAACTTACCAAAAGACTCAAGAAAGATTTGTTTATACTTTCCTTTAGATAAGATCACTTGATACATGTTTTGTAGATAGATCATCAAAAGGTACTTAACTGAAACCAAATGCCCGTGCATTTTTAAAAAATTTTTGATGTGCAGGATAAACTTACTTGGATTACAGCTGTGTAGTTAGCTGGAGTAAACACAGGGCTGTTATCGTTCACATCGGAAATGTCCACATTGACCGTCACAGACGAAGACAAAGGAGGGGTACCACTGTCTCTTGCCTGGACAACTAATGAATAACCAGATATCTGAAAAAAGGTGAGAACAATAAATCATTGTAAAAGTGGTCCTAGATTTTAACCCAGGTGCTTTACATTCAATACACCACCTTCCATATTCTAAGGAAAGCTGTTTGGCCTCATTACCTTCCTGCCCTTAGTATAATATTATCCTGTTTATCACCACATTGTGCCCCAACTTCTGTTTTATAAGGCTACCAATAAGCATAAAAGCTTCATTGTATTAAAATAACTGTATCAGATAAAACATTTGTGAAACAAAGAGGCAGACAGAAAAGAAATGACAGATAATATCTGAACTCAGCTATTAGTCCTGTAAGCTTACATTTTCATCTCTCCTAGGTGTCAGCTGGGAAAAGTGACCTGATTCTATTTATCTTACAGTTGGTTTCCAAGATATTATATAAATTGCTTATTAGAGCCAACGTCAGTTTGACACATACTGTTTCTAACGTGCTGATGGAGAGCCAAGAAAAAGTTCACAGGCAGTTGGCTTAAACACACTGGAAAACATTTGGGAGTACGAGGGACAACAGTCTCTGTAGCAACAGAATATTATCCACCGTTCTGCAGAAGATAAGTGAGCTTGAGTCTGCTTGTTTGCAACAGACCAAAACAACTCAGCACAGTGCAGACAGTTCAGTGCATCATCCATGGGCCCTCTACACACATATGTGCCCGTGTGTGAGGTGTGAGCATATGTGACAACTTGCAAAAGCTCCGTCTATGCACAGTTTATGGATGACAGTTGGATTTTCCAAACTGCATCCTTATGTTGGCTTCCTTAGGTCTTACAACTGTTTTTTACTGTATATTGCTCCTTGCTCTGCAGGGAAAGCTGCTGACATGTCTGCCCCTGAATCCTCCCACAGGGGAGCAAGGGAAGGGCGAAACATGCCAGATACAACACTCAGCTCCAGTGCAGGGCTGGAAACGGGAAAAGCATGGCCCTGCAGAGGGGAGCAAGAGAATGTTAAAGGGGCTTTTTTTGGAGGGGGGTGAGATGCAAGGAAATCCAAATACATTTGAAAATACCCATTTTTTTGTGGTAGGGAGGAGCTCAGACTGAGTACACAACATAAGGGGGCTCTTCTGGGATGTGGGACCAATACAAAGCAAAAGGGAACATGTTTTTGGGGGGCTACTGTATGGAGGAGATACACTACATTTAGGTGAGGGCGAAGTGACACAGGAGGGAAGAGGAATCCTGAACTATGGAAAGTCAAGAAATTTGAGGAGGAGACTTAATCTTTTTTTTAACTGTAATTTGCACTGCTAGCTAAAGACAGAGAGTTTTGTGAATTTTTTCCCTTTTTTTTTCTGTGTTTGTTTTTTTTTTCTATGCATTCCAGAAAGGTACATGGCAAAAGTCATGGTCTCTATGTGATTACAGCTCTGGAAGTAAGTCTCCTTAAACCACTGAAACCTGGGAGTCAGCACTGCCTTTGGGGATCTACAGCAGATGGAGCATCATATATAATTTTCCCTGAAGGGGTCAGAAACACCTGTGTCTAGGAAATGCACCAAGGAAGCAAAGAAAAAGACAATATCACAGCTTATTTTAAGTGAGAGAAACTTTGGAAAATGCAGACCTAACCCAGCTGGCATTGCACACGCACACGCTTGTGAGGGGGTGTGTGTCTGAATGTAGCTGCACATGAGTGCACTTCAGAAATTAAAAAAGTCATATTAAGAAACTCAGCCTGGGCTTTTATTACAGCGAATTTGTAACATGCACAGCCATCGTTACTCCCCTGTTGTAGACAGTCTGTGGTTACATCATTCTACTACCAAACACAAACAATTTAATCCTGCCTTTGTGATAATACAGAAAGGGGGTTTTGCCACTGCTTTAAGAAGCAGGTCTGCTTCCAGTAAAGAGCTCCTCCAGCTGAGCCCATATTCTGAAGGCAGCAATCTGCTTCTCCAGTTTTGTGGGTGCATTGCTCGGAGGCAGGAGGCATGGGTTTCCTCATGTGTTGCAAGACTTCTGCAGCCATGTAGCACTCTCCTGCCCTGCTAGTAGCACAGGCAACTGCTTTTTTTTTTTTTTTTTTTTTTCCCCAAAAGTTGCTAATTGCTAGCTATGGCAAAATGGTGATAAATAATCCTGAATGAATAATGGAGTGAGCAAACAAAGCAGCAGAATCTGTTTAATGAAGCACTCTTTCACTTTTGGTACAGCCTGGACACTTCGTAACATCCCCTCCCCAGTGACATGTTTTGCAGAGCGCTAATTAATGGCTGAGATCTCAGCCCGGTGCTCGGTGCCACAATCTGGAGCATTTTGTAACCACTCTGTTGCACACACAGCTGCATGTGTGTGTTTGCACACACAGGGGAGAGCAGGCAGCTCATTACCACAGCAGCAGCTCCTGCTGGCACCACGGGAGAAATCCAGGGCTGCTTCTCTCCCCTGAGGTGACCCCAGCTGCTGTGTGGGTGCAGGGGGGAGTGGCAGCAGAGCAGTTGGTGTGTAGATAGACTAGGGACAAGGCTGGCATGGAAAGAAGCGGGGAAAACATTAGAAAGACCTGTTGGAGCATCTTAGGCTGATTGCTGCAGGGTATGAAAGAAACTCCTTCAACACAAGCTAGCAGCAGAGTGGAGATTGATGCACATCTGTAAATCATTGCAAGTTAAGAAGTCCCACATGTCTTACCCTTTCTCTATCCAATTTCTTTTTAACCTTCACGAGTCCCAAAACAGGATCAACTGAAAATTCATTGTCTTGATCCCCATTCACGATGGAAAAATGAATCTGACCATTGGGAGGACTGTCCAGATCTTCTGCTATCAACTTTTTTTTGAGAGAAGAAAAAAAAAATAGAAAAACAAATATTAAGTGATCTGTATGATACATTAATTCCTCAACACTCCAAAAAGTAAACTTCACATTCCATCAGACTAGTTACACCTGAACTGCACACCTCTACAGTATGAATCCAATAGGTTTTTGTTAGGAGGCTTCACTTGGGCCTTTACAAAATTCTAGTCTGAAAACATACAGAATATTTTAATCTTAATATTCCACACAACACTCTCTTTCTGGATCCACAAATTGCAAGATGAGAATACAGTGGGCTTCAGAGATGGCACACTGCATGGCAGACTATACAAATGCTATGTCTTTGGAGCTCTGAGCAATCTGGTGCAGTGAAAGGTGTCCCTGCCCACAGCAGAGGGGTTGGAAATAGATGATCTTTAAGATCTCATCCAACCCTATGACCCTATGATTGCATTCCACTAAAAAGTTGAATTCTGCCTTTCTATTAAAACCCATTTCTTTCTAGCTGACTCATGAAATCCAACACCTTAAATACGTCATTGCTCTTTGACAGCATAACAGGGTTAAAAAGAAGGGTCAGTACGACTACTTCTTTCATTTGGAGAGAAACTGGCAGCCGCTTGGAGAGCCGTACCTGACACAGATTATCAGCTAGAAAACAGTTTTGGGACTTCACAACATAGTAATTACCACTATTAAGCAGTGCAACATTTTTTTTTAGGGGCAGAGGGGCTCATGGCACCTGAACGGCCCCCAGGGCCCCGCTCACCATGACCACGGAGTCGCCGACGGCGGCGTCCTCGCTGATGACGGCGCTGTAGACGGGCTGGCTGAAGGTGGGCGCGTTGTCGTTGACGTCCGTCACGTTCACGTTCACCGTCGTAACCGCGCTCAGCGCCGGCGTTCCTCCGTCCTTGGCTTCCACTACTAGGTAGAAGTCCTTGCACGATTCAAAATCCAAAGCTTCAAAAATGGAAATCACTCCTTTGAAGCAAAGGGGGGAATGTCAACAGCCAGCAAAAAATAAATAACGCCGCAGAGGAAGGGATTTGACTGTAGTAAACAGTTCAGCATGCTATTTATCACCGTGGCACACACACAACACTAACTGTAAGACTGCCCAATCCAATAAAAATGTTTATTCAGGTTTCTACTGCTGTAGTTTGAATAAAGAATGATGCCAATTGCACTTGGGTTGCCTCTGCAAAAAGGACTTTTACAAGGCATGAGGCAATGAATGGCTCCTCATGAAAACAGCTTTCATTATGTGAGTATCACAGATGAAGAAGTGGGGGCCATATCCACCCATTTACCATCTCATTCAGAGCCTCTGGGAGAACTGGATGCCGACTCTGGAAATAAGCCCTGACAAGTCAACAGAAATTCACTCCCACACAATTAACTTCTCATGAATTAAATACAAATGAATAGGATAAGAATACCTCTGAGAAATCAGTTGTCTATCATTTAAGTGATTAAACAGAGACTTCCCCACTCAACTAGGTTTATAAATTTTGTGTTACTTCACCACACAACCAAAATTACGATTCTCTAACTTGATTCACTCCATGCACCGAGATTCCCACTAGGATAGAAATGATCTGATTTCTAGTGTTCTTATAAACCTCCAACAGTATCAGTTTCCTAATCTTCTTAGGAAATGTATTTCAGGACTTAATAACCATTACAGCCAGGAATTTCTTCCTATCATTTAACCAAAGCAATCCAAATGTAATTTAAGCCCATTCACAACCTATTTTCTTATGAGTGGGCATGGAGTACAGTTTATTCCCCTCTTCTTCACAGGTACTTTCTACAGGCATGAAAACTAACAGCATGTCTTCTCTTTTCTAGCTTAAACATCCTTAATTCCTCCAGTCTTTCTTGGTAAGTCACATTTTACAGACCTCAGATCATTCCTCTTAATCTTGTCTGGGCTCTCTCCAAAAGAATTCCACCTTTCAGCATGACTTGCTGAAAGCAGAAGCCCTGAAGAGAAGCTTCCAAGTGGCTAGCAGAGAGTTCCCACTGATAAATGGTGTGAAGGACATTATTTTTCAAGCTCTGATCAGGCATGCTACATCACCACTCTGCTGTCTAGAAACTCTAAACAGATAATAATGGAGCTGTCACACATTAATGAATAATATATAGTTTTAGTTTTGGGGTTTTTTTTCTTTTTTTTTTTTTCTTTTTTTTCTGTGTGATTAAGCTTCATTATGGGTTTTTATTGATTTATTTCCTTGGCTTCATTGTGAGATGTGAAGTTAAGTATCGCTGCCTAGGCGTATTTATGTTTAAAATTTGCTAGCACTAATCAACGTGATGAGGATGACAGACAATACACAGTTATGTTAAGTTCCTCACATGAGAGGGAGCAGTCTCTGCAGAGTGGAGAGCCATTTTTGCACACAATTACAGAAATGACACAATGAATCATTTTGAGATTTTTCATGTTACTAGGTATTACAGTCGTGCCCAAAGTGTTATCTTCAGCTTTTAAAATCAAGACTGCTTTACTCTCAGACTCTGGTGGCAGATTTGTACTGTCCATCCTGAATGCTATGAGAGGAAGTGGATACACTACAGGAAGAATAGAAGAAATAGCTTACAGTTGATGGAATAATAACTCCAGTGAGGATAAAGAATATATCACACTAATGAAATTCTAAAAAAACAAGCCAATTACACTGAATATGATACCTTTTCTTGGCATTTCCTATAGAGAAGCAGTGGTGTACTTCTAAAATTTGTTATATATAACCAAAATGGCTGAAGTCAAAAAGAAAAATCGGAACAACCTAAGTCATGGAACCTGCATAAAGCTACATAAACGGCAACTGCATATTAGGACTGAATTGGTCCTATAGCACTGGTTGATGCTTTCTAAGGGGTACACAGTTGAGGCTGTACTCAGCTGGTGAGCAAGTAAACATTGCAAGTGTTCTTCACAGTCTGGTTAATAGGTTGTCACATCTATATTGGCTTCAACAGACTTACTAATGGAGAAAAGTATTCTCCACTTGAGCTGGAGCAGCCAAGTGTGACCGTAATTGACACCACTCTCCCACCAAAAATTGCTTTTTAACTGTGTAGTTAATTACACAACGACAAGCTGTGAGTCTCTGGCCTTGGAAATCTTTTGGTCCAAGAGCCTTCCCCAAAGCATTCATGTTTTTCTGATGCTTTAATTTAGCATTGCAAGTAAGAGCCACTTTACAAACCTGTTTTTGAGTTAATCCTGAACTTCCCTTTCTCGTTCCCTGATCTGATGAGATAGGCAATCTCAGCATTTGTACCAATGTCTTGGCTTGTAGCAAAAACAGAAAGGACCTCAGTGCCAGGTGAGGTGTCCTCAGGTACTGTAACAAGATAATCTCTCCTTTCGAACACGGGAGGGTTGTCATTAATGTCCAGCACTGTAATGGTAACGGTGGCAAACGACGATAAGGTCAGCACAATGCTTTGATCTGAGGCCTTTACAGTGATGTTATAGGAGGACTGAAGCTCTCTATCAAGTGGATGCTCCAAAATAATGATTCCTGATGACCGGTCAACTGAGAAGTAACCATCTGCAGAGTCTGATAGGGAATAGGTGACTTTTCTGTTCACACCTGAAAAAGAAGAAAATGGGAAAATGAAAATGAGAAATACAGAAAAGAAAAATCCCTCCCCATCTAACAGAAACCCTGAGCAAAATTTGCTATCTCACGGAGCATTTCCAGTGGGGGTAGAGGTAGGAGTGCCTGTGGGTACAATATTGCTGAAAGTTTGGGAGATCCGGACATGCTCTTCTCACATGACAAATCCCTGTGATAAGTTAAGTTCCTTCCCTCATCATGATACTTTCTTTTTAAAGATTACTTTGCAAAACTGCTGTGTATTGAAACTTGAAAGCAGAATCCAGATATGGTCCTTGCCCAGAACAGCTTATAACTGAATTAGATGAGACAAGCAGAATGCTGAAATTGGAAATGTCTCAGAGCACATCTTGAAGGAATAGAAATGTACATAAGGGGAAAATAAACCCATAGAAATACATCAGGTGGCACAGAATGTACTTGCTACCAGTGCTGCCTTGATTCCACTGCTGAGCAGAAAAATATTATCATAAGATGATACCTGTTAAACAAAAGCTGCATCAAAAAACTCTTGCCAGAATATGAACATTTTAAAAAGGAAAGTCCCTCTGTTCCCCCGCCTAAGAGCAAAAATTGAGTTGTACAGGAGATATCCTGCATTTTTACAATCCTGCCTGTATTTCCCAATACAAAGCACCTATCCACCCGGCTGCTGAATATGCAGATCTGTGCTAAGGTTGTTGCCAGTAATAAGGCCTGAGGGGATGGTATTGACTAGGTTTCTGCACTACAGTGGGATAGCCATTTCAAATCTAATTAAAAGTGAACACAGATATAAGCTAATTCAACTCCCTTGATGCTAGTTGATTTTGTGATTTCGTCCTGGGTGCTTCAGTAAGAGATTACAACTAAAACACAAAGATCCACTAAAATGGAGAGTCTCTGTTTTTAACATCTCTCACTTGAGCACTTGCTGCTGTTTTTGTTGGAGAACAGACTTTACAAGCCTGACATTTATCAGATGAACAAGAGCTACCAATCCCTTCTAGGCATATTTTGTTAATTTAAAATTTGTGACAGTATTGTTCTGCTTTCCAGCAGCATAGCATTGTAGAAATGTCTGATCAAAAGCAGCACAAATCACAGTTGTTTTCTGCTTGATGTAGCAGGAGTTGAGCATCCACACAAGGGGGAGCTGGGAGACTCTTTGTTCAATCACATACACATAAAAGCTAGGGCAACTACAAAGTTCCAGACCCTACTTGAAGGGCGTTAGGAATTACTATTTGGCTCTTCAGAGAATAAAGTTATTATGCAGTGCTTCAGATCCCAAAGTCTACTTAAAAGGTTCAAATGCCTTTAAAATATGGAACAAATTAAATGGCAATATTGAAGTGAACCAGGCTGTTAGGTAGGTTTTTTGTGTTGTTTTGTTTTGTTTTGGTTTTTTAATCACAGCAGAGCCTCTCTATTCACCATGGCATCACAAACATGAAAAATAACATGTCCCACCTTCAGCAAAATAGCAAGACCATCGAGGAAGTGACTCCTGTCCTACAGATGAGGAACTCAGCTCAGCCCACAAACTCACAGGAGATTCCTTCATGTTAAAACACATGGGCTTTGAATACCCTACAGCTGCTGGAGAGCACATTCACCCCCTTCCTTAGTCACTTGATATCCAAATACTCTGCCAGCTGACAGTCAACCAAACTGACAAACACTAAAAAGGACTAAAGCCCTCTAGCAAGTGGAAGATTTTCAGAGTTTGAATGGTTGGAGGTATCTACGTTTCTAGCTGGGGAGGATCTCCTTCAGCTAGACATCCTCCAAGAACTTCCACCTACAAAAAAAGGACAGACCTGACTATAACAATTAATGAGTTAGTAATAACAGCTGATCCTCAGGGGTGCTGGAAAATGGGATGGTTTTTCCCCCTTGATTCAGAGCATGCTGCTGAACACCCAACCTACATGTGAGTTTTAACTGTAAAACTATTTAGGATTCTGCACTGGCTGCTCTTGGTGCCTGCCAGTTTCTACACAGTATCAAACACTCCTCTGAGGCAGGGGCCCTAACACACACCTTGCACGTCTGTGACTGCAGGAGAGCCTTAGTCTGGTTTGCACTTACTTTCTAAAAGTGATGTCCATGAATTAACAAAATAGTAACAACGTTTTTTGAAAGTGATGGTGTTCCTACAATGAAGACAGATCAGATACAGATTATGGTGTTCTGGTTGCCCACTCTAATATATAATGGGATTTGTAGGCAGAAATGGAGACAGTAAAATCTTGAAGGTAAGTGCCCTGGAAAACGAGAGAGGAATACAGAAGTTCCAGAGACGTAGGTTATCTTGTACCAATTTGGTATGATGAAGAGAACAGTCTTACTTTTCCCATGGGACATGAAAGAAAAGCTCTTACAGGTGAAAGTGCCATTTCATGCAAGGAGAAACAGAAGATTAGGTCAGAAGACCTGAGTGAGGATACAGATACCAGCCGTTGGTGGCTTTTGGCCCAAATGCCACAAGGAGAGAAAAGAAAGAGACATACAGAGGAAGGTCTTAGCTGTGTGCTGACCCTCTCATAAAGTGTCTTGAGCAATGGAATTTAATACTTTCTTCTTAGAGGTAAAATCAGTGAAAAGCTGTGGCAGAAACAGGACTGTGAAGAAAGTGTTGTGTTACATCAATAGCTGTTGCTACTGAGCTTTCTGACCCAAGGCTGGAAGAGAAAGGCACGAGACAAAGGTGAAGTAGGAAGCTATTTCTACTGAAATTCAAAATGCTTTAGTCCAGGGCTATCCTCTCCTGAGAGAGAAGTGTCCACCAGTTGTGTCAGTGGCATCCCTGCCACAGAGGTGATGGTAGATTCTGCTATGACTATAAAGGAGATGCCTTCTGCGGAGAGGAAACAAATGCTTCAATGCCATGGTTCCAGCACTGGTAAAGAGAGCAATCCTCCCACACTGCTTGCCTACAGCTGTTGGGGGATTAATGTTTGCAAACTGTTTTGTGTGAACTCATTCACTCAAACTTCTCAGATTTCTAAGGTGCCAATCATGAATGTGAGCTATTTGAACACGGAAAGCCTTTGCAGGAATCACTATTACAATAAGAAAATTGCAGTACATTTTTTTAAAAGTAAAGGAATAAGGTAGCACATTTTCTATTTAGACTTGTATTAGCATACGATAGAACATTGCCCTTTGCCAAATCTCTGGTGTGAAGAGCTTGTAAAACATACACCTGCCTAGTACCTCAAATGCCATTCTTCAAATAGGCTTTTATTCTTGGTTTCTTCTGTACTGAAGCAATGGGGCACACACTGAATGTCACATCATGACAACTCCTACGTCATTACTACTTTAAATAGCATCAGGAATATATAAGAGCTTCACTCCATAATTCAGCACTATCAATATCCTCCTTGTATAAAGCATACAATCACAGAATCATTCAGGTTGGGAAGGACCTTTGACATCATCAATTAGCTCAGCACTGTCGAGGCCAGCACTCAACCACATCCCTGAGTGTCACATCTACACATCTTTTAAATACTTCCCAAGGTTGTAACTCAACTACTTCCTTGGGCAGCCTGTTGTTGTAACTCAACTACTTCCTTGGGCAGCCTGGTCCAGGGCTTGACAATGCTTTCAGAGAAGAAATTTTTCCTTCTCTCCAATCTAAACCTCCTGTGGCTTAACTTGCTGCCATTTCCTATTGTCCTATTGCTTGTTACTTGGGAAAAAGTCTGACCCTCAACTCACTACAACCTTAAGTTGCTGTAGAGAGGGAGAAGGTCCCCCCTGAGTCTCCTTTTCTCCAGACTAAACACCCCCAGCTCTCTCAGCAGCTCCTCACAGGACTTGTGCTCCAGACCCTTCCCCGGCTCTGCTGCCCTGCTTTGGACATGCTCCAGCCCCTCAATGTCTTTCTTGTAGTGAGGGGCCCAAAACTGAACACAGGGTTTGAGGTGCAACTCAACTGAAAATGGTGGAGTTACAGCACATTTTGATCCAGACTGACACCAATTAAAAGGCTGAGCATTAACCCAAGGCACAATCCCTATATGGCAGTAAGTTTCTGCAGTGGGCAATACCTTTATGCATCACAGATGAAGTAGCAGTTACACATATTAAAAGCCACACATAGTGTTTCTGTTTTCATCTGTCAGGCTGAAATCATTACTTAATGTGTTTCCCCAAATACAGCTAGACCACTCATTTTTGTTTATGTCTGAAAAATTATGATTAACTTTTCTCATCTGCTCATTTTTGTCTTGAAAACCTATTGAAAGAAAGGTAATGGCAAGTATTAAAAATAAAAAAAACAAGATGTAGGCCAGAAGGCAAGGTGAAAAAAATTTATTTTTCAGTTTAGCAGTGGTTTGCAAACATACAAAGCAAGATATCTGATCATTGTGCTTCCTCTTGCCTCTTTTATGGTGTGATGATTAACACTGGTGTGTACCTATGACCTTTCCTGACTACCCAAATGTTATCCACAAGGCCAATTACAGGAAGATAAAAGTCCACAACTTCGTTAACAGCAAACAAGACAAAAGAAATACTCTAAACCAGATTTTATAGTACTCTACTCCATCATTTTGAGATGAAAGAGAAATCTTGCCTGAAGTACCTTGCTGAACTGCAGAAGAATATATAACCCCATAGGGAAAATATTTCAAGTGATTTTTACAACTTAAGCAGAAAACCCGGCTGAGTTCAACCCATAACACCGCTACCAAGATAGACTTTCACTGTTTTTCCCTTTTCTGAGGGAAAAAAATAGCCCTAACCCCAAAGGCCTTTATTCACATCACTGCTCCAATGGAGTCAGGGCACCATGGGATGAGGGCAGGGCAGAGCAGAAGATAATCAGCCCCTTACTGAAGGGAAATAATTGACAGGAATGGGAGGTATAAACTGTTAGCAGTATGGACCATCCTTGGGTGTCTAACACCCTGCTTTCCAGTTCAGAGGGGGCAGGTGTTGTCTTTTTCGGTAGGAAGTTGAGATCTGGATATTTGCCTTACCCTCCATCTCCTTCCTGCTAGGGATTTACATATTCCTGGGTACTGGCTTACATCACTTGACATATATACTTGTTTTCTCCAGTGCTCTTGAGTCAATTTTTCTGAAGTCGGGATTTTGGAGATACCTGATTTAGGGTTACGCATTGCAGCTGGCAACATTGGGAAACATAACCGGAAGCAGAGGAATGCATACAGAGAGATAAAAAACACGGATACCTATATATAAGCATGAATAGAACCATTCAGATGGAAAAGGACCCCTAAGATCTTTGAGTCCAACTGTTAACCCAGCTCCAAACCATGTCCTAAAGCAGCACATCCATGCACATTTCAAACACTTCCAGGGGTAGTAATTCCACTCTGGATAGCCTATTCCAATGCCTGTGAGGAAATTTTTTTCCCTAATATCCTATCTAAACGTTTCCTGGCACAACTTGAGGCCACTTCCTCTTGTCCTCTCATTTGCTACCTGGGAGCTGAGATCAACCCCCACCTCACTACAAGCTCCTTTTAGGTAGTCATTAAGGCAAGAAGGTCGCCTCTCAGTCTCCTTTTCTCCAGGCTGAACAACCCCAGCTCCCTCAGCCTCTCTTCACCAGACATGTGCACAAACAGTTTGTATATTATATTTCATATATATGTGTATGTGTATATATACATAGAGAGAGACTATTCATATACATGTATGTTTAAGTGATCCAGTTTAAAGTCAGGGTTTATTCACCCAATATAATCAAAGAGATAAAATTCTCCTTTGTCTAGTTCTTTGTCTCTGTGTTGTTAACAATGTTTTGGAAATCTCAAAAATTAAAGAAACTACTAGAAATGAGAAAGTGTAAAGAGACCTGGAGTCTTGAGGGGTCATCTAATTTATCCCTGCACAAAGACAAGAGGGATGCAATTTATCCCCAAATAGAGGCCTATCTTTTGATTAGGAACTTGCATAACCTCCTTTGATAACATACCCCAGTGCCTCACTTTTCTTACAACTGAAAATCTTGTTCTGACTTTTTGCTGAGTTTGAATAAATTAATAAAAGACAAGGGGGGAAAAAAAGAAAAGGGTCAACTTCCTTCCTCAGAGCAACTTATCTGATAGCTGAAGACTGTTATATTTTATCATCTCAGCTCTTTTTTCCCTGGCAGACCCTCTCAACTGTTTCAGTATTTCCTGAATTTTCTTCCAGACTTGTGATCTCTTTTGTCAATTTCCTACATCCTCCTGGAAGACGTAGCCCCCATCTTCTTGGAAATGCTGTACCCAAAACAACACAGCCTTTCTGGTCAGGATTTGCCAACACCAAAGAAACATAAAGAACTGCTTTTTTCCAGCATTACTCTGGTTTACTTATCTCATTAAAGTATTTGCCTTTTCACACCTTCAGCCTGTGGGTCACAGTAATACAGCTGCACCTCTGCGGTTCTGCTGCCCAGACAGTCACCATCCAGACAATCCCAGTGCACTTGGTTTTCTTGCCTAAACACGAGACGTCACATTTATCTTGATGCCTTGCACTGGGTATTTTCCACACCACTCTTCCAACTGTTAAATACCACAACTGTGGCTTTGACACTATCCAGGGTAACTTGCAGCACCACTCTGCTTTTCTGACATTTAGCAACACAGTCCTTATGCCTACTTATATATTCAGGAATCAAAATAGCAATGCTGCACCCAGCACCTTTCTTACCCTATCCCTCCAGTGTAATGGTTACTACAAACTCCCCTGACAGCAGACTGGTGCAGACCACATTTCCCTGGCTTACACATGAAAACATGGTGCAGTATAATGCCATAAAACTCACTAAACCTAAGCCATGACACCCATAATATTTATTTCAATATGGCCTCCTCACACGTTGCAGAAGGAAATGAGATTGCTTTGATGACTTCCAGTTCCTGAACACAGACTAGCTTTTAGTCATCTTGATACACACATCTCATTATTTTAATGCAAGGAGGGTTACTGCATTCCCTTGACTACTCCTGAAGCCTTAAATATACGGCCCTCTGAGGGATTCAGCTGGATCATGCTGAATGTTTTGATAGAGGTTTTCAAAATCCCCGAATACCTTGTTTATTTACCTCCTAACAATAAGTCAAGTCCAAACTCCTAAGAGCCTAACTATTATATTTTTTTGGCAATTTTTCAGGGATCCAGTGTGCTTTATTTCTGCATTCTCATTAGTGCTTTTGCCTTTACTAGAAAGGCAAAACCTAGGTTTTCTCCTGAACAGCTCACTGAGTGAATTTGGACCTGACTAACCAGACTACTGGGGAATGTAGGGCATTGCCCTTCCACTCTTCTTATGGAAGACCAGACAGAAGTCTAATGGTAAGAACAACTTTCCAGAAAGAAGGAGTACAAGGGTATATCATCATGGACTATTAATATTCATGAAATAAGCTCTGAGGAACAGAGCCCAGAACCAAATCATCCACCAGGCTATAGAGCAATGCTCACTCATGCCTTTTGTTTTGTGTTCTGGGTTTGGTGGGGTTTTTTTTGGCTTTTTTTTGGCTTTTTTTTGGGGGGGGTGGTTAGGTTTTTTTGGGCTTTTTGTTTGTTTGTTTTGCTTTGTCTTTTGGTTGATTGGTTGGTTGGCTTTTTCTTCCATGGTTGACTTCTGAATTCTTTCTGAAAACAGCTTCAGTGACAGTGGACAGGCCTCCCTACTTCAACTACACCTCTTACTTATGCAATGCTGTTTTGGATTGCTAGAGTAAAAGGAATTAATAATTCATGTCTCTTTCATATCCTGCATCAGAGCTCTAACCCGGGTACTATTTTAAAAGTCTGTCAGGCAACAATGTGGGTGAAGATATAGGAAGCACCATGTATATTTTAAAGAGAATGAGTCATCCTCTGTAAAGTATCTTGTAATATTTATTTTACAAAAACTCAGACAATACTCAGAAATGCCATCTAGCTGGCCTCATTGCCAAAGTTAATTACCTATTAGCTGTTGAGTTTTAGTAAATCTTCCGTTCTATTGTCTGTTACTCTTTTTATTCATGTTTTGATCCCTGCTTTTGTCTTTTTCAGATCCTGAATGCTCCAGAAGTTTCTAGGTCCATCTTAAGGGACATGCCCAGCATTAACAAACATGCAAAGCAGAGGTTTGTTGTGTATTGGTTTTGTTAGAAAATGCCAAAATCAGTATCTACTTTAGCATTTCTATTATTTTGTTACTCACAATTACACATAATTCAGAGAGCTCTCCAATCAAGCTGTGACTGTCTTACACTTTTCTCTGACACTCCTGCGATCTCACCTGGCAACACTTTACACTTCCCCAAGCCCAGCTGTGAGGCAGCTGTGAATGCAACAGGCTCAGTTGCCCTAATTCCTTCAAGAGCAAAGCCCACCACTGATGAGGCTGAAGTCCGTACTCTAGTTCCACGCACCTATTCTGCAAAGTGGTGGTCCACTGACTAGCCTGAGTGATTTGTTTCCATGCTGGGCTCACCAGCATTCTGATGCTCCTTTGTAAAAACCAGTGATAAACCTCAGAGAACCACTATATTCCTTGGTCACTTTTTCTGACAGATAGTTCATTTTTATTGTTTTAGTAATTTCTTCTTTTTTTTTTCTCATTGACACAAAGAGAGGACAGGAAGAAAAAGAAGATAAAATACGCTTGCTTCCCCATCCTCTTGGAGGAAGGTACACACTGAACTGGACTGGCTGAAACCTGAAGGAGAAGACATATTACCATCCTTCCCTAGTAAAGAAATTTATTATTTCCTGTGAAGGTGCCTTGTAAGCACACATGGCAAGGGTTTGGGTTCAGGCTTTTTCTGACAAAACAAGTCTTTATTGAAACATCAGAATCGGTGAGGTCAAATCTTGCAAGAAAAATATAATTTTTTGACACAGGTTTCTTTGAAATCCAACATAAAATTTTCCATCAGAACCTGAAAGAAAATGGCACTCCTTCCCCCAGTTTGCCACTTTCCCTATCAATTCTTTTCGGAGAAGTTTGGGTTTAGGAAGCAGATGTCTCCTACTAAGAAGGTCAAACAACTTCCCCCAGAAGGGCTGAGTCTCTGCTGCTGCAGCTCTTCCACTTTGAGTGAAAAGGTGAATAATTAGCTCCCCACACCAAGAATCAGACTGATTAGAGACTTGATTGATTTAAACTCTCCAGATTAAACACAAACGCACTAATCAGCTGACAATAGAATCCTTCTCATAAATCCTGGTCCAAATAATATTTAGCTCTATAAAACTGCTTAAAGAACACAATCAAATTCAACCACAATTAACCCATATAACCTGACTGTATAAACATGTCTGTGGGAGTGTCTCAAATCTTATTCCGGCTTCCTGAATTAGGCTTTCAACACCCATGTTTTCTCTCACATTCACCTAAGTACCAAAGCTTCAAATACTAGGAACAAAGCACAGAAATCCAGGCTCATCATTCAAATCTACTGACCCCAAAACGAGCTGGATTTTTTTTTTTTTTTTTTCCAGAACTGGTGAATAAACCTTAGACCATTCTCCAAGTGAAGCTACAAGCTTTGCAGAAGCTGGGACACATCTGAAACTCTGGGCAACCCATGCACGAAAGTGAGAAAATGCTTTGAATAAGGCAGCCCACAGCTGCTTGTTTTGCTAGGTTGCATTACTCAATGCTATTAAATCTGCTGATATGGGAGGGTATTTCCTGGAACTACACTTTTTCTTCATGTACAACAGATTACAGTGAGGATGTTACACTTTTGTCTATATCCATCATGCAGGTCTCTAGTTATTCCCAGAGGACCTTCGGGGTGCTCATGTTTCACAGCACTCAATCCTTGGAGGACAGCACTCTGTGCTCGAAGGGAGCCAAAAGCCATCTGGATTGAGTTCTAGACAACCTGCTGTAGATGTCCCTGCTTGAGCAGGGTGGCTTGACAAGATGCCTGCTATTCAAGGAAGAAGCAGATCAGTCTCATCAGTGACTGTGAGAAGCTCAGAGATTTGCCCTCCCAAACCAAAACATGGGTAACCAGGTGGCTCCTAGCAGCATGCATGTTACCACATATCCTGCGTGATGTGCTGGCATGGACCCTGGGCTGGGGAAGGGCTGTGGGGGTGAGGGGCAGTCTGTGCACTGCATGAACTGCAACCAAATAAAGGCCACTCCTGCCGATTTTTTACCTACATGCCTGTGTTTTCCTGCATGTTGGCTGCATGCAATACAAGATGCTGGCTCAAAGATGGCCCAGTCCATCTGTACTGGCTGGTTGTGTAGGGAACAGGGATGATCTGCCACTGCTTTAAACATTGGCTAATGGAGAGAGAAGCTGGAAGGCAGCAATGGCAGGCAAGACTGAGCTGCCTGACAAGGCTATTCCCATTTTGAGTAAAATTAGAATCTCATATTCATCATAAACCCAGAAAAAAATCAACTGGTCAGTGAAATCACTGAAGTGACTACAGATCTGGATGGCTGATGCCCCCGTGGTGATGAAGAAGACCGCAGAAGGCTGGATAATGCACTGCTCATTTTCAGTGCAGTAAGTGCTCCTGCCTTTGGTAGACTACACTATCAATCATCATGGAAACAGGCCTGAGCAAGGAGGTCATTCGCAAAGCACAGCATCTGCAAGTGAGGCAGGATTTAACCATGGCTCAAAGCACTGCTGAGCTTGGATGATGCTGTCATTCATTCCTGTGCTGCGTGAGTGAGGCCACAACACTCTGTGCAAGCAGAAAACATGAGCAGCACTGGAAATGAGTATGTGCCTGCACCTCAGCTTTGGGCTCCATGTCTATTCTGAAGTTTATTGATTTTTTAACATCATACTTGCCACAAAGTCCCATGTAGGTTTCCTCAGAGTTGCCGCCCTAGCATGACCCTAATTCCTTTGAAAGAGGCTGATATTGCAGCTGTGTGGTGGGTTTGCTCAGGTAATTACACCTCAGCATTCATTCCAGCTCTTCTTGTGCCTTAATTTGAACAAAATGGAGTAATTTGGCACTTTGCTTTGGAGACAGTGGGAGGTGAAAAATTCACTTCTTTCTGTGAACTTCTTGAAAAAATGTAGAAACAGCATTTCACTTTCATTTCTTGTTTGAACATTTCCAAACCTGCTGGTGGTGAGTAAGTAGCAAATACCATATTGTGGAAATATTAAAAATTTCCAATCGCAGCAGTACAGAAGAAAGAGTTGCTTTCAATTAAAACTACTAAATATCCTAACAAATAGACTTATGTATATTCTCTCTCCTTCAGGAGACCATGTAATTTAAGATCCCCAGCTGTATGTAGAGAGTATGGAAAATGAACTTATGAGCTACTAAACAGTTAAAGCTGTTATCTTCTGTTGAATACTGTGAAGAAGGATCACAATTCTCCCTTAGTGTGTGCAACTGGTACAGCTAGTTTCTAAGTATGTATCCAAATTATAAATATATTAAACAGCAATTTATGGTCCAGTTCTGCAGTTTCACAGGATATTATGAGATCAGCGACTTCAACAGATATCAAAGGTACAAGGCAGATATAACACTATTTTTCTCTTAAATGGAAATTGTCTTAATTTTCCAACAGTGTCTGAACACAGTATTCTCAGGATTCTGTTAAATTGTGTTTAGTTATGGACCACAAAGGGACTTCTCTCAAGTTTTCTCTCAATGGCTTCAATATTCATGCTCCTGTCCTTACAGTACATGGCCCTTCAGGCCCAAGCAAGCAGGCAAATTCTAACACTGATCACAAGATGTTTCCCGAATGTTAAAAATTTATTTGCACGATGCTTACTGCCTCCACTGATGTTTTCAGGATAACACTTCAAAAAGCCTTAGAGCAATATCACAGCCCATCAGGAATATCAATAATACATTTTTTTCTCTCATGGGAATATTACACTACCTGAACTCATTCATTATCTAGCAATAGGGAATCAGGGATTTTAGTAGGGACTAACGCAACAGTAATTAGAACAAAATCCAGTTCTAGGGACTTTTTAGTCATTTACTGATGATACACTGTATGGTTTGATTCTCAGGTCTAAGCATTAAGGAAGTACATAGACCCTTCTCATTCAGCATATCCATCCCTCCCTTTAACTCCTCTAGTTTCAGAAGGAAGGTACAGCAACTAGCTTATGGTTTGTAGTTTTTTTCCATTGTTAACCATCTTATTGTGTAAAGTTGGTGCTAGCAAGAACTTATATTGACAACTTTTTCTTCTAATTGTGTCCCCTCTCTCCCTGAATGTCATCACACCTACAAGAAAAATGGTAATTAATACAACAGTGAAAAATAACAACACTGTCTTTTCAGACAGTTCAGTAGTTTACCACCAGTAATTGGCTCTTCACTGCAGGACAGTATCGTAATTTTAATTTTGAGTTTTCAACCATGGCATATAATGCAGCTCTTCATAGATACATTAATGAGTATTTGCTGCTCCTTTATGAATTCCTGTATATCTAAACTATCAGCCTCACAAACAACTGAGACTTTCAGCATGCACTCTACTCGGAAAAAAGAAATGTTTTTTTTTTTCATTGAAAGAAAGATCTGCTTCTTACATGAAACTACTCAGGCCATGGTTTTTACAAAACACCTCCAAAACGCAGGAAGAAAAAAAAACCTCCTAAGTTATTTATTTCAACTCAAGTGAATGACCTAAAAAGTTTTCTACCATTCAGTAGGTTTTGCCACTGTATTATGCAAAATACTCTCCTTTAAATATTTATAATTAGGCCCACATTTCAAGGCTAAGATCCTCATATAATAAACTATTACACTTTCAATGAATGTGCAGTTAAATAACCAGAACATTTATAATGTACATTCACAGTGTACAATAGTTTTATACTAAAGTAACCAGCTGGAACAAATGGGAGCTATTGCAGTACAAAACTCTAGAAAAGCTGCGATTAATCGGGTGTAAGTCCCTGTGGCATGTAACTATATTATTTGCATAAACAGAGGCATGGGTATTCAAAATCATGGCTCAAGAGGTGAGACCACTGAAGGAAGAAAGTTGCAATTCAGCCTCAAAAAGATCATTTCCCCCTAAACAGAGGTACTGCTGCTCAACAGAAGACTACATGCTTCTGTGGCTGCTGCAATGCTTTTCTGTTTGTAACACCATCGTGTCAAGATCAGACACAAGCATTTTGATGTAAAGAAAGAGAAGAGGAAGAAATGGGGAGGATAAAGAAGAAGGAGGAGGAGAAAATGAAGAAATTTAGCAATAGAAAAGCAGATCTGCACTGTAATTCCACCAACCCACAGAATTTTCATAAATATTATTAATTTTTTGCAGTGTTATCCACTTACCAACATCAGGATCAGTTGCTTGTACTCTTGTTAACAAAGCTTTAGTGGCTGTGTTTTCATAGACACAAGCAGTGTAGTGGTCAGATGAAAACACTGGTGGATTATCATTAACATCTTCTAAAATAAGATGGATTTCTGACTGGCAAAACCTGCCACCACCATCAGTGGCTCGGGCAACCAAGTTGTATGCAGGTATTTTCTCTCGGTCGAGAGGGGCCAAAGATTTCAGCTCACCTGAAATTATTGAAAAGCAGCAGCAATCAATATAATTGTAGCAACATCACTAATTCTAGACAGCGTAAGTGTCTCAAAACCATGTGTTTCACGGGAATAGGAAAGAGAAAACAAAAACAACATTGCTTATTCCAATGAACAGGTTAAAAACTCACAGCAGCTCCACTTCCCCTTCCTCTTTACCCAAAACAGTGAGGTGCCAATATGGGTGCAAGGATGACAAGACATTCATGTCTTTAACAGCAGCCTACAGCTTTACCCATATGAACATCACCATGTTTTTCCAGGTCCATCTTTCTGTCACTCTCAAGATTTATAGACTCCTTGAAACAGAAACAATTCCTTTTTAGCAGTACCTGCTGTGATATGACAAAAGGTAATTGTTTTAAAATAAAAGAGGATAGATTTAAACTAGCTATAATGGAAGCCATTTTTTTATGATTTAGGGTGGTGAAATGCTGGCACAGGTTCCCCATGAAAACTTAACTGGATGGGTCTTTGACCAACATGATCTATTTGAAGATGACTGTGCATATGGCAAGGGGTTTGGCCTAGATGACCTTCAAAGTTCTCTTCCAGCCCAAAACATGCTGTGGTTCTATGACAAATCTCTGATATAAATTGAAGCCTGCAGGGAATCAAAAGATAGCCACTGTTCTGGTTATAACATGCAACCTGGCCAACAAACATGTCCCTCCTTCTCCCCCCTGCCACCACCATTCAAATGGTCACCCACATCTGCCAGAACTAGAACTGAATGTTAGCTGATAGCCACATGTAACCTAACTCTAATTAAGGAAACCAGTACTCAGATGTAGAGGGGTTAAGGCTATTCAGAAACAGTTGGTTGTCTTCTTACCATTTTCTGGATCCAAGAAAAATTTATTGTTCCCTGAACCATAAAGAGAATAGCGAATTTCACCATTGGACCCGATGTCAGCATCTTTAGCACTGATTTTGAGAATTACTTTGTTTGGTGGAATGTCTTCAGGAAACAGTGCTGTGTATGCAACCTAGAGTCAAAAACAGACATGTAAGCTATGCTGTAGCAGTATTTCAGAGTCTGTGAACAACCTTTTTTAAAATATTATTTGTAGTGCATCTTTCCATACAGAAAACAATTTTCCTTTACACGACACATTCCTAGCAATTCCAATCACTGTTAAGCTTTGAGGTGTCACAGAAACAATGCCAAATTATGACTCTGAATAGGGCTCATCTTAGGTGCTTAATGCAATACCATTTTGTATCTTCTGTTTATCCCATTGACACCCATGAAATGAAAATCTTGATGAGTGTGCTATCAGAAACAATTGTTTTTATCACCTCATCCAGCAGTTTTGAGGGAAATACAGATTGTGATTCCCCAGAGTGGTAGAGTGGTTCTTGCAGTGACAGTAATCCATCAGTGAGTGATAATGTAACGATGGGAATTACATGAGTAAATGCATGCACACATACACATACACACACATATATATATATATATATATATGTAAATTTTCCGTGAGTAGTACCATTAAGGAACTCTGGGTTTTATTGTGTCTTTTCTTTCACACAGACCTTTCTATTGCACTAACATCAGTTCCCTGGATTGCCTTTCCACAGAATACAAGACAGCTAACACTCTGAAAGCTGTGGTCAGGCCACACTGCATGCATTCCTGACAACAGGACAGCAAGCTACATTCTTCTGCCTTTTCCACTGGATGTCTGGTATCTGGAAAATTGAGGAAAGCTGGAGTTAAACTAGACTGATGACATTTCCACATGGGTTATGAAGGAAGAGCACTTTTTTTTTTGCAGGGGAGGAGTAGCTGCCCAATGCCACCTCAAAACGCATCATTTGTTAAAAAGCCAACTAAGGCTACTGTGTACAAGAGTCTTTTGCAAGCTTTATGAGATCATTATCCTTCAATCCTGGCTTCACAGGATGCTTTATCCTGCTTCTCTCCCATATCACTGCAGATTCTTCAACTAAGACCATAAGGATGAACATCAGCATTGCCTATGAATGCTTTGAATAGTTGCAAACACCAAAAGACACCTGTAGGGAAAGCATTGCTCTCAACACAGCAGCCAATTGCCATGGGTGGTGTTAACTCACCTTTTCACAAACTGGATTATTATCATTAACATCAGTGACAGTCACTTCCACAGCAGCCTGGGTCACAAAAAGGCCATCTGTGGCGGTGATGTTCAGATAATAAATGTCTTGCTCTTCCCGATCCAAAGGCCTTTTAACGTAAACTTTCCACTCATTCTGAACCAGTCCCAGAGCAAACTTCCCTTTGGGATTCCCTCCTGCAATAAGACAAGCAACACACAATGAGCTGTGGCGTCCCTTAGAGCTCCCACCTGGTTTAAACACAGAAACACATCACTATGCAGCCATCATTTCTTTCACAGCTTTTGGTGCTTCCAAAGTTGCAGGCTCAGGAAATCTCTAATGAAATTACACTTCCTGTGTTTATTGCCCCCCGAATGCCCTGGATGAAAGTGAACCGATAACTTTCAGTGGAAAAAAATCCATTTAGCAGAGCTGAAGATGATCTCCTGTTCAGCTCCTCGTAAGGGTAATCAAATTCAAACTGTGAACAATCAATAGTCCTCTCGGGCTGGTACAATTGTCTTTCCACTTAGTCTCGGGAGAGGATGTAATACACCGTAGCTCTTGTTACCAAGACAATTTCATTAGCTGTTGATTATGCAATCAAGGACTGGAAGTGGGTTCTATTAAGGAATCCTCTAATGAAAGCTTTATCATACAGCTGCGCCATTCTTGTACTTATTGAAATTCTAGTTTTTCCAAAAGTTTACACGACACAGGAAGACACATTAGTATTGAAGAGTCCTAACAAGAGGTCATTTGAGGAACAGCTGCAAGAGAAACAGTACAAATAGATCAAAAGTATCCAAGAGTAAAAGCTGATGAAAGGTGTGTAGAAGACAAAGCAGAAGAATTTTTTACCATGCCATAACACTGACACTGGTAATGTTGCTCTTCCACATCATTAAATTGTCTGGTGACAAAAAGAGGTTGGGAGAGGGAAAGTTTTGGTCCGCATAATCCTCAGGAGGGAGGGGGGAAGGGGATAGGGAAGGGGATGGGGAAGGGGAAGGGAAGGACATGTCACATACAGAAGCTTGCAATAATTAAGGCGGGCACGGTCATTAATGTTTCCAACAGTTATTTACTCTTTTTTCTGAAATGGTACAGTCTCCTGCCTGGTCCATGAAGAAATCACCTTCAATCATCTTTCTGTGAGTCTTATCCAAACCTCCTGTCAGACCAGATAGTAAAATCTTTTAAACCAGTGTTATGACTTTACTCTGCTAGTCAGCTCAGCCCCATGCAGCTGCTTGCTCATTTTCTCCCCAGTGAGAATGGGAGGAGAATCTGAAGGGTAAAAGTAAGAAAACTCATGGGTTGAGACAAAGACAGTTTAATGGGTAAAGTAAAAGCTCTGTGTATAAGCAAAAGAAAAAAGAATTCGTGGCAGGTGTTCAGCCATCTCCAGGAAGGCAGGGCTCTGTCACCCTGACAGTCATTTGGGAAGATAAATGCCATTAACTCTGAACATCTCCCCTTCTTCCGTCTTCCCTCAGCTTTTATATGCTGAGCATGCTGCCATATGGAGTGGAATATCCCTGTGGTCAGTTTGGGTCAGCTGTCCCAGCTGTGTCTCCTCCCAACTCCTTGTGCACCCCCAGCCTCCTCACTGGTGGGGTGTGTGAGGAACAGAAGAGGCCTTGACTCTGTGTAAGCCCTGCTCAGCAGTGATTAAAACATCCCTGTGACATCACAAATCCAAACCATAGCTCCATAGCTGCAGATTCTACTTAGAAAATTAAAATTCTACCCTAGCCAAAGCCAGTAAAGCCAACTACTCAGTCTTCTGTGCCCAGCTTGGTCTGTAAAAATGTATCTGCACATTTAGTAATTTAGGATAGAGCACAATAGTCATAGCAAACTCACGTGCTACAGAAACTGAGCGAGAATATATTAAAAAGCACCCCGATGCTCCACTGGCTGAACTATAATTGCAGCTAACCCTTTACTAGCTCTTTGCCTACCACATTAAGCTTTCTCCTATGGTTTCCATGCAGAAATTCAATCAGAGAACTATTGTCCATGTTGCTTATGTTTAAAAGTGGTATAAAACTATTAAGAGAATGCTTATTCTTTCTTGTAACACGTTCAAGGATGTCAAACATGCTAGCGTACATTTGCTTAAAAATTAATCAGGGTTCTGACATGTGTCCTGGGATCTGTACAGCTGAATGGAAAGACCAGGTCCTTAAACCTTCCCCTCTAGTACTTCTGCTGAATGATTTCATAAGTAAGTATTTAAAAAAAAATAAATCCAAGGCTAAATTTATTTGTGTTGACTCTGTTGTCAGGCAATTAGTGTCTCTGATGTTGCTTCTGTTGTCACAACTCTCTCAGTTCTCAGGGATCTTTTTGTCAAAATAACAACACAGAGGAGGGCTGAACTTGAAGTCGAGCTTAAAACCAATCAAAAAACTCTAATGTCCATTCCATACCTTCTTACTACATCAAAAAGCAAGAAAGAGGTCACAGGCTGTAATTTATGCCTTCTTCATTAGCCACAAGATAGACTGGTTTATATTTAATATGAAAACTAAGTCAGTTGAATCAGGCTGTGCAAATCTTTCTTGTTAAGAGTCACCATTTGTGCTAGCTGTGACTGTGCCAAAGAAAGCAAGTTGTAATGAATAGGATTTCCAGAAAATTAGTCAGATAGGCATTATAATTATAAAAGGCTTTTGAATCATACAGAGCACTAAACTCATGTATCAAATACAGATATTTTATGCTGATAGAAAACCATCCTTTTTGATCACAAACCGAAGCAGTTTGCCCACTGATTTCTATGACAGTCTGGAATAATCACCAGAGGACACATTGTTTAATCTGTTGTGTCATATAAACACACATTTCTCCTAAAGAGGGTTACACAGAGTGTTGATGTGTGTACTACTGGCTAGATCTGAATACTATCCAAGGAAATGAGAATCTGCCCACTGATTTGAGTCTGAATGCAACTTCAAAGAAGGCAGACCCCTGCTGATTGACATCAAATTCCTTCTATTCAGTTCAATGCCAGCATAAAAAAAAAAAACCAAAAAAAGCTTAACTCTCCTCTATAAAAGGCTGTAATCTTGTCATAGTGAGTTTAATGTTGTAAACCATTAATAAAAGTAGTCTTAGATATTCTTATTTTGCTTCATGATATTAATCAGGGCTTTCCTGCATATTAGTCCCTTTGTAAAAGGAAATGATTAACTGTCCTGACCAAGCAGGAAGCAATGCACTCAAGGTATGGGCATCCCATTGCTAAGAAAAGAGGAAAAGTAAAATCTAATTAAAATCAGCTGGTGGCTTTTATGGTCAGCAGTAACACTACCTTGGAGCAATTCTAAAATCACTGTTCCTTTGTTGCTAATGGAATGGCTTTTAAATCATACCTAGGAATTTGGGGAATATGTATAAAAATGGTCCTTGGGATCTCTTTTCCTTCCCCTTACTCTACTGGAAAAGAATCAGTCTGGATGACCAAGAAATCTGTGCAATGTGCAGGAATAGTGGTTTATCTGCGTGTCTTTTTCATGAGCACTTTTTTTTTTCCCCTCTTTTTTTTTTTTTTCTTCTCAGGACTGGCTCTATACTTTGCTGATGGAAAGCAAAGGTGGACTATAAAGTGTAAGAGACATAATGAAATATAAAACTAAAACACCACCAAGAAAATAGTCTTAAAGACGGAAAGGCAAAAAAAAATCCACACTGTGGCCCAGGAAACCATTTCCTAAGTACTTATACATATGTCTTGATGCAGATCTCATTCTGCAGTGATTAATTAACTTTTTCACTAATATATGCAAGCAGATTCAGTTTCCTAGGGGCATTCTAATTAATTAGTTTTTCACTCTGAATAATGTAGCTTTTCTAAACGGAAGGCTCCTGACTACACGTATTAATGGATTCTTTAAAATCTTTTGGCAGTTTTCTTATGTTCTACTTTGAATGTCACAACAGTGAAGTGCTAGCTACAAAAAACACTCCAGTAACTTTTTAGAAAGGCTTTGAGGCTAAAAAAATCAGCAGTATCTTTTATCTTTTGTTACTTGAAGTTTAAATAATGCTCTCCCTCCCTCCCTAGTCAGCAAATAGTACAAAGCCAAATCAAGCTCAAGTTTAAGTAAGAAAGAAAACAGCCAGATACAAATGAAATGCAGAGACACAGTGATCCAAAATAAACAAATCTTGACACACGTCATTACTAAAGCACACACAGAGGCCATTATAGCAACTAAAAGGGAATGGAAAACTAGAAGCCAACAGTATCAGTTTTCACTGCAATGTCCCCATCTGGGAGGGGGAGCTGAATATTTACTAACTTATTTATTTAGCTTCTGTCTTTACATTTATGCATTTATTTAGGTATTTTCAATTCCCACTTAGAACTCTTGGCATTTGCATCACACATAATCAACAGGTTTAACCTCCACTCCCAGTTTAAGATGTTGCATGTTCACTGAGCTTCTGCAGTGATAAATCCACTCCTTTAAGCTTTACTACCATAAAATTGCAGAAACTCTTCATCTGGCAACACGAGGCCTTCCCAAACACCAAATCATCCATTTCTCCAGAATTCCAGTATCTCAAGGATATGATAAAAACTAACAAAAGCCACATCTTTCTCATAGTGAGCAATCAACCCAGCACATAACCTACTGTGCACAATATCACTTCTTTCTTCCAAAGCACACTGTCCATCTTCCTTGTGTTCAGCTGAACCAACTATTGACTCCCTAGCTTTATGTGCCTGATGAAGCCTAATTAACACCACTGAGGAACACAAAACACTTTATTATACCAATGTCGTGGCAGCTGACACTTTTCTGGTGGCTTTTCACAGTTCACCACTCTTAAATCTCAGTAATATCTGGCTAGACATCAGAAGAGTCCTGATTTTAGGCAAACTGCCTCAAATGATATAGGCAATGATCTCAAATGAGTCTTCAAAAGAAAACTACTGTGCTTCCTAAGTGCATTTGTGTCATCTGGACTTCCTATTGATTTTCTATTAAGATCTATGCACAGTACTTTTACTTTGTGAACAACTCCAGCTGCTATTGAACTACAAATAACAAAGAGCAAGTGCAAAATCTTTTTCCCTCACCATCAAATGCAAATGAAGGTGCACTTGACAACGGCAACTACTTGCCAGTAATCATGGAAAACAATCATAAGCTGAAGGAATCCAATCAGGATATTTATTTATCCACCTGAATGTATTTACCCCTTTTCAAGACTGACCAGAAGACTGCAATAGGCATTTCTATTTCTTAAAAGAGCACAAAGGACTCTTCAGTGATTACATCTGCTCCAGAATGTTTATTTCTTTTATCTTCTAAATAATGATTTCTTCTATCTATCTTCTGTGTGCTACTTTTCTCCAGATGCATTTTCACAAAGCTGTCTTTGGTGGATCCACGTGACAGTCTCATAATTTGTTTTCTTCTTCCTTTTTGTTAATGTACCATTTTTACTCAGTTTACTGTATTCATCAAAGTTTCTTTGAATCAAAGTGCCTCCAGAAAGCCACAGTTTTTGAATAATCATCTAGCTAATCTGATCCCATGAAATACTCAAGTGCACTTCCAGAGATCAACTTGAGGTAAAGTGCGAACAGACTATTTTGTGAGTGAAACTATATTTTAACATGTTTTGACGTTTTAATCAAAAGAACACAATTTCTCCTTGTGCATTTCCCAAGCTCAAATGATATATTCAAAGGAAGTGGAATTTCTGAGCCCATGTGCTTTAGTAACTGTGCAGTAAGAAAGTTTTGGGCTTTGACATCTAATGTTTTCAGAACCTAACAGGACAGCAAAGTATCTGTCATATTTTGAACTGTGACAGAAACTAAGGTACAGAATGATCTATAATTTATGAGTCACATCTGACAGCTGTTATTCAAAAGTCCAGTTTTTGCTAAATTAACAGCACAGGTATGTGAAGAAAAAATACTATGTTACTAAAGGCATAATTCATTATAAGAGATGACTGCCAGACTTCACAACAAAGCCAGTGATCACAGTGCACTAACATATCTTTGTCACAAACCTAAGGATTTTCATTTCCCACAGTACTTTCTACACTGGGATGCCCAAACCCCTTCAAATATCCCAAAATCTCTAGTATGAGGCACTACTGATTTACTTTTACATATGTGGAAACTGGGCCACCAGCAGCTAATGCACCTTGCCCAGAGCCTCTAAATCCTGACATTTACACACAGGACTACTTTTGCCCCTGCTTCTAATATCCTACATCACATTACATTATAAACACACAGTCTTTGCAAACCGTTAAGGTGAATCTAAAATTTCAACTTAAAATTAATCAACAAATTTCTGGTTGCTTTGACAATGATGTTACTTGTGATATGTAACACAGGCAGTCTGTGGCTAACTGGAGTGTCACATCTCTCCCTACACACCATCCCACAGCCATTTTCATTTTGATAGCTAACGAAGGGGTAGGAGCCTTACTCTCCAGAACAAAATACACAAACTGTTTTCTCACCAGTTAAGCAATTTTTGCCCACAGCTTGCTTCCTACATGCAGTCTTCTATAGGTTGAATCCCATTCAGTGAGAAAAATGTCAATTTTTCCAATAATTTGGTTATTACTAGGTAGTTAATACTAGCTCTTGAATTGCTAAGGTTGGGGGGAGTGAAAAAGTTGCTCCCTAAAAAATCTATTGGACAATGCAAGATGGAAAGAGAAAAATAACTGCAGCACTCATCACTCAACACAAAAGCCAGGCAATCTAGGAGAAAAGAATGATAATAAATATTACACAATAGGAAAGAGCAAGGTTACCATGCTTTGAAAAATGTATTAGTAATATAATCAAAATTTCCTTATGCTGTATATAACAATTCATGGCAGCTAACCAGTGCTTCTAAATGTATTACTATCTCCCTGGCCAGAAATCTGTGGTGATAAGAAATGGCATCCCCTCACTCTATAATGTAAAATTCATTCATGTCCACCCCACTCCCCATTCCAAATAGAGGTATTTCAAAATGGCTCTGGCATCTGCTTTCCTATGTCAAGAAGAAAAATGTTATTTCAAAAAAAAAATTTAAATGCTTGGAAGTGTAAGGATTTTCTTGGTAAGAAGAAAATTTCCCTTTTTCCTTGTTTGAAATATTAAGAAATTATGGTTTTCAAGCTGACATATCAATTATGATGGATTGATGGCTACACTACATTGCACGGCAGCAAATCAGGAAGCATTCAAATTGGAAATCTGAGAGAGTAACACAGACACAAAGACACACACACACACACATTCCTCTCCCTCTTTTCAGCTTTGCTGCAAATTCTGTCAAAAAAAAAAAAAATAAGGAATGTAATTGACTCATTCACAGTGATAATTTAGCTGAAACCCTTCTAAACATCCACCTAAAACCGGACACATGCACAGTTCTTCAGTAAGGTGGTTATGGGAAGAAAGCACACAAGTTGTTTCTCACCTGTAATATGGTAGCTAACCTGCCGATTGACATCAGATGTGTCTTCATCCCAGGTGCTAAGAACCGCCACAACTTCCCCTGGAGGGTCACTCTCCTTCACTGACCCTCTGTACACCTCATGCTCAAAGACGGGTGCATTATCGTTTATATCTGTCACAGTAACCGACACCAAGGTGGTTGAGGACAAGGACAAAGCTTCCCCCAGATCTGAGGCCACCACTGCAAAGGTGAAAGCAGAATCCTTTTCATGGTCCAGATCCTTCAGTGTGCTGATCCAGCCGCTGTTGCTATCAATGGTGAACGCTTCTGTGATCTTCTGCAGCTCCGATTCCACCGCAAGCATGTACATGACCTGCCCATTCGCACTTGAGTCTGCATCAACCGCTTTGACTTGCATAAGTTTTGTTCCTATAGGCATCCCTTCCATTATTATAGCATCATAGCTAGCTGTTTCAAACACAGGCTTGTTGTCATTTACATCCAACACCTTCACCTCCACATCCACAGTCAGCACAATGTCTACTTTGTCCAACTGAATTGTGGCTGCAACTTTGAAGTGAAAGGCGGGATTTATTTCGTGGTCAAGTCTCTTATCCAGTTTTATGAGCCCTGTGTCTTTCTCTATGATGAAAACCCCGTCTTTGTTGTTTTCAGGTAGCTCACCATTAACTGTGCTATACAAAGCACCCTGATTGGGCAAAACATGCAGAATGTCAATAGTGCTGCCTATGAGAGTGTCTTCTGCCACGGTGAAAGAATACTGGGGCTGAGAAAAGGAAGGCAAAATGGTTTCTGGTGGTAAAACATGGATGTAGACAGGAATGAGGGAATGCTTTACAGGAATGCCACCATCAACTGCTTTGACAAAGAATGACAGAACAGTGTTTTTTAGATGGTTAAAGCTACCCTTGGTGACCATCCATCCATTATCTGGATCTATTTCAAGAAGATCAGCTACTGAAAGAGAAGCTTCACTATACAGAGAATAGGTAATTCTGGAATTGGCTCCATCATCTGGATCTACTGCTTGCACTTGGGTCACCAAGTAACCTCTCCCAACATCTGCTTTGACACTTGCTCTGTATTCGACCGTCATAAATTTGGGAGCATTGTCATTCTCATCCACTACTATCACTCTCACAGTGCAAAACGTAGTCCTGCCACCTCCATCGAGGGCTCTCAAGAATATATCGATATCACTTTCCAGCGGGTTCTCACGGTCTAACCTCTCAGTTGTTAGAATCTGCCCATTTGCATCAATCAAAAATCGGTCCTTGGCAAAATCATTTATTATGGAGTAGCTGATCTGGCCATATACACCTGAATCCCCATCTGTTGCCTTCACATGGATTACCTTCATTCCAGGAGCAGCGTTCTCCCTAACCTCTGCAACATAGATGCTCTGTGAAAACACAGGGCTGTAGAGGTTGGCCCCCAGGATCTGTATGTGCACCTGAGCCGTGCTGGTGAACAGCCCATCTGACACGGAGACATTCAGGCTGTACATGGGCTCCATCCTCTGCTTGCGATGGTTGGAAAGGGTGATAACACCGCTCCTGCTGTCCATAATGAAACTGGTCCGATCATTTCCTGACAGGATGCTGTACTCCAGTCTGTCAAAATCAGAGCTGTCAGCATCAGAAGCTTGGACACAAGTCACAAAATGACCCCGAGGTGCCAGTTCGCTCACATACGATTCATATATTAACTGGTTAAAAACTGGAGGATTGTCATTCATATCTGTTACTGAGATACTAACGAGAACCTCACTGCTCAGAGGTGGGAACCCATTATCAGTTGCTCTGACTTTCAAGCTGCACTGCTGTATGAGTTCATGATCCAGCATCCGGGCTGTCAAAATTAGGCCACTGCTGCTGTCTATATGGAAATAGTCAGTGCTGTTAAAGGTGTCCTGGACTATCTGATACTGTACAATCTTGTTATTGTCAGAGTCAGCATCAGTAGCAACAACCTGCAGTACAGGAGTCCCAATCAAAGAAGCTTCAGACAGAGTAGCATTATAAGCAGACTGATCAAAAATTGGAGGATTATCATTAACATCATTAACAATCAAGTCCACAGTTACCTCAGCGCGAGCACCAGTGAGAGCATCGCTGGCTCGCACCATCAGCTTGAAAAGAGAATTTATTTCATAGTCCAGTGGGCTGATGACACTCAGAACTCCAGTATCAAAGTCAATATTAAACTGGTTGTAGGGATCTCCATCAACAATGATATAAATGATACCCTGGCCTTCTGGACTGGTTGCATTGATGCTTAAAATTGGCATGTGCATTTCTACATCTTCATTTACAGAGGCTGTATAGAAGGGCTTGTCAAACACAGGCATTGCTTTGTTAACAATGGTAATGGGGAGCTCTACCGATGCAGACAATGATGGGTTACCACCGTCTTTGGCAAGAATGACAACCAAGTACTCTATATTAGACAAATCAGAATTGAAGGCTTCTTTTAAAGTGACGCTACCAGATCCCCTATCGATTTCAAAATGCCCATAGTCTTCCTTCAGCAGGTATGACACCTCGCCATTGTCACCCTTGTCTTTATCAATAGCTGTCACTCGATATATCAGGGTACCAGGCTCAGCATCCACCTGCACAGCAGCATAGTATGGAAGCCCTACAAACACTGGGGCATTGTCATTTATGTCCTCAATGTAAACTCGCACCACCACTCGAGCGACACGGAGGTGATCTAGCTCACGGCTTGCTTCCACCACCAACTCATACAGCTCCTGCTCCTCTCGGTCAAAGGGGATGCCAGTGGTCTGAATGACTCCTGAGGTAGATTTGATTTTAAATTTGTTCCCTGGGTTTAATATGCTGTATTTCAAAGGCTCGTTGAGGCGGTTGCCAACAGCATTCACCACTGCAATCTTTGTGATATTGGTGCTGTTTTCTGAGATAGAAGTAGAATAAAAATTCTGTGTGAAATGGAGTCCACTATCCATAGCTTCTTTTACCATTATTGTCACCATGGCAGTGCTATAAAATTTCCCATCAGATACTCTTACTATTAGCATATAATGGTCTTTGGAGAGACTATTGTTTTTAATGGTGAGTACCCCTGTGCTTGAGTCAATTAAAAAATGGTCCATATTGCCTTCAATTATACTAAATGTTAGTTCAGGAGGGATCTCTGAATCTGGGTCTGAAGCTTTGACTTTGAGAACCTCAACACCAATATACGTGGGCAGGAGCAAGACTGTCTCAAATACGGCCTGGCTGAAGACTGGTGGGTTGTCATTGACATCAGTCACCTCAATGGTCACTTCAACTGGGCTCTCTGCTGTAAGCTGGGGATTCCCACTGTCTCTGACATGAACATGGAAATGGAAGTGGGCTATTGTTTCGTGATCTAAATTTGCAATTGTTCTGATTGCACCTGTGCTGGAATCGACTGTGAAATACTTTTTTGCAGTGGACTCAACAATCTGGTAGACAAGCAGAGCGTTCTGGTTGCTGTCAGCATCGGTGGCACGTATCACAAGGGGGCTGTTATTGGCACTCCGGACCACGCTGTTCACAGGAGCAGCTTCGCTTATGCTGCCCCAGTACTGAGAGGAGAGAAAAACTGGTGGGTTATCATTTTCATCAACAATCTGAATGTTCACAGTGGCATTTGATGCCATGCCTGCCATGTTTGTTGCCTGCACAATGAGCTGATAGGAGGAAGCACGTTCATAATCAAGGGCCTTTTGACTGGTGATCACTCCAGAATATGGGTTTATGGTGAAGACTCCATCAACATTACCATCTTTAACTTCATAAACTAATGTGGACTGACTGATTGCAGAAAGAGCAATGACAGAAGTACCAATATCCACATTTTCATTAACCTCTGCTTGGTATTCTTTTAGAGTGAACTTAGGGTGGGAGTTATCTGCCATGGTCACAGATATCCGCACAATTGCTGTTGCAGACAGTGCTGGAGAACCTTGATCAGTCACTTTGACTGACAAAACAAACTGTCCCATTGTGGTTAAGTCTGGCTCCTTGAGTAATGTAATAATGCCCAAAACTGGTTCAATCTTGAATGTGTTTCCCGTGTTTCCTAAAACAAAAGTATTGGAAAGAGATTAGAAATGAAATATAACTCACTTGATGATAACTTAAACCAGGAGCAACAAGCTGCATTTTTAAAGGCAGTTACTTAAAAAACCCCAAAAAAATCCCCAACGTAAAAGTATTCTAAAGGCCCTTTAAACCTTTCTTTCTGCTAATTAGAGAACTCAGTAGATGGTATAGGCATTCAAAGCATCAGAAAGTCAGGTGTTGCTACCTCTATCTTGATTCTCAGTACCAACATCTGGGCGAGAACTGCATGTACATTACCCCTACTGAAGTAAGGAAAAGAATCCCTAAATTACAGAAATTAGTCAAATACATGTACACCTAAGGCAAAGAAATGAGATCAGAGGCTAACAAGCCAATTACATGACTAATGGATAACAACTCAGGCTCCTAATTGAATGGGATATTACGAAACCATGCAGGAGATTACAGTAGTTCAAGACTCAAAGAACTGAATATAAAAAGGTTAAAGTGGCATTTAGAAAAAATAAAACCGAGCAAATAGCATAGAAAAGAGATTCAAGTGTCTTGTGGCACAAAGGTTTATCATATCATCTCTGAGGAGGATGAATCCACATGAATGAGATTTAGCAGAAAATGTCATGAAATGCCTGTTACAACATGAAAGCACGGATATCACTGACTGCGTAAAGGTGAAAACAGTAAGTTTGGATCAGAGAACTTCTTGGGGGCTTTTATTTCTTTCTGGGCTTTTTGCCAATCTCTTCTTCAGCAAGACAGATTCAAAACTTTCTGTATATATTCTTACCCTGTAATTAGAGATCACCTTTAATTGGCAATCCTTATTTTGCTGTTTTACTGAGTGCCTGCTTGAAGTAGAGGATGCATATATATGGCATATATAAGCATACAGACCCTTTTTCTGAACTTGATTCTAAATGCAAACAGCATATACTGAGTTACAGTAATTTCAATCACTATACCATGTTCTCTCTGTTGTAATTCACGTCTTAAAATCTAAAACTGTTTCCAATCTACAGTCAAGGATCCATCCAAGCCTGGGAGAGAAATATATCTCAGGTGATATACAAGAGCGGCTTTTTTTATAGTGACTATTACAGGTGCTGTGAACAGAGCAATAAATGTCTAAGTTGTAGCTGGAACACCAAATACATGCAATCCTAGATGAAATGAGTTAATGTGAACTATTTTTAAGATGTGATTCACTATCTGTTGTATATTCTGGAGGCTAATTTAAGCTACATAATACTCTTATGTAGTTCAATACTGGTAGTGGCTTTCTATTTATATCCTTTCAGATCAGTAAAGTTTACTCTGTTAGCTAAACCAAAAATTGTGCTATTCACCCAGGAGGTGACATTCTTCCAGAGCTACAGATTCTCATAAAAATCATTGTATCTGTCACATTTACAGCCACTAAAAATGCTGCTGCTGTTATTTTGTCAGTGTTTGCTAATACAGATAATTTTGAGACACTGACTGGCTCCTGCAAGGCCAGAGCTGGTTCTTCTCCTTTAGGAATTTCTAAAGAAATTACACAAAAACTACTTACTTTACCAATTGCTCTCTTCAGAGCAATGTAAGACGAGGTGAGTAATTCCCCTGAATCAAAGGGCTGTGTACAATCTGAATTCTGCAGTTAAAATCAATATCCTCAACTGCGCATTTTATGGATCACAGAAACTACAGCAGCAGAATACTGAATTTTGATGCATCTGAGATTGGGACATCTGTGGATAATGAAACTGGAGGAGTGTGAGCCTTACAGTAAATGGAAGTTTGAGGTCTGACATTGCAGAGAGAGCTCATGATGAAATAGAAACAGGCTGTAATGAAAAAGAGAGTCTCTAGAAATCACCTAATAGCTAAAGCACCTTTTCTAATCATAATATTTTTGTGTCTGCATCATGTATGATTCTATTACCAGTGTAATGGGAACTATACTCCTTAGATGTCAGGATGCTCTTTACATTGTGATGGCACCTCTAGATGATTGGGAACCCATGATAATAATAAGGTGTCAAGAAAAAGCTGGGAATAGTCTTGAAAAACATTGCCTTAGAAACCTGGTCTAGTCTGCTCAGAATTTGTGCCATAAGGCACACTGTTGTCCTGTCTGGGCATGTGTAAGATTGTCCCTAATTTAAGTTAAAAGCCACTGCAGAATACTGACAAGTAACTGCTAAGACCAAACACAGTTTATAAGGGAAATATTTGGGTTGGAGTGCTAACATCTTCCTCATTCTAAGTTCAACATTTTCAGCTGCAAAAGACTTCACCTTCTGGTTTGCTGAAGGTAATCTCCTTCCACAGAGCACACAAGATAATGACAGAAAAAACATTCCTTGGGTCTTCTCTAAACTTCAGGTTATATCATCTTAATTTAAGGTGTGAGCTTGAATCATATGAACCTAAATCAGTATGAGATGGTATAGATATTCTTGTTTCATTAGTTATTTGTCATTTAGCCTGTTCCTAATTGACATAAGCTATTCTAGCTAGTAACAAGTCTTTACAATAATATAGGGATAAATAATGATGCAGTAGGATCAGTGCCTAATGCTGAGAAAGGCTTGTGATCTGCCTAACATGAGTACAATCTCAAGTACCTGTGACTTCTTTTCATGGCAATATAACTTTCAAGTTTTGTTAGTATTACAGTGGAAAGATTCCTATTAAGAATGAAACTCCCTAAGTAGAAATGAAACATTACAAAGTTCTAAGGTTGCAAACTTCTAATTCTTTCTCTCTGCTTCCAGGAACCCCCCTCTTATATATCTGCCAATGGTTTATCTCAAAGATAATTCTTAACTTCAGATCCATGTGACTTAGAGAAACTTACATTTATTTGTATGTGTGTCAAGAGATAACGTTTTACTACTGTGCTGCTGCACCAGTAGAAGAATGCTTTTGCTGGTACAGATTACGTGATGAATGTAAATATCCAGAGTTTAACAGCAAAAGCAATTTTCATCTGGTATCATCATGCCCTCTCTTAGTTTCAAGAGACCTTGTGCCATAAAATGCTGTGGCAGAAGCTTTAGCACAGCCCTGTTCTTACTCTCTGTGCTCCTCTGGTCCAAACACTGGCAAAGATATCAGGACATACCAGCTGTTGTGGCATTTTTTAATGGAGAATCCACTGTACACTAGTCTGAAACCAGAACTCTAAAAAGAAGTGACTGGCTGCAATTTTGAATAACTATCTTCTGTGATGGCTTTGACCCAATGACTTAGAGGTAACAGGCTCTGTAGCCATCTGGTGAAAATGAATTAGTCACAGAGTAACAGAATGGCTGGGCTGGAAAGGGACCACTGGAGAGCATCTGGTCCAGCCTTCCTGCTAAAGCAGGTTCACCTACAGCAGCTTCCTTGGGGTTCTGAACATCTCCGCAGAAGGAGACTCCATAACCTCTCCTGGGAAACCTGTGCCAGATTTTGTTCTGACAGGTTTTGGGTATAGTACCTTCAAAATAAAATTTAAAAACCCAACAAAACAACAACAAGGTGTCTCCTTTGCCCATCTGTATAAGAGAAAGTAAACCAAAGAAGCTGAATTGTGTGTCAAGACAGATCACCATCACATCACTGTTCTGTGTCTGGCATGATCCATACTTCATTTTTGGCCTTTGTCCTAACCTGCTTCAATAGTATAGATAAGCTCTGCATTTTCTCCTTTGTCTTTGTCCAGAGCCGTGACCTGGAGCACTGCTGATCCAACTGCTGCTGACTCAAACACAGAGGCTTCATACAATGGGCTGGTGAAGTAGGGACTGTGGTCATTGGAGTCTTCCACGTTTATGATGACTCTGGCCAGGTTTCTTCTGTAAGGGAATTCTTGATCTCGGACCTGTAGAACAAGGGCATAACACAGAATTTGACAGTCATCTAGTAAAACTTCACAAATATTACTCATCATTTCAGTTTTTTTACTCATCACAAATATTACTCATCATTTCAGTTCTATTTAATAGAAAGTAGTAAAAAAATCCATTTGTCCCAAAGAACTGTCTGAAATACATTCACACATGGGATGGCAGATATTAAAATCAAAGAGACAGGAAAGAGCTTAGTGACTCTTTTTTTTTCACTTGTGAAAAATGCATTGCAACTAACCACCATGACATGAATTTTTGAAGTGGCAATCACATGAGATCTTAAGTTTGGGTTGAGGTTTTCAAGAAATTCCTTTTTTTTTAATACTTGCTGAATGGTCATGCCTTTATCTTGCCATTGCCTTCTTTACAGCACATAGGCAGGTCAGCCTAGTGCCTGCAGCTGCCAATGGACTATTTCATGATTATATATGTAGATGATCATAGCAACAGTAAACAGAGCAGGAATCACGTTATGAAGTGCTGGTAACTGCCAACAGAGGTGTAAGTTACCACACCTGTCTCAACCCCATCCAAAATACCCCAGCACCGCTTCACTGATAATCCTGCCACCACATCTCCCCAAAATTCTGGTTCTTCTTAAACAGAGGAAAAGACCTCTGTAAGTAGAAATCAAAAGGTAGAAATCAAAACCAAGCACCAGGGAATTACCTCTCTTAGTCATGTGCTTCTGTGATTCAGTTATAGCTATTTCTTAGCCTGCTTGCCAAAGGACTTGCAACATTTTACTCTGTGAGTGGAGACCCCACTCAGCTGCTCATTGCTGCATCTCATGACAGCTTTTTACTTCCTAGGGTGCCCTGCCAAAGCTGCCCCTCTACCTAACACAACATGAGCAGTTCCTTAGAAGGCCTCTACTGCAGAAGTCTTAAGTGGTTAAAGAAAATAGTGGACTAAAATGTTTAAACTAACACATGTTTTTATTATTTTTTTAATTTAAAAAAAAAGTCCATGATATACAATCTCCACTTGAAAACAGACAGATTTATGTTCTATAGTCTAGGCACACCAAGCAAAAACTGGTAATCAACTTTTTTTCTCCATACCCAAAGATTTGGAAATGTAGATAAAAGGAAGCTATTTAGTATATCAACAGTTTATGTACTGAAATAAGTCCATAAAAGTAAGCTATAAATGAGGCTTGTATTCAGAAAGGCTGTAGCATTCTCCATGGCAAGAAAGCAGTTATCTCCCTGTGAATAACTTCTCAAATAACTTTCAGCCTCACTTCAGAAACTCTGAAAATCACCTTGAGGGAGCGAACCAGATGCCAATAGATTAAATAATTTCCTGCTTGCTCTCCCCTTGAGATAGAGAATCATATCACATTCCATACAATGAATTTGCAATAAAGTTTCCCGAAAAACCGAAATAAAAACTGTGAAATAAACGCACAGCGGGGCAGGCAAGATTAAATTAGTGGCTACTTACAGCACTGCTCCCTTTGCTCAAGTGAAGACTGCTCTGTGTGTGTACCTGAAGCAGCCATGACTGCAGCCAGACCCAAGGAAATATTGCATTCTTACCATGACATTAAGGATGTGCTTATCTTGAGCTTCGTGGTCCAATCTCTCAGCCGTATAGAGAACCCCGGTGTTGGGGTCAATTCTGAATTTTCTCATGCTGACTGTGTCGATGCTGCTGTGAATGGTGTAGCTCAGCTTATGCTTTTCATCCCTGTCTATAGCTTCAATCTGCAGAATTTCAGTGTCAGGGAGGATGTCCTCTGAAATGGTGGCATCGTAACTTGGCTGAGAGAATTCTGGGCCATTATCATTGTTATCCAATACTTTGATAAGAACCTACAGTTAATAAAAAAAAAAGAAATTCAAAGTTATTGAAGTCTAGTCAGACTGGACAAATAAACACCTGGAGAAATGCAATTTACTTTGAATGGCTGAAGATGTTATGCTGCTTCATGGTGGGACTGAGAAACATAATTTAATATTAAATCCTCACTTTTCAGTTCAAAAGAAATAGAAAGGATTTGACTTTGGAAGTAAAATGTTCCTAACTGTAAGACCTACTCAGAGCCCAATAAAGAAGCCCATATTTTCATTATCTATAGACTGGAAAATATTTCTGCAATGGTCATAATGAAAGGTTTTGTCCTTCCTTGTAACTGCCTTAGTTCCAAGAGACTTCTGGAAATGTTACTGTAACTTCCTTTCTCCTTCACTATTAATAAGGCTATAAAAGAGTCCTTTTCCTGTTGCTTAAATCTGCTTTTTATACAACCAAGATTCAGCTGAATTCTGTGTTTTCTGCCCAGTATATTACATTTGGGCTTACTGGCAAAGTCAAATTGTGACAGCAGTGGAGACTTTAAGTTGCTGTGACATCTCAGATTGCTCTTACACCATTTGAGGTGGGCACAGGAGACACAACGTCACTACCACAACAAGCACACCCCACATAATCAATACGTACCCCCAAAGACAGCTGATCTCAGGGCACTGGTGACACAGAAGGATTATTTTTTTTGTTACACCCTCGCTTTTCCTTTGTCAGTGATGGCTGTCTTTATTGCCAACTAATTCACTTTCCCCTCCAATACCTATTTGCCTCCTTTCTCTTGCAGTTTATGAATGGTAGAACACTAAAAATGTGAATGAATGCTGTTCTTTGCCTCAAATCTATCTTTAGTATTGATCCTTAAGGAAACTTGGAGAGAGGGAGAACAGGCCAAGGTGCTGCTCTTGCTGCCTATTACACCCATTTCAATATATCACAAACTGACTCATAAATAATAATAACCACTATTTTCCAAGCTTTGCCTTTCAAAAGTTACATTATGCATGTGTTCCTCTGATGACATTTTGTGAGTTTTGCCATTGGAGAAGTCACTCCCTGGGGAAAATGTGCTTTCCACACTTTGTATGCCATAGATTGCAGTAGGAAGCCGTGGCAGCAAAACCCTTCACAAAACTGTGTAATACTGAAAGCTGAAATCTGAAGAGCTTACTCTTTTCAGTTCAAGAAACAACAAGTACCTTTTCCAGAATATGCCTGTGAAAGCACGTATCTAATTTTACAGTAAGTAAAAGGGAGAAATATCTTTTATTCAAAGGCTTTGACATAAGAAATAGTCCAATTAACGACTTGGGAAAAGCCATGCACAGAACTCTTTGGTCACACTAGGAGACCTGGCCCATCACTCATGATATTTTTTTTTGTTGCTTTGTTACTTGGCTCTTTTTAAAGCAAGTATTTTATTATTTTGCTTGATCAAGCCCTGTTCATCCATATTTTCTTAACAGAAGAAAAATACAGCTATACTTTTACTGCAATATTGCACAAACAGATGTTGGCCTCAGAGAGAAATGAAACTTTAGATTTCCATCACGTGTGGAAGGGCTTGCAGAACACATTACCAGAAGGAACATGAGCAGTTTTAAGAAGCAGTTGTAATGAACTAGCCTGGGAACTGTTCAAAAGACAGCTGAAGTAAAATGCTCTGTAAGTTAAATGGTATAAGACTTGCATTCCATAAAATTTCATTTTCACCAGATTATGGCACGCCAGAGTGAAGCAGGGTGAACCCCATATTAAGTTATGCTTCTCTTGGAGAGACAGCAATAAAACTGGGGGGAAATACACATTGCTAGGCCTATAATAATGATGAAGAGTTACTTAGCTTTTTATACTTTTATTGTTGTTATGATGTATCAAAGCATGTTTCTGATCTGAGGAAAAAAACCCCACCCAAATCTATGTCTTAAAAATACGTGTTGAAACTAGTTGTAACATATGAAAGCAAGCTCAAGGAGAAGATTAAAGACTTGAACTGTAATCTAATGGGACACAGAACCAGTGCTGAACCACTTTTTTTAGTGTAAGGAAGAGACAGGGAAGCAAGCAATAGGAGTTGGAGATAATCAGTGTTTAATACTTACAGATATTTTCTTGAGCAGTTTTGATACTCTCAGTCCTTGACAGGTACCACTATAACATGACTGGATTATTTTACTGCTGCACTCTTAACACAGGTAATTTCTTTTTCTTTTCATTCATGACCAAAAACTTTGTCATGTATCATTTTAGACAGCCCAACAGAGAAGTAAAAACTTTTCAAATGGACTGAAAACACCAAGAGTGTTTGACTCTGCTGATGCTAGTATAGCACAGCCTAACTTGAATAAGTAAGCTTCCATGTGAGGGACAGGCTTGTACCTCTGAATTTATTTTTAAAATTGGTGTGTGCAAGCTGAAGCTGTTCTGGAAGACAAAAAAATAAAGGTACAGTGGCACACCAATGTGTCTTAAAAGTACTGCTAAAGAAGTGACATGCTATTTGGTTTGCCTGATATATAATCACCCCAGAGCAGTGATTCTCTTCCTATCATATTTAATGTATTTTGGGGTCATTGGCAAACTAAGAAAGCAGAAGAGGGCATAAAGGTTTATCCATCCCAAGGCTTGCACTATGACAGTCCAAGCCACGGCTCCATGATTTTTGCCTTCTCTAGACTGCACAAACAGAACAGGGTGGGACTGGATCAGCATCAGAGACCAACCCGTGAGACTGTGGAACTTACAGCATGGATTCACAGAGCAGCATTTCTTCCCACTGAAAAAAGTGGAAGTTATGACTCACATACGGACATGAACGTGCTTGGGGAGTGAGAGGCATGGAGGGAGAAAATATTTTAAAAAATGAGGCCGTCATTCACTCTGATCATCAAACTTACAGGGAGCTGTGCCCTTAAAATTGCTTTGATCATTGCCAAAATCCCCCTTATTTTTCCCTCTTTTTCTTTTCTCTCTTTCACTTCCCATCTACTGTAAGACTGATCAAGTGCCTGTTTAAGTGGCAGGCATCTTCCTCCCTAGAGATGCCAGTATTTTAAGGATTTGTCAAGTGATCCACATTGAAATACACATTATTTATTACATACTTTGCACTTCAACAGCTACTTCCATCTGGAGATCGAAGGCGGTGGGTTAGAGATGCTAATGAATAAAGATGTCATTATTGATTCACAGTTTCTTCTATTTAAGCAGTTAAAGAGTATTTCTAATTTTTGTCAGCTGTCCCTCAAAATCCCCGAGAGTCAAATGTAATTTTAACATTTCTCTCCTTTAATAGAGGGGGGTGTACTTTCCTTGCAACAAAAGAAAGTTAGGTTATATATGGGAATACCGATTATACAGAGCTCTGTTAAACCTATAAATGGAACTCTTTAATGTTCTTAAAAATTGAGTTATCTTGGGAGTTATTTGAAACAAAACCAGGTAAAAGAAAGTGGAGTTTTAGTCTCATTTTAAATAGGTATTAGTCCCTCAGTTCTTACAACATTTCTGAGGAGCAAGTGACTATTATCCCCATATTTTGCCCAAGAAAACAATGCCTTGCAGTAAGGTTGCCAAAATCACAGGTGAAGTGCAGTGGTAGAGCTGGGTAAGGTGTTTATTTTTGAGCCACACCCCTTTTATTAGGTCACCTTAAAATGCCATCCTTCCTATGCAGATTTCCTGCTCCAGCAGGATAACACCTAGCAAGATGTTACTTAAAAAGAAAGAAAAGAAAATGTGACACTGACATGAACACCAGGCTCATAGAAATCCTACAAACATACACGGATTGAGTAAACTGAGTGCCACCAGAATGTTAATATGAGGAAAGTTTCTAAAATTCATTAATGGCTGCCAACTTTAGGCATAAAATCTTGGTACTATTGGCAAATTTCCCATCGACTTCAAAAGGGCCAGCAAAAGGGTCCTTGAAGTCTAATGCTTTAGCCAGCTGTTAGCACATCTTTCACCTCAAATCAAGTGGTACACTACTGAAGGCACTCAAAGACTCCCAGTGTCTCTGTAATTTAATATTTTCTACATATTTATTCCCAAATGAAAAATATGGCAAGAATGAGCTGTGTGGCATAAATATCCTTTATTACTGTGTAGGTGTTAAGCTGTGACAATACCCATTTGTGTAGAGTCAGAGCCAGGCTTTAAAAGTTTCCCAACACATCTCCAAAAGGTGACAAACGGAAATGTTTACTATTTGCTGGCTGCTAAGTAGGGATTCCTCTTTGCTGACGACTGTTCAAGATTACTGACTGAACTACTTTTCATTGACAAACATTAGCTGTGTGCCTTTTTTTCCACGCTCATAAAGCCAACATGCAGCAAACCAGTCTCTGCCTGGTTCTTCTTGAAAGCCCGTATCTTTTCCAGTGCATTGTGGGCTTCAGAAAGGCAGGCTTGCCTCCTTCTGCCTCCATTGTGTGGAGCCTAATTTATAGTCTGGACAAGCGCTTCACTATAAAAGATTTGCTTCTCCCTGCTCACTTCCTATTTCCCACAGCTAAAGCAAAGTTTCAAATAAAGGAATCACGGGCCTCCAAGACTACAAATTAGGCAAAGGAACACTCAGAGCATTAGCAAAGACTTTGTAGTCAAAATGGTAAGTGAAAGGCCTAGAGAAATACAATCAAATCAAAGCAGGACAAAACCTAACGCAGGAAGTCTCTCCAAAGCTGTTTTTAATGTTGCCCATAACAAATACCTTTGGTTTAGGCACAGACATATTTGAGTGAAAACTGGGTAAACGCCAGCAGCTGCTTTACAGACATTTGAAGTTAAAGAATCTGCTTGGCTAATTGCTTGGTCTGGGCACTGTGTTGTAGTACAACCTATTAAGTGCCTGAATTATTTAAACTCAGGTTACATTTCTGTGCAGGTTTTGAAACCTGTTTTGATCTAATACTGCTTTCAATAATGTTACCACATAGCTTTATTTTCTACTTCCTGACAAGTTTTTCTTTCCTCCAAACTCCAACTTTAACAGAAAAATTCAGTTTCTTTACGAAATCTCAGTGGCCAGACATTTATACTTTACTGTGTTATTTGTGTTATGTTAATATTGCAAGAAAAATCTTTGCTTCACAGGCAAGTGCTGAGATTACTGGACGTGATAGAAAAAAAAAATCAAGGATTGGATTGGATTGGATTGGTGAAAGTTTGGGGGAAATGTCCAACAGAGCAAACGCAAAAAATTGAATTGAATCCCCATGTCTCTTTTTCTGCCCTAGAGGAACACACAGCCCAGAATTGTTTCTGGCAGGCCCTAATCTCTTATCTACATTTTGGCCATGGTCCTCTAAAAAGAGCTTTTCACCATTAATTTAGGAGAACCAGCCTCACTGAGGGTGACCGATCAGCTCCTCTTAGGAAAATGTTGTAAAGCAAAGGTGATCTCTGAAAGGTGAGGCAGAAACTCAGAGTTAAAAGTCAATCCTCAGCACAAGAATAAATTAAATTCCAAAACCTTCTGCAAGGAGAGACAGAAAGGGGCAATGAGCAGCATCTTGTCTGCTCTTCCAGTCTGGCTGGCTCCAGCAGAAGGTATTGTCAGTAAGCGTGTATTGATCTGCAAAAACTTTTCAGAGGGAATTGCCCATCACCCTCTGAGTGCTTACTCTACTGGCAAACAGGTGGTTTTGCAGTTAGTGTTAGTTAAACAGAGGTGCTTTTTGTCTCCTAGCTTGGAAGAAACAGCTCCAAGCTCTAACACATCTTTTCTATAGCAGTTACCATGACAAGAAAGAAGGAAAAGATAGGAAAATAAGGAGTAAAACCATCTTTTTCACATAGTAAGCTCACTCCAGAGGCTGTTCATAGAAAAATATAATTATCTGCCTGGACAACATTCTCAATAAAACTGAAACATTATAATAACTTAAATGATGGTTCAATGATTGCCCCCTGTACTGCTCAATGATTCCCCCCTGCACCGTTCAATGATTCCCCCCTGCTTCTGTGGGTATTTTAGCAAAACTCAAGAGTATGCACAACACATAAGTAAATAAATGTTATTCTACTCCTCTGTTGGGCCTGTATGCAAAAAATCAGAGTTGTTCAGTAAAAAAAGGGGTTTGGGATAAACCTGACTCATGACCAGGAGAATTTCTAATGTTTCATATTCAAAATTGTGGCAGTAGTAGGCATTTATATGCCATTAAAGTGATTCCTCGTGGAGAGAGACCTCTCTCTGCTCAAGCAAGGGCACAAGACCCTTTTGCAGCCCAAAGGGAGGTGATGGCTGTGGCAAGGAGCAGAGCCACTGCACAGAGCTGCTGTCCCAGCTCTCTCTCCAGCACAGTGGATACAGAAGCCCCAATCCCTCTGCAAGGCCAGCAGCTCTCCTGGCAGCTGCAGGAGTTGTGTTTCGTGGGAATTTAGAGCAAAAGTATGCCTTCAGCCCTTAATAAATAACCGCGTGGCCTCGAGCAATGATGGATAAAAGAAAGGGAAAAAGCAAAAGCTCTCCCTGGCTTAGTCAGGAGACTTAGCCATTCTAGAAGTTAATCACTGTGACTGAAGTTTTATACCCACACTTCAAATACATAAATCAAACAAGTCCACATTTCTTTGTATTTTTTCTTCTCCATCCCATCCCAATTGCTGCCTGGATGGTTCAGGCTTAGATGGATGGGCAGCATGGTGAGTGGCAGTGGCTCAACAAATCCTGGCACTTTGGTTCTCACTTTGGAGACTATTTCTTTTGGAAACCTCGATTATGCCCAAAACAAGTAGGCTTTTGGTTGCACAGAAAGTTTTTAATGCTTTTCCTTTTTTAAAAAATTAATATTCCTTATAGTCTTTTTGCCTCTTTTCACAACAGTGAACCATTATTCCAACAGATGTAACTTTTAAATCAAAATTATTTCCTTCCTCTCATGGCACAGTAATGAACCGTGTGCACAGTAAGGCATGAAGGAAGTGAACAGTTCATCGGAGTTTAAGGCATGCAGGAACATTGCTGAAGAAACTTCACCAAGTCCATTCCAGGGATCATGTTACCCAAACAAAAATCTTTGGCATTTTTATGCTGTATTTTACCACCTCCAACTGTATAATAGACAAAAGGTCAGCAAGAGATAAAGGAAAACAGCTGAAGTGGAACAAAAAGCAAGAGTGTTCCCTTGCACATGGTGATCATCGGCTGTTTCAAAATAAAACATCATACTTAGAGAGGCCCTTTAAATTATTTTATTGTTATTCAAGAGGATGTATTTATAAAATTGCTTTCCATCTGCTTTGTCTTCTACCACAACTTCCTGCAGCTATAGTTAAAAATGCAGTGGTACCGTGTATGTAGAACAAAATACTTAAAATGTTGTTTTGTCAAAACTCAGAATAAGGCCACTGAGAGCTATCAGTAAATGATCTATTCTATGACATTCTTTAATTAAACCTATCAGTTTTATTTTACATTTTTTTATTATTTTTCTAGAAGGAAATTAAGACGAGGATGGTAACCAAAAGCTCCAGAATATAGCCAAAAATACAGTAGGAAAGTTTTGCAAAATGGAGCAATAAACAGGAAGGTCATAATTCTGGTAGTTTTCAGATAGCAATCACTTTTAAAATCTCTCTTGTGAAGACAAAGAAACACATGCTTGGATGTCCTGGCCACAATTAAATAATTAAACAGTATCCACACAGAGAGAAGAAGATGGGGGAGGGAAGGGTCTGTACCCACCAGCGATTATTATTAATGCTATACTACTGCAATCTGAAACTATCTTACATTTCTAAATGGGTCACATCACTGTTAAAAAGCATGCTCGGGCTTCTTTTAGAATGCAACAGCTTTACTGAAATATGTTTTTACCATATGTTTTAATTAAAAATGTAGAGGTTTCATCCAACTAGGTTTTGAGGACTGTTATATGGGTCAATTTATTAAATCAAAAGCCGCAGAAACAATAAACGCAATATCCATGAGAAGAGAAATTACTTCAATCCAGCATGTTTGAAATTCTCTAAGCTTTTTAATATTTTTTTGGCTGAAATGTTTGCAAGGAAGTAAAAAGGTCACATTAAGCATTCAACACAATCTGAAATGTGGACTAAGAGTGTAGCCAAGATTAAAAAACACAGAATAACCAAAAAAAACCCCAAAAACAAACAAAAAAACCCCCACCAAAACCAAAACCAACAACAACAAAAAACCCCCAAAACAAAACAAAACAAAACAAAACAAATTACTCAAGAGTTGAAGAAAATGCCTTATGGAAAGGGAACATAAAGAGGTCAGTCATTCTCCTTTGCTTGTCTACTGAAAGACTGGGAGGTGATTTGAGTATTGTGAGTGCCTTCCTGGGGAGAAAACAGTGGGTTTTAAAGAGTTCCTTAATTGAGCAGAGAAAGGCATAACGGGGAACATGGGCCAGACATAATCAAGCTTCAAGTAAGGGATGTTTCTAGCAGAGATGCAATTAATTCTGAAACCAACAGGGTAAACAGTGGATTTCCTACCACCTAACTTACCATCAAATGTTGTTTTCTTACCAAGGGTGGATTATTGGGAGAAAACATCAGACATTTTAGGGCTGGGTTATAAACAGAATACATAAACAATTCAGACTGAGAAAGCACTCAATGATTTAACAGTTTCTTAGGAAAGCTGGTGTTGTGGCTCAGTGAATACAGATTTATATCCACAGCATCTGAGCAAAAAGGCAAGGTACAACAGAAGCATCTGCATGTGCATGTATATATGTAAACACAAAAAATGTTCAGGCTTTGCTTCTGCATTATAAAGAAGGAAATAACATCACAAACCTGTTTTTTTCCATTTACACTTGGGGAGTAACTCAGATGTAGAATTTCAGGCCCTAAGTAATCTACAGCTCATAACTCCCCCTCATATCAAAGGATTTTGCTGTTTGAGGTCTTCCTGGTGCCACCTGGGCCTCAGAGTCCTGTTCTTGTGCCATGACCCAATTCCAGACTGATTCCCACTGAACAGATACCTAGGCTCTGCATCAGGGTCTCTCCTACAAAGATGTGTCAGAGCCAGCATTGCCCCAGTCCATCCCGTTTATCTGACCCAGCTTTTAAGGCAACGAGCCTGATAAGCAAGCCTGGTTTTAAAAGGTTCAGTGGGGCTGCTTTGCAGAAGACAGTGTAATCACAGGCAGTGACACTAAAGGAGAGACTCTGAATTTTAAGTTTTGCCTCTGAACAATTTCTTTTCTGAACAATTGATCTTGTGTCCCACATTTGGGTCTTTGGAGGATAAGAGGTATAAACTCCATTTAACACAATCAATAGCAATATTCCCCAACACCATGGAAGCACTATTGTATTTTGGACCATTATGGGGTGACTCAATTGTCAAAATCCAGGCTTTGCTGCCTGTGATAGGGACTCCCTCAGCTGGAGGAAGGCAAATTACTTTCATGTGAGCAGGAAGAGAACAAAAGGAGAAATAACGCTTTGAAACATTCAACAGCCGATTCTTTACGGCCAGATGGAAAGGCTCTGAAAAATATCCCCTCCATTAGTTTTTGGTGGTCTCAAAGGATGAGATTTCACTTGAATGGAAAAATTAATAATTTTTACAGCATATACATTCCAGTAACAAATGAATAACTTGCCAAGAAAGGAACGTGATATTCTACCTGAGTTGTGGCAATGTTTGTTCCATCGGTGACCTCCACAGTCATATTATACACTGACCTCTGCTCTGCATCCAAGGGCTTTGCAATGACAATGCTGCCCATCCCCTTCTCCACGTCGAAAGAACTATCGTAATTCCCTCCTAATTGTTGCACAAAAATACAATCAAATTAGCCATCTCTCGAAAACTTCCATTGCAAGTATTCCTAAAAGTGGGCATATCTGTTTAGTGTCATCCATCTCAATGGCCTCTCTTAGCATACACCGTATGTCTAGTGATACTTCTTTGTTCAGAACTCATTTATATTTCAAAGCACAGTCTGTATATTGAAAAGCAGATATCATTAAAATGCATTGCCAAAAAGAAAGAATAAAAAGTCTAGCAGTACATTTAAGTAAACTATAGCTGAATCTATAAAAAGAATCAAATGGCTATAAGCACCTAAGATGTGTGCCCTAGTAGTTTGAATAACAAACAGGAAAAATTATCTTTTTTTTGTATAAAAGTAATTTCAAGAGGATTTTATTCTACAAATTTTACTTTCAGGAAATTCTTATTGATACTTCTGGGTGCAAATACCACCATCTGAGTTTTAAAAAATTATAATTATAATCAATTTAAAAAATGCAAATAGAAATTTGTTACATTAATGCCAAGGACAATGATAATTATTGGCAGCAAAGGTCAAATCCTGCCACTTTTTAGGAATTATTCAAATAGATCTGACATGATACACAACCTAAATTCTTTTCTATTTAAAAAAAACCCCTCAAAAAGCACTGTTTTAATACTAACATCCCCTTTTCCTGTCACACACTGAATGATGCAGCAGTGGTAAAACCCTCCTGAGTGCTGAGTGAAAGAAAGAAAAGAAAAAAAATCTATTAATAAATAAAAGAAGGCTATAAATAATATAATCCCAAATATAACTTCAGATTGAAAGGTTACAAGATTTGTCAGCCACAGCTATAGTTTATAAATTTGAACCACTCATTATTTTCTAAAGCAAAGTACACACGCTTTGCTGATAAGCTGCTTTCTTACTCACTCATCTATGAAGTATAATTTAGCATTAGTTGAGTCTGAAATTTTTGGAGGCTAGGGACAGGGAGAGGTGGGACTCGACACTGCTGACAGACAAACTCTTAAGGTATGTTCACAACACAGCAATTCAGTGCCAAGCTAGTTCTACAGAGATGAAAAGCCTTTCAAACCCCACTGGTTACTAGACTTGTGTAACAGCTGCTGAAACCTCTTGAGATGAGGTCCAAAGGTAGAAAAATATCCGTCCCATTGACTTAGCTCTGGTGAAATACATATAAAGAGAGGTATCTGTGAATGGCTGGAAGTGTCATAAAAGGGGTCTTGAAATTTAGGGCTGGAGATTGAGTAGAGGAGAGTCTACCATGCTCTCCTGTATGTATAGCTTGCTGACCAGGAACTGGCACTATTCTCAGAAGAAGTCATGCATTTAGTGAGAGAAGAAGGTTTTGGCATTTGAAAGATTGAAGATGAGGAAGAAACATGGCAAAACCACAGCCCCTGAATTCCTTAATGTGAAGAAACCCTCATTTCTACCTTTTTCACAAGCTATTGCAAAGAAAGGACAATGTGGAAGAAGCACTGCTCTGTCCATTTTTGCCTTGAAAGACAATCAAGGATGGGTAGAAGAAAATGGGAGGAAAAATAGGAGTGCAGGTGACTGCTGCAGAGGAAAGGCAGTACTGGTGAACTTCTTGCCACTGAAATGATCCAAATGTAGTAATTTCAGATGTGCCATCAGACTTCCACATGTGGAATAGATGTATGTACCTATACCCAGGTCTAAGCCTACCACATTTGAAGAAGTTGTAGTTTTCCAGGAAAACACTGCCACTGGATCTGTTGTCATTTATGGTGGATAGAAACATTGCTATTCTTTACCCTCATTCTGCAAGCTGTATTTCAGAAATAGCAAGGCATTCGGACATTTATTATACTTTTGGTGCCCTTTTTAATTTTTTTTTAAAGTTAGACTGGAAGAAAAAGTTTCTCTCTCCCAATTAATGTTTTAAATTGATTTACTTCAGAAAAATTGCACCATGAAAACCTCCTTTGAAGAAAAGAGCTTGAGATTCACACAAGGAAATCTCAGCTGAAATGAAACTAGCCTTGGGACAGTAGGCACTTTTTACAAAGAGTATGTTTCATAGTGATAACCATGAAAACAAAGTGCAAGTCTATACTTTGAGATGCTTAATAACCATCTTAATGAGCAATCAAAAATTACATGCTATCAACTGGCACACACTTCCAAAAAAACCTGCCTTTAAAACTTCCAAGAAGTAACATGGAAGGATTACAATAAATGTTTTAAATGACCTTCTGCTGGCTCGGAGCTGGGTTTTCAGGGAACCACACAGTCTACTGCAAACAGACCAACTTCTTCAAACCATTTCCATTAAGTGAAGTATACTTGAAGTATACTCTTCCCCTAAAAGAAGAACTGAATCCATCATGTGTGAATTTTTTATACATTATTCACATCTTCCAAAATGGTCTAGCGACAAACAAATTAATCTTGGTTGCCAGCCACCCCAGCCTACACCTGTAACTAACCAGGCAATGCAGTTCATTTTACATTGAATCACCTTATATTATACAAGGCAGAAATTGCATCAAACACTGAGGCAGAGACGGATCAGAGAACATCCTGCTCTGAGACTTGTGATTATAATCTACTTTGGAGTGAAACCCTGAATTATTCATGATTCAGTCTTCTACATTTTAGCAGACCATGGTCAGATGAAGAACCATGCAGATGGATGAACTTCTGGGAATACTGCCTGAGATGTTGGGTCCTGTCTCTCATCTGCAGTACTAGAAGCAGTCTGCAAACTGTTTAGAATGCAGCCTTCAAACACACTCCAAACAGGTCCTCATATGATAAATGCTTCTGAAGCTGCACCAAACACCAAAGAATTAATGAATTACATAAAAATACTATAAAACTTAAAAAGTCTTGTAGATGTGTTAAGTCTAAGCAAGGCCTACTATGAAGCTAAGTCTGTGCAAGGCCTACTAGAAGCATCCACCACAATCATCTCTGAAAGATGAGTGCTGGGGTTGCACACAGAGGGAGGTATCATTCTCGTGTAAAAACAAACACAAATCTTCTCTTTAAAACTCTTGCAGCTGGGAGCTGCACATGAAATCACTTCCTTCTGAAGGTGCCCATGTAGAGCTTGGAAGGCTGAGGCCCTAGGAGGTGACAGCTGAGAAGGTGTTGGCTTCTGGGGTACTGGAGGCTGTTTTTGAAAGCCTGACGCTGTGTCTGTACCAAGCCTTTGGAAGTGAGCTTGTCTGCAGTGCCATAAGCTCCCACAGTATCAGTTATAACAATTTTACTATTGTCCATTTAACAGTTTCTTTGATCACAATCTTCAGATGAAAGAGGGCTAAGGATGATGGCATTTTGTTCAGCTGCTCAGTTTTATTAATGTGAATTTTCATTACTTATTCCATTTTCCAGCACTTGGCACATGCTTTTGTTTTTATTGTCTACTAAACCCTGCTTTCAGATACAAGATACGTAGAAGCTGTCTTTGCTAATGTGCTTGCAATTGCAATAGGAAAGAAATATTCCAAATGAAGATAATACATTGTGAGTTCCTCAGGCACTCTGGGAAAATCAGTGACAAAGAAAGCAATATGATTGAACTGACAATTTGGCTAGACAGGTTGTCCTGAGAAAGCATTTTAATACTGAATAACCCCAGAGAGATGTGGATTAGCTGTTGTCTATGGTATAATTTCAGACTAAAATGTAATGCTGATACATCTTCAATACAGTTTAAAGACTTCCCTTAAAATAATCTGATTAGACTGAAGCACTTTGAATAAGATTTTACGAAAAGTCCACATCTACTTTAAATGCCATCTTTGAAGATGGCATAAGTCTAAGAAGACTTATCATGTTGGAATAATAAAAATTCATCCAGAAAGTACTTTTTCTCTCTAACTGATTGTAAAGATTCCCAAAGTCACCTAGCTACACTTTGGACACGTAAAGTTAAGTGAGATGATTTCCACCTTTACTTTCTTGAAGTTGATCTTAATGATTTTGCACAAGCGTTGGAAGCATTAATTTTTTAGAAGCAGTAATTTTTAAAACTAGTAGTTTTTTATGTTGTCTAAAAGCGTACTGTAGTTTATATAGGGCTTTCCAATTCCAGCTATTATCAGTACAGCTGTAGAAACAGCCCCTGGTACAAAAGATCTTATTAGCTGGCCCTCACTACCACTTTGTAGAACAGCCTTTATTTTTAGTTTAACAGATGGTATAGTACAGTTAAGAAAGAGATCTCAAGAAATTGAACTGAGACACCTCTGAGCCAACAGACTCTAAGTTGTGTATAGAGTTGGTTACATCTTCTGTCTGAATCTGGACTGTTACCTTTGTTCTTAGCTTATTTCTTGGCTTCATAGTCACTGTGAACAATTTTTCTTCTGATAGAAGTCCTGTATACTTTGGAAAGAATTAATTTTCCTTCTTATAAAAATGATACCTAAAAAACCTCAAACCAGAGAACCTTGCAAGGCTAACAAGAGAGGTGCAATGGACAGGCCAAGGAAAACTTGGACTATGAAAAGGCATTTCTGGGGGTCAACTGAAGAACTTGCCTAAGGCAAGACGCAATCCAGACCTTGCATTCCCACAGGACGTGGGCTCTGCATTTCTGTCCCCTTCTAATTTCAGTGCTGGGGTTTTTAATTTTCAAGCATATTCTTCTTACATTGCATTTTGCTGCAAGCAGTTTATTTTTTTTTTTGGTAGGGCTTTTCCTAGATGCAGTTCCTTTTTGGTAAGATGCTGAACCTCCCCATGTTCCTATCAGTTGCTGATACACACTTTAAGATGGGATCATGCTGCTGGGAAAAATAATTTTCTCCTCTGAGAAGAAAACATGTCAGCAGATCTGGGGGATTTGTAGGCAAATGAATCCCATATGAGGACCTTTTTTCCATATTTTCCAGCAGGACAATCAAAAAGGCTGGGATTGAATACCACCTCAAAAATATCTGAAGACTGTAGAAAACCAGACTTGTTCAGTCTTAGATGCAAAGATGGATCACACTGAGCTCTGGAGGATATCCCCAATTCAAACACTGCTAAAACCTGGCAGAAGTCTTCCTTCACTGGTAGACAGCAAACAGCACACAATGTTCCATGTGCAAACTTAATAGAGCCACGATATACGGATATACTCACACAAGTCTCATTTGGCCCACCATGCCATGATGGACAAATGAAGAAAAGAAATATGGGAGATTATCTGATTTAGAGAACAGTCCTCTAAACCACATTTTCCCAGTACAGAGAAGATTCTTACGTGAATTGTCCCAAAAAAAGCTGACAGCAGTGAACAGGATGATAAACTGAGCCAATTGCTACAATTCTCACATTGCTCAGGGAAGAGAACCAGAACAAAACGCAGGAAACTAACTCACCCTGAAACTCAGAGGTGAAGCTAAAGTACCTCTAGGATTTTCAGAAAAAGAAGCAAGGCCAAAATTTTACTTCCCTTTGTTTTCAAAGAAGATGAAATAAACTTTATGACTCTCTCAAGAAATAAAAATTCAACTACAGATTTTTTAAATCATAACATAAGAAATATTAGCAACATTACAGGCAAATATTTATTCTTTTATGTACTATATCATGCTAAGAAGAAAGTAATGTAGACTCTGAATTTTAGATAAAACTACTGTAAAGAGAGTTGAAGCCTTGAGTTTGCTGCTAAGAAGCTGAAAGCAAGGACATAAAAAGCAAAAAAGAAATCAGGAAGGTATTTTAGATAGTTCCCAGAGAAGATTATTCAAAGAAGCCAAGGGACCTACATGTTTTTGACATTAATGAAAACTTGCAGCACTATGAATTAAATAGACAATTAACTAAAATTAATAGCTATTAAAATTATTGGCATTTAAGCACGCTTAGTAAAATGTTCTGATGTGCTTTCAAAGCTTGGCTGCTGTTATAAAAGCACAGGCTGGGGGAGGAAGCAAAGATAGAGGAAGGACTGTTTGGGGAACCAGAGAGATGTTGTGCAACATGCTACTTAAGCAGAAACTAGCACCATGCAGCTTAGCTCCCGTGTTAAAGTAGTCATCCCACCATTCCCATCAGTAACAAAGGAAAAAACAGAAAGGGCTCAATTTACCTGGTACAAATAAAGGTCTCTGACTTATCTTGGAGTTCCATTGAAAATTAGTTTCTTATTAGTGACTGAAGCAATTTAATACAACTGATACAACTTACGCTTATGTCTTTCACATTGTGGGATCTGCATGAATTGAGAATGGCATTGAATGCAGTCTGAAAACAGAAACCAGGTGTGATATCTCAACTATGCCCAATTAAAAAAACAATCATCCTGCTCCTCTCTAGTCCATCAATGGAAGATGACCTTCCTGCCCGTGTGGCATCTTCCTCTCTTGGAGCTGATTAACACAAGAACTTAATCAGCTACCTAAAGTATATATCATTAAGGTAAAAACTGAGGCAGACAGAACACATTATAGACAAACTTCATCTGCTCTCCCTCTTTTTTTTTTTTTTAGCTGGGAGAAAGTGCATGTTATGCATTAAAAAAGAGATCCTCTGGAATTCCAATGCCCATTTAGTTTGAAAAGGTCATAAAGATAAAGGTCAAGCTGCAAACTCTATATTAAACCATGCCTCTACATAAACCTTCAGGGGTTTTGTTGACATTACTGTGAACTATGCACAGAGGTACAGAATCACGAAATACCAGATGGAGCAGGATCAGGTCTGGTTTTACAGCAGCACAGAAACCATCTCTTGCATCAGCAGCTGCATACAGCTTTCTATATATGACAATTAATTTCTACAAATATCCCTCATCTTTCATTGCGCTTTTCAGCACTAGACCTCAATGTTGATTATATCGAGGAACAATTTAAAAAAGTGGGGTTTGACTCTGGCTAAAGGCAGCAATGGTAATCTAAATACAGAGTGTTCTGTCTGTAAAACTCTCAGGATGGGTTTTGTCTTTGCTCCTCGCATGCTGAGTGTCTGGAACAACAGGGTCTTCTGCATGCTCAGGATTGTTGGCTACTCCTGTTGCAGAAATAGGTGCTTTGGGAGTGCTATTACTTATAGCAGCAGCAATATTTAATGAAAACATTCATATGGTAGCAGAACCAAACTGGATGATCAGGGTCACCGATTTCTCATTAAATCTAGCAAAGCTCTGTCTCAGTGACCTCTGCAGTGATGCAGCATCTTACAACATCAGAAGCTACAGCCTACAGGGAAACCATTAGAATTGTTTAAATAGGGAAAATCTTCTAAACCATTTGAACTAGTTTAGGCATAAAGGCCATATTAAATGACAGAGGCTAAAATTTCCTAATGTTCTCACTATCATCTCTGTTTGATAGGCAAAAAATCAAATATCATTATAAGGTGTTGCCTGATTGAAAGTGACTCTAATAATGAAAAAAGAATGTAGCAGAAGAGCAGGGACTTCCCTCAGGGCAGCATTTTAATGAGAATTGGTCAAGTTGTCATGGAAAGGACCAAAAGAAGTCTAGCAAAAGGTTCAAATAGGAAAAAAACCTGCCAATAACATCAAAAAAGATGGATTTGTCCTGGGAGGAAAGGGTTAGTGAGGAAGGGAATGGAATTGTAAACATTAGCTAATAAACTGCATGTAGCATACTGCAGCAACCAAGGAAATGGCAGGAAAACTGTAGGAAACATATGCTGTCCTCCCCCAGGGACTAGCAGGAACCCCAGAACATGGTAGTAGCTTTGGGTTTAATTTTAGTATGATTGGCACATCAGAAGCCGTGCCACAAATTCAGAGAGGAAATGGTGCTGCTTCTGTGTTTCATCTGCACAAACTGGCAATAAAAGGTGGCTGCAAACGACTCTGACAGACTCTTTCTCCCGTGGTCCCTGTCCTTCCTGTTGGCTAAACCCATTTGCAAATAACTGTGCTGAAATGGAAGCCAGGCTCAATCCCTGTAAATAAAGACTGCTGATGCATACTTTCTGCTAAGTCCATGGCAAAGGCTTTTTGTTTCTCTAATCTTTCATATAGCATTTGCTTTAAAACCCTTCATTTAAATAACTACACTTTGTGCAGATGCACTGTTTTACATCCAAAGGTATGCAAACATTACGTACAAGCATCTGCAAATATTAAGAAGCACAATAATTTTCCAGGGGAAGTTCTCACTTTTGAGATGTTAAATGAGTTATTTTAAATGACATTAACTGAATCAGCAGCAGAAGTGGGGAAGGAACGCTTAGGAACATTGACTCCCATTTCTCTGCTTCAACCAAGCGTGACCTTTGCTCCTTGTCATTTTGGCAGCTAATGGCATTTCCCTGTGATTTTAAGACTTCTGTGGCTTCTCCTCCTTTTTACTAAGGATGCTTCTCCCTCCCTATCTTTATAAGCAGATTTATGTAAGGCAATTTTGTGGTTGAAATCTCACATCAAAACACATTTCTCTGTTTCAGCTTGCATTCAAGACAAACTTTTGGTGGCTCCATTTGTAACCCATATGTTGAGGCATCCCATTCTGTTTCACAGTTAAATGGATGGCACTGGACTGTGAAAAGTTTGAATTAATTATTTGTGATAAACTGTGGAAAATCCGTGAATAAAATGATAATAATTGGACACAAATACGGTAAAAGCTGTCATAGAAAGAAATGCAGCACATCCATGTGTCGCATCGCATCCTGTCACAGGCATTTATGAAAGATGTAATATAAATTGTCTCAAAAAACTTGCAAAAAATAAAAGGCAGCCTGGATAGTTGTATTTTAGCAAATGTGTTTGCACTAAGGGTACCTTCTGTTGAACAGTTCTGCCCACAAGCTGTCTGTAGAATATAGAACATCTCTCGAGCATGCTTGCCACCTTGAAGCAGGGCAGTCGGAAGCAGAAAAAAAAGAACAGAATGCAGAAAAAAAGGTGAAGAAAGAGAGAAATGAGGGACAGCAAGTCTAAGTACCATAAATACATTTAGAAATGAGATTAGCAAAGTATGACAATAGAATTTAAATGACAGACAACATTAAGATTGCAGTAAATAACATAGTATGAAAAAAAACCAATTCAGCCATACAGCGCTTTTTTTAAGCTTAGCTACGGAGTCATAACAAAAGCAGGAATATTATTATTACTGTTATCACTACATTAAAACAGCATTTTCATTTCATCATTAGGAAAAAGGATTTAACTGAGGGGGGGTGGGGAGGCAGTTCACAGTTAGGTTCTTTGCTCTCAAAACCACACAGCCATCTGCCTTGCTCCTGGGGCGTCCTCCTGGCACCACCGGCGCCCAACTTACCAACGATATCGAACCAGAGAGGGATGTTGGAGGGCTGCACGGAGACCACCCCCACAATCTCCGTCACTTTGTCGCTCTCCATGACAGTGAAGTTGTAAAAGGCCTCGTCGAAAGTCAGGGGCACGGGCGAGGGCGCGGGCTTCTTCATCCACTCAATGTGGAGACGCGCGGTTGAAGACTTTTGGGGCCGCCCATTGTCCACTGCTTTTATCTGGCAGGCACAAAGAAAAGAGGGCTCAGGCTGAGCATCCCAGCTTGGCACTTCAGACCTAATTCTACTGCAGTCCCATGACTGCTTGGAAAACGGCCTTTGTAATCCTGCATGTAAAATCCCTCGAGAAAAGAAGAAGATAAGCGCTTATGTCTCAGTTCTCACTTCAGCTTCCCTCTCTGATTTCATCTTGCACCCAGCTCCCTCTTGCAGCAAAGCTGGAAGCTTTGTAATGACCCTATGTGAGACCAAGCATCTGCAAAACATGCTCACCCAGAGCATGTTCGGCTGCTTTCAAGCGGCAAGTTTTCTGCTGCAGATAAATATTCCTTATATTGCCTTCCTCAGGATCTTTAATTGAATTAAATAAGTTTCAAGTAATTTCCTTCATTCTCCACAATGAATATAATTTAAAAAATTGCCATATTTATTTTCTTTCTCTTGTCTGTCATGTTCATTAAAAGCTGCTTTGATTGGTGTTAATTCTTATTATTATAAAGTCCTCTAGAAAGATGGATAGACTTGGTATTTATGTGGCATGCTATGGATTTAGCATAGCAAAGACAAGATGAGCAGCAACAAACACTGAGCTTAAGAAAAGGCTGAATGCAGGTTTCAAAATAGGTACTTTGGTGGATAACATCAATGTTAACCAAAGGGCTTTTTTTAAAAAAAGAAAAGGTAATGTTTCTGGCTATATAGGACCACTGGTGTAAATATAATGCTATAAATTTTTTTAAAAATGGGAAATACTTTTTTTCCCCTGAAATATCATGCCCTATTTCTTCCTCTGGAAATGTGTTAAGCGGGTTTGATGCTAACACTTGTCACCCTGCTCCATTCCAGGCAGGCAAGCTCTTTGTGAAAAGATACTGAGGGTGTGATGAGCAGTTTCTAGGTAGAAAATCTTCAGCTGTTGCATTGTAAGAAGGCTCAGATCTCAAACATGACTTTGAGGTTGCCAGAGGGAAAAGTACTCACTCACTTGAAGGCTGCTCTACTCTGATTCCTAGGTATTTCTCGACATTTTGTTATTTATTCCTTTTCCAACATTATGAAGGCAACCCACTTCAGTAAGATACATCATTTCCAGATTTCAAACCATGGACCTCGGACATTTTTATTTCAACTCCTTAACTACAACTTGTTGGCTTATTTCTGTGGATGAAGAGCGCACATTCCAGTCTTATATGGCTTTATATCAACCCAACCACATTTTGTTCCCCCTTTCTTTCGCTTTCACTATATGGTTAGAGTTCTGAAAGAATAATTTTGACTGAGATTTCTTTTAACTGAAATCGCTTCCACAACCCAGAGCACACAGTACTCCTCCTCTCTTAGATGCAACAACCTAACTGGGACAGTAGGTGCCCTCTGTAAGGGCAAACAATTGTGTCCACACAAAAAGTAAGTACCCATTTGTAGCTGTATCTGCCCAGGCCAACATGATACAAACTTTGGCAGCAGACAAGTGCTTGGTCTTCATTTCTGTATATTCAAGGGAATGGCTTATGCTAACAATTTTCAGGCTGACTTAACACTCAGAGAATACTTCAACAGCATGAATCATCTCTCAAGCTCAATTTTTTGGTAGTAGTTGGATATAAATATTAGATTTCTTAATTTAGGTCTTATATAAAGGGAATAAACCCAGTAATATACTCCTCTTTATACAGGAGAGTCTATTTCTATAAAAAATGAAAAAAGGTCAGTCAAATCACAGGTTTCTGTGTCAGTGAAAGAGTGCTTACTGTTAAGATGTCGTAACTCCCCGCTGTGAACTGCTTTCTGGAAGAAACCATCCCTGTTTTGGGATCAATGAAAAATTTCCCATCATCGTTGCCATCCACAATGCTGTAGGAGATTTCTGCATTAGGGCCTTCGTCCTTGTCAAAAGCAAAAGCTCTGTAGATTGGCTCCCCTCTTTTCTTGCGGTCCCTCTCTGGCAGCTTGATCTGATAGGCTTTCTCTGGAAACTGTGGCTTATTATCATTCTCATCCAGAACCTGGACCACCACCCAAACAGAGGACTGCCGGGGAGATGTGCCCCCATCTGAGACGGTGACCTGAAAAACAGCAGTGCAAGTTATTCTCAACAGCTACAGTGGGACTTGATAAATTGGAGAAAACCTTAAAACATAAGGAGATGCCTTCTCCAAAGCTAACCTACAGATTACAACATCTTCTGTGTACACAATACATGATTACTGTAAACATGCTCGGTGCTTAACTCAATTTGTCCACAATGGCAAATCCAGGAATCCAGAAGATACTTTACATGAATGTGGAATAAGGAACCTGCAGACTAGGAAGCTACTTCTCAAAACATAAAATCCTTTTTCAAAGGATTTCTCAAATTCTCAAATTCTGCAAGTTTATCTCAGAAGAGAGAACTGGAATTAACCCATTAATCAGAGATCCCTGCGTTTTTTTGCATACATTTTAAAAAGTTCCTTCTGTCATGGAAAGAATTTGAAAGATGCATTTCTTCTTAAACCCTAAAAGAGCCTCTGTCATTTTTTCCCCATTAATTATTTGGAATTTCTTAAACAACAAAAGGATTTCTGTCATTTCTTTTCATTCATTACCCAAGATGTGACAGCTCATTAATTCCAAACCTGCTTTATAAGATTATAAAGAGCACAGAGAGGCAGGTAACAAAAAATTTCTGCTGCATTGTGTAGAGTGCACTGTGCTGCCAGAAACACATAAGAAATAAAATCTTTGAGATGAAAGTTAATTAGTAATTTAGCTGCAACTTAAACAGAATTACTAATAATTTTCAATCTGAAACACTAAGAAAATGAAATGATTCAAGATCAACAAGCCCTCAAGAGATTTTATAATATGCCTTCAAAATGCAATCAATATGTTTCAAACATCTCCCTCAATATTTCGATTGCATTTTTAATGGGAAAGAAATAAGGCAGAAAGTTATTTTTGTTTGCATGATAGAAGTTCAAATTTCATTTTCAGCTACATATGGTAACATGCCAAATCCCACAGTAGCAATTTCTGATGATAGTGAGCCAAGATATTACATACCCTTCCCTGCTCATACTGATCACTGCACATTGATTGGTTTGCTGGTAACTTCTTGATGTTTTATTTTTCCTTAAAAGTTTCTGTGTTCCCTTGCAAATCCTATAGTCCTGATGTCCAATCCTTAGGCAAACCAAAATTTTCTGGGAATAATGTCTCTTGGCATTGTCCCATCCTTGGGTAAAGTCTAATCTTACGGTAACCCCAGTTTAACACTGATGTCAGTAGAAAAATCATATTTTCTATGAGAAAGGTAAAAGACTATCCCTTTAGTGTATTTAACTATGTGTTTAAGAACTGATGCACTGGAAGAGAGCAGACTGACAGCCTCAGGGACTGAAACAGCTCATTTACAGAAAAGTGAGGAGCATGGCAACATACAGTGGCAATGTCAATTCCCCAAAACAGCCCAGAATCCACTTGGAGAGTGGAACCCATCCTCCCAACAACACGTACCAGTCTCAGGCCTCTTTCTCCCAAGACTGGAGTAGAGTTTCCTAAGTGCTGAGTAGGTTTGGCAATTAGCAGTTGTTGAGATCACCACTTCAGTGATGGGGACAGCTGTTTGCAGAGTGCTGGATGGGGATCAGACCCACCCTGCAAAGCCACCAATGTGACATCTGCCAGTCACCAGCACAGGGGTGTGGGAAGAAAAGACACATCATTATCAGAGTGCTCAGCCATCCACTTCCCGCTACCAACACTTTCCAAAACAGCATTTTTAATGCTGAAAGGTTGTACATGCAGCTGTGAATCTGCCTTTCCACATGGTGAGAGCCATGCCACCAGGGACCTCAGCCTCTCCACTTCACTGATGATCCCCTCTATTTCTGTTCTACTCCACTGCAACTGGCCAAGCTCTAGGCCAGACCACAAGTTAACAAAGGAAAACCTTTTTTGGGTTTCTTCACAGACAAAATAATCATTGATGACAAGCAGTACGGGCTGTATTAGACTAATCCAAATTCAAAAAATATCAGCAAAATGCCTTTTTAGGGAGTAATATTCTTGCATTAAAAATATTAGTGAGATTCTGGAAACTTGTCTGAACAAATACAACTTTTTTTTTTTTTTTTTAAGACATTTTCTTCAACCTGCTAGCAGTAATCAACAAAAAAGGTGTGTGAGTAAGATATAGGGTTTACAACCAACTATGACAATAAAATCTATGAAAACCACAGTGGTATAAACAGTCAAACAACAATGATGAAAAAACCCTACATTAGTCAAAAAACTGCTCAAGAAGGAAAGCATCCTTCTGTCTTACCAGTACATTTTACAGTTTGTCTGTTTACTGCTGAAATCCTGACTAGCACAGTGTTGTGGCAGCAAATATTTGGATGCATTTGTTGCACTGAAAATATTTACTGACACCTAACAGGAAAGAGTAATGGCAATAACACAAAATGACAGCTAATTAATAAAAATTAACAAAGAATGCCTGAAATTAGTCAATTCTACTTGGGCTAAAACTTTAAATCCCTGGAAAGGAAAATATTAAGTACAATCTAAGCCTCTTTCTCTGGGTGACACTCAAAACTTTTCAAAATTACAGGATGCAGGTCCACTCAAAAAGCTCTGAATGCCAGACACAGAAGCGGAAGTTCTCTCTTTGCAGACATGTAAATTAATTAAGTCTTCCTCACACCAGTGATGTGATTATTTCCCTAACTGTAAATCTGCACCCTGGCTGACCCCTTTTCTGTGCTCCACTATCCTGACTCCAAGCTTGGCTCTTCAGGTTCCAGCCACAAACAAGGTAAAAGAGCTGCAAAAATTTCCTCTGCCCCTACTGAAAAAAACCACTATGACAACATTAAAACAAAACAAGAAATTGCTGCCAATTCAGAACTGTTCCCAGACAAAACCAGGGAGAACCAGAGAGGTCATTCAACACATCACTCTGCAAATACCATTTCCATCAGGACACAGTATCACACCAGCACTTAGGGGCCCCTCTAACCAAGGCAATTTCAATTCAAACATTACCACAATTCTTAGCTAAACCCTTGAACAGCTGGAAATTACAGTAAAAAAGTAACCAGGGAAGGGAGGGAGATTAAGATGTTCGTAGGACAAAGCTAATTCACAGCTGGTATCTCTGGAAATGCAAAAGGCAGATGTGCAAGGCACAGGAGAGCTCGCAGGAGAGAAGCTGTAATTTAGGACCAGTGAGTTTCTTTTGTTTAGAAACCTTCAGGTAGCATGGTAGGAAAAGAAAACAGAGAAGAAAGGTAATGCAGATGAATGACATCTGAATGACATCTGAAAGACATCTGTCATTCATCTGTCAGTCTGAGAGAGACTGTCTCGATACATGCTCGTCAAGATGTGCCATCAAAAACCCAACAAGAGGTGACTCTCACAGTAATCAGGACGGGAAAAGGGTAAGGACAAAATCATGGCTTTCCCAGCAGAGATGAGGAATGGCTGCTTGTTCAGCATGGGCTTTCCTAAATGGTGAACACCTTCTCCTGTCTGTGTGATGAGTCTGGTATCCAGATCCAACTGCTGCAGACAAGCTGCTGCTTTGACCATGTGCAGCTGCGATGGACCAGCCCAGCTGCTGTCTCCTCTGCTGCATTGGTATCTATATCTATATTGCACAATATCTATATTGCACAATATCTATATTGCTGCTCATGCTGTGTCAGGACAGGCTAAACAGAGGATACAACCTCCCAAAGCTGGGATATAACCATGAAAGCAGCTGAATTTGGACTCTGACTAATGAGACAAAGGGTTGGTCCATTCAGCAAGGCTGGAATGTCTGAAAAGGAATGTGATTACATATTTAATGGTGCCTGAATGCAACAGACAACAAAAACAGTATGAACTATTATATATCTTCATGGTGAAATCCTAAGCATCACTGCTGTTTTCTCACAACCTACAGACAGTTCCACTACAGATTTCTCCACAAAATGAGCATTTTCCTCTAGGAATCTGTATTTACCCACTGGCTTTAATGCTTATGACTTTTCTGAAATGTCTGTCAACACACATACAGATACTGGTTACCTGGGAATTTCTTTGCTAAAGTAACAGTCACACCTTCCTTACAATGTTTCCTTTAGCCAGATGGACCAGGACCAGGCGTCCTCAAATTCCTCTACTTCTATCAGACATGTATTTTTTGAGAAAAATGCACTAAAATATCTCCTTCTGCAACACATGACAAATTCAGTGTAATAACAGAACTTGCTCTCCAAGTAAAACAATTTCCACTTCTGCAGAATCTGCTTCAGTAGGTTTGGTCTGTAGACATTAACACTCCCTTCCTACAGGATTGAAAGAGATTCATGTTTATGTTCATGTCCACAGAACAACTACAAAGGGATTTCCATAGCAGTGGACCTTCTCAGTGAAAATGAAGACTGACACTGACTGTTAACATACCACAGCTGGAGTGTTAGATGTGAGAATTTTTTCTTTTTATGACTATGGAGAAGGCACAGAGGAGACGTCTACTGTGAAAGTATTGCCTAATAATCCATCCTAATCCAGCCTATCAGACATCAGGAATGGTTACAAAAGGAATTTTACCTTGAGACATCAACCCCTCCTGTGAGTCAGACTGTGACACTTAACTCCAGAAGGTGTAGCTCTTGAATCTTTCAGAAAACAAATACAACTGTGAGGACCACCCTCCTGAATTAAGTCTCACTGAGACTCATTTATAATGAGACTCGATATTGAGTCTCATTAACAAAGCTCATGATTTCCAAGGTGATTATTAACTCAGCTGGAGAGACTAGCTAGCAGGGATGTTACTTCAACAAGCACAAGACAATTAGCAGGTGTTTGAGGTGAGTCTTCAAGCCTTGAGAAGAACAAGTGACATGGTGACACTATCACAAACAAGTACCTGCTTCCATATAATTTTTTGGCAGGAGGAAGTACTCAGCCTACCCAATTTTTAAGTTCTGAGGAACTGCCACAATACTGTCATTAGCATTGCAAAAAGCTGAAGATGTCACATTTGCCTGTTTATTTTTTTTAGTGTGATAACTGCTTAACGCAGAATAAAGTGACCTAGATGCTTGGTGCCTCATCAAAGGAGTGTGCACAATGAGGTTTTCAGGTAAAAGTCTCTCCCTTCCCTCAAAAAGAAATGCTAATTTTGCTTCAGAAAACCTTAGAAAAGAGAATCTGGTTGAGTTACTGAAGACAGAAAAATGATCAAAGGGAGCGGGAGAGTTGAGGCATACCCCTGCTGTTAGTGACTAATGGGTTTGTTTCTTCTGCCAACATGCAAACGAGCTGCAATACCTATTGTAAATCTCTGGAATTCAGCCCGAGTAGGAGAAGTGAAAGATTATAAAGGAGAGCTCATCGAGGGATGAATAGAACTTGAAAGTCAAATGCACTGAATTATTATCTCTGCCTACTTCAGAGAGAGACTAAACTCGTGGCTAAATTCTTACAAGGAAATATTTTTCTGAAATGCATGCTGTTACTGAACGACATGTAGGATTACTGCTACAAAGTGAAGGCAGTGTAGCTCAAAAATATACAGAATACAAGAGAAAAAGAAAAGGGTGTTTTTTTTTTTGTTTTTTTTTTTGTTTACTTCAAAATGAGTACTGAGTTCACTGTAACAGGCTAGATACCTTCTCTTTCTAATCCTTTATCTAGCAACTGTGGGAACAAAATGGGTAGTACTTATTTCACTTACTCTAATAGGATGTGGTGCTGTCTCAAAAGACAAATTACACTTCTTGTCCAAAAGAGTTCCAATCATATCAATATGATCCATCTTTCCTTATTTCCTTTACAACGTGCTATTCTGGGAAATCTTTGTTTCCAAACGTAAAAAAAATTAATATATTCACTCTGGCCAGGTATGAGAAATAAATAGTTTAGAGTACATTTTAAGGAGAGATTATTACTGAGATAAACACTCTAGGTGTTTGATTAGGAATGTCAATGGCTTCCAGCCATGCTCAAGCTAGAAAACGATGCATAATGGTCTGTTAAACCATTTGAGAATTAACGATGACATCAGGTAATTTCAGTGCTGCATTGCCAAAAGACAGGAAGAGAGGAAGGAAGGCAGGCTTTTTCATTTGGAGTTAAATGCTCCCTGTAGTATTTGCAAACCTAAATATTAGAAGAGTGTACTGAAGAAAGCCTTAGAGGCTTCAAATCTTCACTTTTGTCAGACTCAGAGTGCTGAGACCTGTAGATGGTAGATAAAGGACCTAGCAGAAGGAAATATCAGAATGGCTGACTTTAAAGTCCAGAAACACTACTACTGCTTCTCCTATTACATTTATCCTGTGTCACACTTTATTTTACAAGCTTTCGGGAAACAGTAAACAAGTCTCTGTAAAGAAACTAAAGACTTATATTTCTGCTTTAGTAGCAATAAAAGGAAGAATCTGCATAGCTCTTGACAGTGACCCTCTAAAGAAAAATAGCAATTTTCAATAGGCATTGCTTTTAAAGTTCATTACACTTTGGAGATCCTGGTGATCTTTTTGCATCAGGCTTAATTTACAGTGTTCTTCAATCAATACATGCTAAGTGCAGAACCCACCATTACTCCATTAGATTCCCAGGAAAACAGAGCAGCCTGTTGTATGTTAAAGGAAACTCTTTCAGGTAGCATCAAAAAGCACTTTCCCCTTCCCTTCCCTGAGTAAAAAGAAAACTATAATCCTTAGGAATGTCAAACTCATATAATTTGCATTTGATGAAATGTAAATTAAGCTTTGTCCACAAGTGACACTAAGCCAGTCACTTTCCAGAAGCCCAGAAGTGCCTTCTGCTTCCACTGGTGGAATTAAGTACAGAAATGCTTTACCTCTACTGCCTAACTGTAGTATAGAGTCACATAAGACTCAGCAGAAATCACAGAATCACAGAATTTCTAGGTTGGAAGAGACTTTCAATAACATCGAGTCCAACCCATACTCTAACACCTCATGGCATCATCTGGTAAAGAAAAGCATTGCTCAACTTGGACTTTTTCTGACCTCCTAGGTGATAACAGCAGTTTGAAACTGCACGTATCATAACCCACGCTGAGCAGTTTGCAAAGTTTGCAGCAAGAAGATTTGGAAAATTCGAGAGGATCACAGTAAGAACATCACCTCAGTCTCCAAATAACATTTGTAAAGGTCTTTTGAGTACATTATGAGCTTCCTCTCTTTGTTCATGAGGTTACAGTAATGAGTCTTGCTAAATATATAATGAAGTAAGAATTGAAAAGCAGAAGAATACACTCCAAACTGTCCCCTGACAACACCTGCTGAAGGACATTTACCCACCTTCGGACTGACATCTTACAACCAAGATAAACTATGATATGCAATTGCCTGAAAATACTTTTTTAGGCATATGAAACCTCTTGAGGAATAACCTATCACCAAACAGAAGTTTAACTACCATCATAGCTCCTAAACGAAAAAGAAGATAAAAGTTGCCTATTGATCTTCACAGTAAACTTTGAAGAAGGTGTTTAGCTCCTGCTGAAAGTGAAGATTACGATCTGGGAGTTTTGTGAACAGAAAATGAATAGTCAAATGTGAGAGTATTTCACTTCAAGCAGATTTAAATAACATAAAGCTTGCAAATCAAGATATGCATGCAGTTTAATGTTAGCAGTGCTCTCTATGTCAATTTTAATCTGACTCATACCTCTGTATCTACTTCAGCCATTTGTGGATTTTGCTTCTCTTGTGGTAAGAAACACCTGTGATTAAATATTGATAAGCTCCCCTCTATCAGATCTACCTCTACAGATAATGCCCTTCTTCAAAAATCTTATCTTAGCACTCAGGAAATACAGTAGCTCTCAGTTTTTGTGCTTCAAAAGAGGTGTGCATTAACTTGTAAGCTCATCACACTGCTGTTTTCTCAAAGATTCAATTACTCTTCATTTTCTATCCACAAAAGTTACTTCTCATCTTCACTACAAGCAGGAACTAAACACTTTCTTCAGTTTCCCCAAAATTATGAAGATTGTTACACATCTCCAAACCTTCATTTTTTCATACCAGACCAGCCAATATATGTAATTATGTAAGAAAAATATTTTGGCTATTAATAAAGACAGAATATGGTATCCATGCTTCCAAGATATTTTCCTAGTATTAATAATTTATGTTATGTTTTAACTATCAACAGACATGCCCTGCTCAAAAATATGCACTGATTTATTGCCAAAATTTAATCAAGCTATAGTACAAGTCACCATGGAGTTAAGTAATCAACAGTATTTACTTTTCATCCTTGTTTGGGTGTGCAGCCATGTCAGTTTGTAGCATGGGTCCCCAGATATCAAAACTGACAAGGAACTAACTCCCAACTCTTCTAGCAGAACTCTCAGATTCAGAGCAGGTGTGTGGCAACAGCTCTCCATCTATCTGGCAGTAAGTCAGCAGCACTGCCTCATGCTGATGGGGTACAAGCTGCTGAAAGTCCTCTAAGAAAAGGCACGGTGTGAAAGAGCTTGCTCTCTACACCCTTAAAAATATTGTGGCAGAATCTTCTGTTACAACAAAGCAGTAACTTCAACTGAAACTTTCTGTCTTCAAAGGGAATAATCATCTTGTGTCCCAAACTGTAATATAAAAACCTACTTCTAAAGGATTTTTGTCACGCTGACATCCACTGCCCTCTTACGTTGGATGAAACATCCTCGGGTGAGCATCTGTGATGGTCAGTTTTAAAACAATATTGCTGTTACTGAGGAGGTAAAATGTATATTTGGCTAGCAATGAGGTGAAAGATACACACTGTAGTTCCTTAGATTTATTTTTTTTAATAGATATACTGCATCTTAATTCTACGCTGCTATGTAAAGCAGAACCAGGGACTTTCAAAAAAAAAGCCAACAGTTTCCTTTTTTTCCCCCCAAAGCAGCACTTGGTTGTGCTAACAGGGGATGACACCACCTTGTCTCTGGCCAAAAAGCAGATTAAGACACATCCAGACCCATCTCCAGCTCCTCCTCCAGACGTTCTTCCCCTGTCATCCATGTGCAGCCACCTCCACCCACCAATAAACTGTTTGTGCATCTGTGCTACGAACAGGACTACCAAAATAATCAGGGTTTAAAATGGAAGAAAACAAACCCTCCCCAAAAGGCAGAGAGCAGTGAGCGACAGCAATGAGAGAGCCAAAGGAGGAGAGGTATGCCAGCTCCCCCAGTCAGGCTGGGGCAACTTTACTGAGGTGTTTGGTCACTGAAGGAACATGCATGGTACAACTACAATTCTGGTGATTAATTCTGCAATCTTACTACAGAAAGAAACGTAGAGCTCACCTCCACAAAACCCCCTCCCAAAAAAATCTCTATCTTTGAACTCATCACTTCCCAAACAAGCCTTTGATCAATACCAAAGCAGGCAAAGCCAGAACCATTAATATTAAAGTAAAAGCCTTCGTGTCCCATCAGTAATGCTGAAAATACCCAATTTTCACCTTACACTGTTTTTCCACAATATTCAATAAATGAGTGGTCTCCATCCACACACACACAGGTAAAACGTTTCCAAGACAGTTTTACGGCAGACAGACTGATGAGTAGCCTCTGACACTTAAATGCAATTTAGCTTCTTCGCAGTAAAAAAATGAAGCTTCCATCGTTTTATGTCCAAAATAAAGCTTACCGGTTAGAAAACTGATTAATAAAAAATTGATTTTGTAGCTGGGTAGAAAGTATATAAATCAGACTTTTAAGTGATACAGGCTTTTCCCGATTTTTGAATATCCTTTAGAGATATTTTAAATTTGCAAAAATTTATGGTTTAGGCCTCAGAAATTTATCTGCATTTACTGAAGTCACCCAGGAAGACTGCAGGGACTGTTTCATTAATCAAAAGGAAAAAAAAAAAAAAAAAAAGATACGATTTTTTTGTGATACTCAAGTTATTTGATAGTCATTCCTTTGGTTATCAAAGAGGTGCAAAGTAAAATTTTAATCAACTTAGAGGACAATATCATAGCAATTATTCATGCATATTTGAATAAAGTAGGTTTTGCAGTCAGATGAGGATTCCATCCTAAAATATCTTACAAAATAGTATAAAAGTTTTCAGAAAATAAGTATGAAAAGCAATTAAAATAAGGTGAAGGAGATAAGCTTGAATAAGGAGCCTGGTTGTTGGGGTTCTTCCCAAGGCAGATTTTTTAATGACATCATCATCCTGTTTTTGTCAGACCAGGTTAAAGTAAATCACATCAATAGTTGCTTTGATATTAGTAATAAAAAGTTCTACTTGATTTCTTGATGCCTATTTCACAACTTTCTGTTACAAATCAATTTTGGACAGATAACAGGCATTAATTGGGCCATATTTAATCACACTTCCATCTAATAGGCAACAAAGACATGCCTTATTATCTCAACCTCTACTTGTCTTTGATTTTATATGTCCTGTAAGTATCTACTAGCCAATTTATATTGGCATGAGGGCAGTTTTACAAGCTGGTTGAGAATCAATTGGCATGGGGGAAAAAAAATTCCACTTTTGAAGTAAAAATCACATTCTTGAACTGATCACCTTCTTTATTTTTTCCACATTGATTTTCCAGCTTGGAAAATTCAACCAGGAAATGGGCTCAGGTGTTGTGTCCAGTATAAAGAGATGAAACTCAAGTTCAGGTAACTGTTCTGATGATAAAGAATGAGAGCTATCATCTCCTTCCCTGATGGGTGCAGTAGGACTTTGTGTTTCAGCAGACACAGTACAAACCTTGCTCTTTCTAACTGGCCAAGACTGACACAAGCAAAGTGTCCCTTTAGGGACAGGTTCCCTGTAACCCTCCTTTTCACAAAGTCATATTAGCTCTTTTCTCAGCTCTGCTGAATCTCTAAAAATCACCACAAACATCTGAGAACAGTCTCAGCCTCCCCAACCATGCCATGGACAGTGGGGTACACAGATACTGCACAACTGGAGATACACAGGGTAAGTGTAAAGACAAATATGACCCTAATGAACCAATCTCCTGTTGTCAGAGTGATAGCATAGGGTTGAAATGTTTCTAAAATCATGGAAATAGATTCGGGGAGTGGGAATGGAAAAAGGCTGGGCCTAGGTAGGCCTGGGAAAGGGAACCAGAGCCAGTAGATACTGGAATGGAGGTTGAGCTTTGTTTTACTGGAACGTGTGAGGCTGCATCTGCGTAATCATCATATGATAAATGTAATGATTGTTTGTTAATTGAATTATTGTTTAATCATAACAAGAATCATGAGAATTGGTAAGAATCATGAGAAGCAATGACTGGGGGGCTTGATGACAATTATAAGAATTCATGTTTAGGTAAAATCAATGTATACAATAGAACAATATAAGTCTAATGATTAACATGTAGTTATATAATGAAAAGAGTATAAAAACATGTTCATCCTGAATTCATGTCGGAGCCTGATTTGGGTTTGTACCCTGACTCCCAGAGCTCTCCAATAAAGCACCTGCATATAATCAAGCTGTGCTGTGACTATGTGTTTTCTATGCTAACAAGAGCAGCCAAACAATTACAGACACCTTCTTGGTAGGGAGGTACTGGCCAGCTGTGAAACCCTCAGACTTGGAAATCAATGGGAATTTTCCCATTGACTTTGGTGAGAACAGGGTGGCATCCACAGCTCAACAACCTAATTTCAGTACTTTTATTTCTCATTGAGCTTTTTCCCAGCCCTGGGCTTCAGTTGCATGAGTACCTGAAAGCTCAAGGGTAGGGAAGGTGTGCACCACTGCAGCATCACCACTGCATGCCTGGTAACTGACTGGGAACAATCTTATTTAGCACCCAGGGCAAATGTAGGATTTTCTGTTTGCTTTAAAGAAACAGCCATTTCACACACAGTTATTTTCCTCAGCACGGTTTTTTTTTCCCTGTTGGTTCAATCTGTTACACACATAGCCAGTGATCCTGTGAACAGCGATGTATATGAATAATTTCCAGAATGTGTCAAGACCACACTGCCAACATAAATAAGTAGGTGTGTGTATGGGAACAAAGTCATTTTGGGGTAACGATACAACAGGAAAAGCTGTCCCCAAGTTTCAATATCCCAAATGTGTTGAAAAGAAAAAATCCTGTCCCAGAACCTTAATTTCCCAGAGTAACACTTGGAACACATTACAATGTGCAGGTTATTAATATTAATTAATCAATTAATACTATTATAATTAATTAATTGCATAGGGCCTGGAGTCCTGGAAAGGAATTTTTATGTGTCGGAATAATAATAAGATGGTATTCTACTCCTGCAGTGCAGGAGGAATTTTAAAAGATCACAACTTTAAAAATATTCTTAGCACTTTGATTCTTCTGCAGAATTAGTCTTTAACATGCATTTGGGTTTTGTAGCCACAGGATGGCATTCACTGCTGTGCAAAGGGTCAATAAAATTCAAAACGTGAGTAGAGCTTAGGAAGTGTACTTTTTAGCTGCAGAAAGGAAATACTTAATCAAGAATGATTAATAAAAATTTACAGCTTTCTACTGATGACAACCATTGATTCAAGAATGTAATACAGAAATCTTAACATGCATAGCCCTTAAGATTCATGTTCTTACTGCATGGGCACCGTGGCCCTCAATAGACAGATATCTTGCCTGACTCCAGTAAGCTGTGACACTCTAAAAAATACAGAGCAGCAATTCCAGACTGGGATACTAGCAACTGCATAACACCTCAGTTTCACTTCCATGCTTTTTGGAGTCAAAGTTTCTCTTTATTGGATTTATACAGGCTCATAATTCACTGTTTATTTTCCCATTAGGGCAGTGTATGGGGTAGGTGTTGACACATAGCATAGCAATGGGAGGACAGCTGGACCGAACAAACGGCCAAGGTGACCGATAATTGGACTGCAAATGTCAAAGAGTGGGGTTGAAAAGACAGGTATATCAGCCCACACATACTTTTCCCAGTTGTGAAATGAAAGTTAAGAGCAGGGACAATCAGCTACAATTTATAGAACTATGTTGAAGTCAGTGGGAAGCAGCACCCAATTAACGGCAGTAGAAGCATCTAAAGCAGCTGGTGAAACGACTGGATTTAGAGTGATGAGCAGGAACGTCAAATGGAGAGACAACGAAGTAATGCTCTTAACCTTTGTGAGATTGCCTCCCTGATAACGTGGTCTGGGGGGCAATAAAACACTGCATGAGACAATATGCCCAATTTGGTAGTGCAGGACTGATATATGGGAGAAGCCGGCAAATTTCCCTGGATTCATTTTATGGGCCTCCAATTAGCCCTCACTAGGCAAAGGGAGTGAAAGGAGGAAGGAGAAAGGGTCCCTCTAATGAGTTGCTTTGTTGGTTTGTAGCAGAAAAGATTGAAAAGTAAAGTTTTAGGAACTGCTTTGCTTTTGAGACTGTCTCAGGAGGTGTTAAGGGGGAAGGGCACTCTGTTGGAAATAGCCGTGAGAAAGCTCCTGATTTATGGGGGGTCTCGAACAGCACAAGTACATCCTGTCAGGACCAGTGCAGGAGGCGTGATCCCTTGGCAGAGGCACATCAGATATGCCAGCCCCATGCACTGATCCCCACGGTCAATGCTGGGTCACTACTGCAGATGTTCGCTCACGATGTGGAGCCCTGGTTGACATTACCTAGAGATGCTGCCACTGCTCCCTTTGAGAAATTCCACAGAGGATATAAACAAACTTGCTCTCCAAAAGTGCATCCAGTTTTAGAAATGGAGTATTAGGAGCAGATCTGATCCACAGATTACTAATATGACAAAACGTAAAACTGATTTACAGGCTTGGTAGGCAGTTTGTCAGCCAAATGAAGTTGAAGTGCAGTTCCTGTTTTGGTACCTAAGTCTGGTGAATGCATTCTTAATAACCTCTAGAAAACAGAGCTCAAATGTGTAATTTATTCAGCTACTACCTTTTAGGCATTCAAGGGCTAGTGGAGCCTACTGCACTCCAGAGAAACCAGGGGTGTGTCTCAAGAAGTCATGAGGTAGCTCTCAGCTATAGCTTGCAGGAAAGGGAAGGGGCACCAAATTAGCTCTGCAAGAACTGAATGAGCTGAAAAACAGCCCACAGCTCTGAGCTGGGTAATGTGCTTTGTCAGGAAGCAGGATAAATGACTGCCTCATGCTGAGCACTGTGCTGCAGCAGCAAGGATTTCTTTTGGGACCTGAGCAGCTTGCTGGAAGTTGGGCATCCCATCACCACTGTGATCCATCATCAGGCACCCTCCCAGGGCTGCAGAAATAACACATCTTCTGTACACTTCAGACTTCTTTTTATTAAAAAAGCCACAGCTTTCAATTGATACTTTCACACTGAGAGTCGGATATTATGAGGATTGAATGCCTGAAGAGAAGGCATTCAAAGAAAGTATTATTTTACTTTTTAAATGTCATTCCCTGGCTGAGGTACTGCAGGGAAGACTGCACTCGGGCAGTATTTAGTGCGTTGCAACAAAAATAGTGAAAAATCCTTAACTGTACATATACTTGGTAAATGCCAGTGGAAAAGACAGAACAGGCTTTAGTATTCAATTCAATCCCACAAACATATGTCCAAAGTTACACAGAGAGAGTTTGTGCAGGTCCATTTGAACAACAGGGTTTTGGTGAGCAGTATAAGGAGTAAATGCAAATTAACCTCACGTGTCAGTTAATATTTTGATTCCTTCTGCTACAAATTATGGTCTATTGAGACCAAGCTAACACACATCCCTCACTGCCTTCTGTCCCTCTCAGTCAACAGAAATCATGCCATTTTGGCATACTCTGATGTTTCAGATAATAAAGCATTATCTCTGCTTAAGCTAAAATGTATGGTCTAAAATTTATGATCTTGCAGAAATATTCTAAGTGTTTTTTAAACTGTGGTCAAGTGGCGGGGTTTTAAAAAAGTGTGGCAATGTAAAAAACCATGTGTTTATATTCTCCCTGTGGTGTTTTTTTTTTTTTTTTCTTCTTTCCCCTCCAAAAAGGTCTTTAAAATAATCTGAGGGTTAAGAACATTTGTTTTAGTTTATACAACTAATAACTCTCTGGAAGGATAGTGGAAGAAAACAAGATACGATGGGAGAACCAGATATATTTGAGATTGTTGATGAAAATATTTAGTTATTTACTGGCATCTGGATTAAAGATAACATGCTGGGTCTCAGAAAAGTCAAAGCCATGAATCTACAGACTGCTATTAGCAATATTTGTATTTTTTACTTTCTCAGGGAATGCGAGGAAAAAAAAACCTCATTATTTTGATTCTGACATTTTTGCTCTCAAGTGCTCATGTTAATCCTTGCTTTTGAGTATTTAGAATATTCCTTGCCAAAGAAAGTATTATTTTTTGCCAAACCATAAAATGTACTTTAGGACTGCTATGATAACATTTTCAATGTCTCTGTATCATGAGAGATTAGGAAACAGCAATATTACATTTGAGAATGATGAGATTAATCTGTTTCTTGACAACTGAAATTTGTTAGGCTGTGAAAAGAAAATTACTGCTTTTGAGGGCCAATTTCTTTGCACTTGATGCTTCAGGGCCTCTGTACTTTTGTGTTTAAATCACATCTTCATAAAAAGCAAAATAACTGTTTGGTCTCTGATTATTATCAAGCTGAAGTCAGATAAGAAAAACATTAAGATTCTTGTGTTCTGTGATAATGTATTTAGGGAGAAAAAAGTGTCAATTATGCTTAGTAAACTGATCCTCAACCCGATTAGAGGTTTTATTATCTCTAGGTATCTAGTAAATACCTTAATTTGTGTCATGTTACAAATTATGCTGAGAACTCCACTCTTATTTCAGCACATTACACACAATGATGCACTTTTGCCATAACAAATTATTTTTAAAATGAAAAAAAAAAAAAACCCACACAGCAGAATTTTTTCAAACTACCATGATTTTGCTTGACATTTTCCTATCCTGTTCAGTACATTTTTCTTGATCAATATGAATGTTTAAGGATCATAAAATCCCTCAGAAAAAGAGGAAAAATACATTATATTAAAGGACATTACAGGCTACAGTGAGAAGAGTGTGAGATGTGATGAGGCTCAAAGAAAATGTTGTGTATTCACTGTGTACTGGGGAAAGGTTCTGATCAAGTGCACAGACTGGTGGGGGCAGTTTTGGGGAATGCTGAGTTTTTAATGTATCACCAGTAGCAGAAATTATAAACCCCTGAATAAGAAAAACACTAAGAAGGGAAAGACAAAAAAAAAAAAA
>VZSR01003803.1:5834860-5983290 GCA_013398615.1 Brachypodius melanocephalos | reverse complement strand
AAGAAAAAAAAAGGAAAAAGAGGACAAAGCACTGACAAAACACACATATGTCAAACCAACCCAAAGCCACTCAAGACAACAGAACTGGAGAGTTAGTGCTGGGATCCCTACACAGGGTATTGCAGGGTGGTTGGATTCGGTGCATATAAATGGTGGTGACAAGTGAAGTTGCTGTGAAAAAAATCCCAGAATCAAGTTTTTTTTTCGCACTAACAAGCCTGAATTTGAAACAGCTGAGAACAGATCACCCTGGGAGAAAGAACAAATGGATGCAAATCTTGTTTAAGGGCATTTTTCTAGATGATGGATTAATCAAAAGGCATACTAGGATTTCCTATGCCCAGAAAGGATTTTAGTACAGATGCAGTGCATTCCTACCTGAGGAAGAAGATGCTCCCCTGCCCTAAATTCAACTCTCAGTTTGGTCTTAGCTGTCAAGGCAGGAAAATAAGACCTCTGCAAAATGTGTGTGTGTGCATGCATGTTTGTGTGCTCAAACATTACAGACATAAATTAACAGTCTGGCAGCTGATGGGTATTACACATGCTACAAAAAACATGATATAGCACAAAAGCAGACATGTTTCACATAACACAAAAGCTCTGTATATCAAAAATAGATTCAAATCATGTGAAAGATTTCCTGTGGCTTCTGCAGAAGATTAAAACATTGGTACATTCGTATAAAAATGTGAAGATTTAGCAAAGCAGTGCACCCTGCACAATGACTCTTTGTTTCACCAAGCACGGAGCCTGGCAAAAGAGACACCCTGAAAGACTATATCCCGCCAATTTGGGCCTGGTAGGTGGGCTTCAGCCCAGAAAAATGGAGCTACAGATCTTAAGAAACATACAATGAAGAAAAAACCTGTTAGCCCTGAGCTAATCTATGAGCTAATCCCTCAGTGAGAAAGCAACATTAGACCAAACTTCTAAATCCTGACTGAAAAGCTTGATATAGATTAACAACAGAATTTGCCTGCACAAGCTTAGCATGAGGAATGATTTATAAAACAAGAAGGAAGACCACTAATACATCCCTCTCTGTTTCAACAGCATTTAACACATGGGTGCAGACCTAATTTTTGAAGCATGCAATAAAACTTGATGTTTTAATAATACTTTTCCACCCATTTGCATTGATCTAACGCTCTGCTATCTCAGAGTTCTGCAAAGGGAAGACAGAGGTATTGAGTATATTTCAAATTGCTTTTCTCTCATTTATTCACTCACCTATTTCCAACACACCTGGAGAAATGCAGCCATGGGCACCAATGTCTAATTCTTTTATCCCTGGATTATTAGGGATAAGTTTAAGAAAATCATTGCTACTGAAGCCAGACTAAGCACACCACTCAGGATAAGCAAAGGAATTTAACTAGCCCCCAGCACAATACTTCCCCCTCTCCACAGTGACATCACACATGTCTTAATATAATGCCAGTTAATCATAAGGTAACTTTCTTGCACTACTCCATGATGCTGAGTCCAGTGAGGTTTTAATTAGGTCCAGAGGGTCAAGTAAGTGCTGATACACCCCCAGGCTCCCAGGAGACGCACGGAACCTTGCAGGGTGGCTGACTGCAGGCTGGATTTCCTTCCTGGCACAATTGCATCTTTTCTGTTATGCCTTTGAAAGACCTGGGAAACGCCTGATAAGATAGCATACAAAGTCTGTATGCTGAATATCTTCTTCTACGGTTTCATGCTGAGGTGCTTAGAGCCAAGACCTGCTGCCAGAATGCTGTGGGTCTACAAGGAAAATCCTAAAAGAGGCATTTGATGCCCAGCATGAAAAAGCCAACAGAGCTGTGCTTCACAGTTATTAATTTCTTCATTTCATGACCCAATGGTTCAGGTCAGTGATTCATGAAATCTGTAAAACAACCTCCCTCCCTCTGCAAATGTCAGATATATGCAAATCATTGCAAAACTCTAGGCAATCAGAAACGTGATTTTTCTAATGAGACACAACCACTACGGCAGACAGCAGTGTGTGAACCAAAGCCTCAGCCCTGAATGAGCCTGCCATGCTCTTCAAAACACGAACCTGAATGAGCACCTGTAAAACCATCTGTATCTTGGTACTGGACCAGGTTTTCATCTAAATACTGGATACTTGATACTGGATCCAGGTTTTTATTCTGGATCATAATACCAATTGTTCCCTGTCCATTTCTTGCAGACTCATTGTCCAATGAAACATGGTTTAGTCAAAAAATATACTTGGGGTAATATTCCACTGTATATGGTGTATCTCTCATCATATGTCAATGAACTGGGAAATTCAAATATTTTCCACGACCTGAGGAGGGTATAAATAATATATGAGCTGTGCTTTCTTATTTTAATACTAAATAAATTAACACAAGCTTACATTACACCTATAGAAGGTCCGTAAGCTATCTGGCTCATTTCTGTAATTGTCAAGCATTCATAACAAAACCCCCCAGTTTTGCATATTGAGTTATGAAGATTTTTTATTTAGTAAGCTCACTGAAAATAGAAAAGAGGGCTGCTTTTCTTCGTTACTATTGGTATCCCGAATCAATAAAGTAGATTAACCAAACAAGTGTGAGATTTTTAGTGCTGGACTAAAATCCTGCCATGTAAGAATGTCCATACAGTATCAGATTAGCTGGATGGCTTAAACACTCTCCAAGAGAGGCCAGACCCAGGTACTCTGGTATAAATTATGCACTGATGGAATTGTCAGTAGTGTATTTGTCCTTGACATCATCCTGGTGTTAGCAGGCGCAAAACAATTTTAAGAGAATCAAACTAATCATGAGAAAGTTAAAAGAATGAGATTATTGTTATCTAAAAAAATAAAGACTGAAATCAGCTATTAGCATAAAGCAAACAAGTGAACAAAGCATCCTCAGGGCTGACTTAAAAGACTACAAATTTTGTGGAAATGTCACAGACATTCTTTGCAGACCCAGTCTCTCAAGGCTATTGGTATTTCATTGAATAACTGAAATGAGCTGAGGGTCACTTCTACTATTTGATATACACAGACCCATTCTTGCCCTTTCCCTCTTGTATATATATTGTGTCATCAGAACTGTGGGCATATTTTCTAATGGCTACTTGAATCTAACATGGAATACTAAGTACTTTAAACACACATTCTTCTTTTTTTTTTTTCCCAAGGTTAATTTGCCCCATTATTATAAATTTTTAAGGAGATAATTTTTCCTATTTAATAAGAAAGCACAATTAAGATTCCATGAGCATGACGAAAAGTGATATTAAATTTTGTTTTCCCAATGCTTAGGCTCTGTTACTTGTGTTACTTCTCGAGATGTTATCTAAAATAATGGGACATTAGGGAGCTATTGAAATTTGTAATAATAAAACAGAGTAGTCGGTAAAAACATGATGCCTTAATTATCTTGCTGTTTAAACTTTCTGTTCGTATCTCTTGCACAGGGACCACTTACTTAACAATGGAATTAGTGACATTTTCAGTGATGCACTTGATAATTCTTCATCTTACTAGATCATGTAAGTAAGAGATAACAGTTTAGCTGAGGAGACCACTTGTCACCGCAGACAGATGAATCACACCAGGACTTTTCCCATATTTTGCTGTGTAAGACTTTCTGCCCAAACACACGAGAAGCAGTGTGCAATGTCATATGTAAATCTGGCTGTGAAGGATAGTTTTAACCTCCAGTCACCTCCTGCCCTTGGAAAGTTGTTGGCTGTTTCTGAAAATAGCAGCAGAAGAACAGAGGGATGAAGGATGGAAATCTGCATCATGGGGTGAGCGAGCTCAGTTCGTGCCTCCCGAGCCCAGACCTCGTGTCTCTGCAAGATCTACCACCACACTCGCCAGCTGGATTTCCCCTCTGCTGACAATGCCAAGGGGAGGTAATATGAGATGAATATGTTTTTGATTTTCTTTAGAACTGTTTGTTTTCTTCCCTGTCTTTTCCTCCTCACCCTTTTTCTCTTCTTTTCCATTTCTTTCCATTTTTCCTTTTCTTTTTTCCCCTTAACTTTGAAGTCGATGTTAAAGTTCAGTGTGTCAGCATTTGAAGATGACATTGATACATCTTTCACTGTCTTTTTAGAAAGCTGCCTCTATAAACTGACTGTTCAACTAGAAATACTTTCAGGTGTCTTAGAAATAATTTAAATAGTTCTCTCACTTCCAGCAAGCACAACGAATAATAGTTTTCAAACTCAAGCTGGTGAGAAGAGGCTGTTTACCTATTTTTTAAACTTCCCTTGCATTTTCTGATAGGCTTCAGTGTTAAAAAGGGAAAGGCATGTGCCTTTGGAGCCATTTAAACCTCAGACAAAATGTTCAATCAGACACACTGCCTCATTTCTACACCATCACCAGCATGTCACTGAGAAAAAATGCAGCTTTCTCTGCCAAATGTGGGCAATGCTAAAGAACCATGAAACAAATGCTTACACAGACTTGTAATCCAGGATTTAGGCAATCAATGTGCTGTAGAGCACTATTCAGCTACATAAACCCAATGAACTTCAGCTTTTGTACTTCTCCTGTAAAAATATACATGAGCATATTGCCACACAGCTGCCTATATCCTTCAGAAAATGTTGCAGTTTCTCACAAAGGACCACTGACTTCAGGCATCACCACTAGCAAAGGCTACAGCCCAGCTGAGCAGGCTCAACAGCAAAACAAACTTATATTTGTTAAGTTCTTGTGTGGGAGATGCTGGAGGAAAAGAGGAGGCTGGTGGAGAACACAGGCTGGTCCAATGCTGAACCACCAGTGTGGTGTTTGTGGGAAGAACTGAGAGGTAATGCTATTTTTAAATGCTACTCTGCCACTTTTTAAACTCCCTCTCCCCTGCAAACTGTGGCCATAAACTTTCCGACAGCAACTTCTGCAGTGGTATTCTGGACCAAATTCCAAGTGGAATAAAATTATAATCCCTCTATCAACATTCCCCTCACATTTACAACTCCCCATTAAAAGAGTGGAAATTTGATTTCTTTTTAGAAGGCTCCAATTACAGCAGATTATCATGCTTCCCTCTAATTACTCCACATAAATACATGCCATGTAACACAGTTTATTGTACCCTTAGTGTACCTAAAGTAAATAGAAACCAATATGTTTCATTCAGCTCATGTATTTTGACACTCACATCAGATTTAGCAATTTGTCTTCATTACAACCCCTTGCACTGTTACTGCCATCCTTCTCAGCGCTGTGCTCGAGCTTCGCAGCAGGAAGATTGATGAAGCTTGTGTATACTGATTTGTGACAAAAGCAGGGCACTTGAGAGGCACTGTTACCATCCTGATAGCACTGAGAGGGCAAAAAATCAGCTGCACTAAGCCAATACTCTGCTCCCACTTCTCCTCCTCTTCAATTAGGGTACATGACTTGGACCTTGAAAGGCTAAGGCTGCTGTAACACTATTTTTAAACCTATTGCCTTCAGTTGCTTTGCCACTTCTGAAGAGATTTAAAGTTCTGGCCATGCTAATTAAGAGCTACTTTTATTCTTTAGAGACACTTTGAATAGACAGGTTTTTCGCCATGACAAATGCTGAAAGATATTTTCTGAACGCGTCTACAGTGGTAAATTTAAATAGCTACTTTAGTGTTTTGGACAAACAGATACTGTGGATACAATTTTCAAAATTGGCTAAATGTCTGGAGAGCCCACATCACATGTGCTCATCAGGGAAAGACTAAACAGCCTCAGCACTTTAAAAGCACCAACTTATGATACACCATTATCAAGAGGATGGAGAGGGCGTCTCTCGCTGCAGACAATTCATCCCTTCAATCATAAAGTCTCAAAGACTGTTGCTAGAATTGCACACTGAAGCCTCTAACTCTTCTGGCTCATTTTTTCGCTAAACACAGGTCTTGATACAGCAATTCCCAACAAGCTGAACTGCTCAGTGGTGGGTGCATTTTGCAGAGGCTTTCTGTGTTGGAAGCATAAGTAACAAAGCCTCTGCAACAGAGTGTTTAGAAACTGCTCAGGGCAAGAAAACTGCTCAGATCCACTTTCTGGGCTGAATGCACAAGTCAATGAACTGGGTTCAGCAATCTTCCCCCATCAGGCTGCCCATGTACACTGGAAAGCAGACCAGGAACTATTCATGTTCTGGACATCTCACAATCAGCTGACATCACACAAGGGTGCAGATTCTGCATGAAATGGTTTAATTTTTATGCTTATTATAGGACCTCCACCACTCCCGCAGCTGTTTGAATAAAATCACACAGCAAAATCACTAAGAGCTTGCAAAACTGTCAACCAACATTAGGAGGCATCTACAAAAACTGTGGGCAGAAAAAAAATGACAGACTGTTTTTGTGAGAGTTTCTTTTTCCATAGTTCAAACTCCACTAACATTCAGCACTTCTAGCTTCTTCTTTTTAGAAAATCAGCATAATGTGAGAAGAGAATGTGAAGTGTTAACATAGAAATTATTACAAGACATGACGTCTTGAAGAAGGAAGAAGTAAAAGAAGGAAAGAAGAGGATGATGTATTCAATTATTGAAGGAGGATAAAGCCAAATCATCTGAAACTTGCACCTCACTTGGAAATGCATCACTATTCTCATTTACTTGCAAAGCAAACAGGTAGCTCTCAGGATTGCCTTTCCTCTTTCAGATTGTTATTTAAATACTCCATCCTAATTACAAAATACTTGAGAAAGTCTGTGAAATAGAACAAATGCTTTTGTCTTGCTTCATGTGAGAAAGTAATGTAATCAAGTGGTCATTTTCCTCCCATTTCAGGCAGAACCATTCCATTAATAAGAATTCACTAAAGCAAGAGATCATCCTGTATAAAATCCAGTGACATCCAATTTAAACCTTAGCAGCAAAATTCTACCTGATAACAAGCACTGAATACAAGTTGCAGCTTTGCAAGGCATTATAAATGTGTCAGAAAAAAATTAAGCCCTCAACTTGGGTGCTTAAAAAAAAGCATAGACAATGCCACCATCAATTAAAAACCAGGAGAAACAATTCTTTTTTTATCCTCTCCTTCCAAAATGCCAAAACAAACAAACAAAACCTGAAAAGGGATCACCAAAGCAAACAGAAAATCTCAATTATTATAAAGGGGAGTCAATTTCTGACTTCTTCATGCCTCTTTTGGCTCAGCGTCTAGACATGTTTCTGCACTCCCTTTGGAACATACTCTTCGCTAAGTGTAAGTCCCATGACAGCAGCCTGAGGTACCATTAAAAACATCCAAGTGGACACAGGTCCACACATCTAAAGAAGACAATTAAAGGAGGAATGAAGAAGAAATGCACATCTTACCTGGGCCTCAGTACATACTTTGGAACAGAATTCTCATGAAACTTATGAGAAAAGTCACTTAGATTCACCTTTCCTAAGCATGGGAGCCTTACAAACACACATCCACTCCTTGCTGATAATTCATGTTTCCTCTGCTATAGACAGGGACAGACAACTACAGAAGAATAACTCTAAGCCATCACAAGCAGGAGTTTGGAAGACAAGCACTGGCACCACACACAACTGCAGTGACTAACATCTGCTATCTTGTATCACTTAATTTTCCTAACAGCTATGGTGAAAGAGGTGGAAATGCTGGTAATCATGAAATTTTCTAAGTAAACACTAGCAAGTACTTACAGGGTATAGCATCTCTGCCAAAGAAAGACTTATTAAAAATAATTAAAAAGTTGTATCTAGGAAAGATCTGTCAGTGGGTCACACAGACACAGAGCAAAGGGGAGCAAGGGTTGCTAGGTCAAGTACTAATCAGAGCTTTTCAAAGGGAGCCAAGTTTGTGCTCCTTTACACCAGACAGACTCCTGGAAGAAGAGTATGAAATGAAGCCGGAAGGGAAACACTGCACTACTGGGAAACCACGGCTGTCTCTGCAATTAAGGCCTCCCCAGGGGGTTAATTACACAGAGCCAGACAGGCATTTTAGAAAACCTTCATTGGTTTGCCACAAGAACAAGCACAGCTTGACCAGGCTGGCTCTGGATCCCAGCCTGTGCGCGGATGCGCGGCAGGAACGCGCCTCCCAGGAGGCAGCCACGGGCAAGGATCCAGCAGCGGCTCAAAGGGGCAGCCTGACCACCGGGGCTGTGTCTCCACCAGAGCCCAATTCCCCTTCCCACTCCCTGTTCCCAGGTGGGCTTTACAGTGTGGTTGTATCTGCCCTTCTGCAGGACACCCTGCTCCTGTGTTTCTCTTCTCTGTAGCCACTCCTCCACTTCACTCCCCATCCACACACCTTGGAGCAGTGTAAGACACAAATTTTCCTCTACTGCATCTTCAGTCCCCAAAATCTTTCAGATCGTTATTTTTTCAAGCAAGATACCATTCAGGGGAAAGAACAGATTAACATGCATTGATGACTAAAGCTAAATTCCTGTAAGTAAGTAATTTGTTTTCTTTTTGTATTAGTAGCATTCCCCCATCGGTATGGGAATCCTTTGGAAAATGTGTATTTGGCATGTTTCACCAAGATCTCTGAGGCAAAGACATAAATCACAGAATTTCAGAATTATGGAATCACAGAATGGATGATGTTGGAAGGGACCTGTGGAGCTCACCTAGTCCAACCCCTGCTATAGGAGGTTCATCTATAGCTGGCTGTGTAGGATCACACCCAGGCAGATTTTAAGTATCTCCAGGGAGAGTGACTCCACAACCTCTCTGTGCAACCTGTTCTAGTGCTCTGTTACCCTCACAGAAAAGAAGCTTTTTCCTCATATCCAGATGGAACTTCCTGTGTTTCAGTTTGCGCTAACTTGTTGTGTCCACCAGGATTACCTGGTCCTTCTCTGCAGAGCAAAGCACACTTACAGACCCAGGATTCCCATCAACAGACACATTTCGAAATCAATGCCCCTTTAATTCCATTTGTGATCTTCTCTGATAGTATAAACTGGAAAGCTTGCAGTTATTGAAATACATGATTACTAACTTTACAACTTAAATCTTAAAAAGGGAAAAATCCTTGTATTTCTCTCCATTTATTTATGACATGGAATGTGTAAGAATCTACAGTGAATTATGAAGAAAAAACCCCAACCCAAACTTGTATAGTAATAATCAACTCTTCTCTACTGTGTTCTGCACCCATCAAAATAATTTGGGATTTCTAGCAAATCAAAAACCTAATGAATACGCTAATATATATTTTACCACTTTTTTTTTGTCAGAAGTGATTGCTTTGGGAACTGCTGTGTCCAGACGTTTTTTAGCTTGTACAGATTTGAAGAGCATTTCCTAAAATACATAGTAGGGCTGATTGATTATGTGGGACAATATGGTTCTTTTTACTTGTACCAACAGGGATCAAAAATTCCTTACTCCACAGATAGACAAAAGAACAGAGTCAAGGAACTTTTACCCAAAGGAAAAACACCCACAGCATGGTGTACAGCAATATGAAAGAAAACACATGTGGCAAAACCAGTAGTTTATAAGTGTATCACTCCTCATCCAACACATGTGAGCTCCTTATAAAGGGAAACATTCATCACAAGGGCAAAGAGAACGGTTCAAATACCCTTTTTTAGAAGGCAATTTTTAAGTTGAAAATTGTTGTTAACAGTCCCAATAAGTGAAAGCTAACAGAAAAAAAATCATTGATTCCAATAATGCAGTGAATGTGAAATAGTTCAAAGTTTGCTTTCATCCAAATTATCAGTTTGCACATTAGATCCAAGACGCAAAATTTAAACCTCTTTAACCTCAGAGAATAAAAATCTTGGCAGGGTTGGGGTCATTTCATGTATTTTTAAAAAAACATTTTTCTCTGGATATACTACATTTCTGTCACAAACAAAATTAAAGAGCTACAATAAAAGACTCAACTGAAGTAGATTAGGGGTGCAAAACAAATGTTCAATTTTTGTTCAATTTCTCCCCATGCTTGCGAATTGCAAAATGTTTTATTTCTTCCATATAATCAGGCAATTCCCAGCTTTGTGTGAGTCTGTTACAAATAAAGAGAAAGGAGAATACCACTCTCCTGGAACATGAAGAAGTGATTTAAAACTACAAAAACTAGCTAACCTCTTAACATATATTTTCCACTTAAACTTACCTCTAAAAAATGTTCTGCTTGCTGTTCCCGATCCAATTTTCTTGATGTTGTGGTAATCAAACCTGTGAAAAAAGGATGACATTTGATTGTCAAAAGCCATTGAAAAATATGTATCTTCATCAATGTGAATACAAATGAATTTTTAAAACACTTAAAGAAACAAAAAATCTACTTGAAGCTGTATCAGACACAGATCTCTTGACATCTGTCAAGCATTTTATTTCTCAGTTCAACCATTACCACTTTCTGACCAGCAATGAATCTTTAAAGAAAAATGCTGTGAGAAGAGTAACTGAGAAGCAGTTAACTGTGTGTCTCCAGTTAACATGCTACATTTATTACAGTGAATGAAAAAAACTCACTAAAGAATCACTATTTGTCTTATGATTAAGAGTTTCAATGAATCATTTGCATTTGACTGAAAGTCTTCTGTAAAAAACCTCATTAAAGATTTCAGAGTTCTCAAACAATTAATGGGATACGATGCTGATTACTTCCACACCAAGAATACTTGACAAAGAAGGTTATTTCTGTAATAACTACTTGTATACATAATGATTTCCAAATGTAGTAATTCTAACGCATTAGAGGTTTTGTACTACAATTTCATCAATTTGTTCCATGCTTGAATCTTTATTTTAAAGTACCTTTTTACATGAGGATGATCAAGATATCTTTTTTAAAACAATGTACTTCCATGAATAATTAAATTCTTGTGAGATTTATACCCCAGAAAGAAAAGGAAACATTTCCAAAGTTCCCTCAAGAAAAGTGATGCATACCTTCTAGGAACATAGCTTCGTTTTTTATTTTGTTCTTACTAGAGATTTAAAGGACAGATTTGGGTTTTCCCTCATACAAAACATTTCTTTGGATAGGAAAATGCATTATGTGCTTGTTTTTTGATAGACTGACTTTTCCAAGAGATAAAGCTGATTTTGGAGAAAATGCCAGTGGGCCAAGTTGTTCTCAAGAATTTATCATCTTTAAGATTACCAAGGGAAACAAGAAAATAAAATTTTCCTGGATTAACTATTCTACTTACTGAATTAATCAGACCAGCCAAGCATCTAAACCCAAATCCATGATGACCCTGAATTCTTAAAAAAACCCCATCAGCAACATCTACATAAGACTTCTAGTCCCAGAAGGCTTCTACAGCTATGGCTCCTCATATCCTATCACCTTCTCCTTGGAGGAATCCATTTACTTATTTTGGTGAGAAGGGGAGAAATATTACATGAAGTAATGGGATGAAATGAACAAAGGGAAGTGCACTCTGCTTCCAGGATTTCAGATTTGTAACAAGATACATCAGACCGCAGAAGTGACACTCAAGAGAAGGTCACAGAAATTAAGAGTGGATCATTACAATTACATGGAAGGAACTGGTGCTGGCAAAAAGCTGAAAAAACAAAACTGGTATTGCCTGCATCAAGCAGTTGTAAGTATTCAAAACTGTTACACCATATGGGAGACATCTATCTACTCACTGCATGAGTTTAAACAGAAGTGACAGCACAGATGATAAATTGGTGTCATTCACACAAGATCCCCCCCAAGTTTAAAAAGAACTCAAAGATACAGGCAAGAAATTCCTAATTATGAAAGATGTTCAGCCCCAATAAATTGATAAAGATTTCACATTTGAAATATCCCTATTCATCATATGCATGGCCACTATGGATATTTATCAAGCACCACCTAATCACAGTACGGAATATGATAATTTTTATATTATCTTCCACTTCCTTCGTTCCTAATGTGCCATTGTGAACTCTACCTACTTTCTTCTTAAACAAGAGGTCTCTAGCTGTGAACTATAGAAGTTCTCTGTCCTCATCATCTTCTTCAGGCAGAGAAATTCATATTCCTTTTGAAGACCAAGAGCTAACATTTGAAACTGAGTATCATGAACTCTTAGAATGAATAGTACTTGTCTTTCATTGGTATAACTAAAACTACTACTACTACTGCTCCTCCTCACAAAATTACTTGTATCTCAAAGGAGATTTCTTGTTTCCCTCTAATGTGAAGCCTTTTTGACTGTAATAATTTTCAGAATGCCTTCAAATCTGAATTTTCCTCTAAAAGAGATATATGAGCACATAGCAAGCCTTTACAATAGGACTGCCTATATTTTAAATGTATCAGATCTTAGGATATTTATCACTCAGGTTAAACAGCTGATCCTAAAGGAGGCAGGTACCAGACCATCACCATCGGTTCTGCAGACCTGATCGTGAAGTATGTTGGTTGTGAACCATCACAACTGCTTGGTTTTGCTTTAAAGACAGCATACAACACCTATTATGGGCAGTCTCATCACATTGTTAAATAAATGTGTAGAAATAACTGTTCCTATTTATGTGCAGTTATGAGGCTTTTAGTCTCCTCTCCTGTTCTCTGTCCCATCCATGATGGCCTCATTGCAGTGTCCTGGCTGCTCACTGTCACACACATTCCTGACATCAGGGACAGATCACGCTGTCCAACACTACTGCTCAAAATACAACTACACATAAAATCATGTCTCAGTTACTTGAGAGTATTTATTGAATTATTGTAATGTATTGGTATGGATATGAATCTGGTTCTTTCAGGCTACAAAACTGTATTGCAAGAAATTATGATGAATAATTCAAGAATTATTCATCAAAACTGAAAAAAATAAATATGCCAGTTACATCTAAGACTACCCACAGCTTTACCAGTCCAGTCTCAAATTCATTTCCTGGGTTTTATGAAAACCTCACTGTGTTCTTCCCTCCTGTGTTCACTACTCCATGTCACAGACACATAATAATAACAATATTTAGCAAGATGTAGAACTTTATTTTCCAGACACTGGGGCAACTGAGAAAAACTTGACTTTGCACAAGAGACCACATCCCAGGTTTAGTTCTTATCTAACTGCATTAAATTGTCATACTCTGTTATGGTGTAAAGGCATTACCTTAAGAAAATAACTCACAGAGAAAAATAAACCCAAGAAAATTATGTCAGGTTGCTTTCCTGGCTGTGAGAAAGTCACAAGGGGACAATGATAAAAAATGACTCTTCCTTTTTTCCCTGTTTTCAATATATGCTGTAGCCCTTATGGACACAACCATGTGGACAACTCCCCAAAGCCAGCTGGGAAATACAACACACATTTATCAAAAAATAGTCAAAACCACTAACAAGCTTCAGAAGTTGTTGTACACCTCTCAAGTAGTTTCTCTCAAATTTGCAGGGAAACATCTCGGTCCTGCTAAGGGCAGGAGATTATTTATAAGTGCAATCTTTATGAACATCCACAAAAGCGAAGAAGAAAATTGTATTCAATAGAGAAATTATTTACCAGTCGCTTACAAACAAGGTTATGACATTCTGCCCACAGAATTTTATACTTTTCTTTGATTTTGTGAGTTAAAACATCTCTCTCTTAATCCTGGCACATCTGTTTCTCAGACCACATAAATGAGTTGTTTTGTGAAACTCCAAAACGTTGTTTGACCAAGTGTTTCAGCTTGGAGATAACTTGCTATATCAGACCTTGGAGGTCTTATACAACTTGCTTTTCTATGATACCTGTCACTTTTGCTGCTGGAGTATTTTTCCCATCTTAACAAATGAATAATTATTGTTCTACTCCTGTTACAGAATTTGGAAATGCTGGAAGGTGAACAAGCTTACTCTACACAAAATGTCCCATAATACTGCAGGACATAGTCTCAAGTCCCAGCTGACACTGGATAAGATCATCGCTGTCTCCCAAATCATTCCCCTATAAAAGGAAATTCAGCATGTAGATGGTGAAGAAACAGCAATGTTCTTCATCTCATCACTTTATAATGTGGATGGGGCAGCCAGAGATGTAGGGTGGCTAACCAGGCAGACCTGCCTTAGAGCTGAGATGCAGCCTAAGTGACACAGAAGGAAAAACAGGACTAACACAAAGAAATCCTGACAATTTAGCCAGAACATCAGCCTATACAATCTTCAGCCAATGCATCATCTTACAAACAAACCACCAGTTATAAGGGCTCAGATGTGTGTTTGAGACATGTGAGCAACTTAGCACTGGTGCTTGGAATAATGCTTTTAGCACATTGAGATGTGCCAAAGAAATGAAAAGTTCATGAAAGATCAAACCCCACCTGAGATGCTTTGCACCTGCAATTAGTGAAGCCTGCAGTTACTGCAGTGCAAATGAAGAAACATAAGTAATCAGCCAACAGTAGCTTGGTGACAGGTCTGATGTCATAGGAGTAATGCCAGGCATGTGTGGGGATGAATGCACATGTGTGTCTGTGTGAACACAACATAAAATCAGGAATAGTTACAAATTCAATCTATGAATAATGCTTTATAATTTTTTAAGGTTTTTTAAAAGAATTTGATCATGATCAAAGTGAAGGATTTAATCCACGCTCTGCCTTCAGTTAGCTCTTGTTTCACAGAAGGGTGCTTACAGAAATAAAACCTCTGTGTGCCTGTGTGTGCTGAAGTAGTGCAACACAAATACATACATATATACAGTATGTACAGTCAAATATCAGACTATGTATATGCCTGTGCGTGACATTTTGCATCTACCCTGTAAGCTGAATATTAAAAGTTGTTCTAAAATGCACATATATTTACAGAAGTATATTTAGCTCTAAGGTTTACTGATGTTAACTCTTTCCATATATATGCATTATTTGAAGTATTTTCGTTGAATTAATTAATTCAAATTTCTTCTGGGGACTTAGTCACAGAAGAAAAATTCATAAAGGGCTGTTAAGTGCAAAGGCTATGGCAGAGGAAATCTTGAAGTACTGGAGAGTTTGAGCAGTATTACACTGATGGAAGCAATGCTCTGGGTTTGCTTCTTCTGATGCTTATTCTCTACACATCCAAAAAAGCCCACGGCTGTAGATGTGATAGTAACTAAACTGACCCTTGACTTTAAAGAAATTCACATATTTTTCAGTACTATGGCACTTAGGGACCAAAAATTAGTTTGCCACAGGCTATTTTCTGACACAGATTGAATTTCCCTAATATGGCTGTGAAGCCAAGTAGAGTTCAATAGCCTTCTCTTTATGAAATTAAATTATTTTCATTCAACCTGTGGATGGATAACCTCACCTGAGCTGTTTCCTGAAGTACTGCTTAAAAGATAACAGAATCTGGTATGGAGAGACAGCATATTTTACTGCTATCTCTGGAACTGCTGCAACTTTTATAGTATAAGGAATATTTTTCTTTTAAATGAAATTCTGAAGAACTCCTTTATTGATTTTTCATTCTCAAACTTTGTTTAGGTGAAATATGAAAAAAGTGTAAGACGGGTAACAAGCAGGCTAAAGTAAAAGAAGCCAAATAAATTTCTCTGTTTTTTAAGATAAAGGCTGAGTGTCTTCATAGATATGGGAAACAGAGAAAGAACAACACCATCCCCTTCCCCGGCGAAAGATTAATAGGATACAATTTACTGCATGTTTTACTGTCCATTAATATTTTTTTTCTTGTTCTCCATATTCATAAAACCCATTTATTAAGAAAATACAAGTTGGGGATAGATGGATGGATGGATGGATGGATGAATGGATGGATGGATGGATGGATGGATGGATGGATGGATGGATGGATGGATGGATGGAAAGTGCAATAGGTGACTTCAGGTTATTATGCAGGGCTTGAAGACAAGCTCAGAACATATTGCCTGGCTCCAAGTCATAGCAGTACATGCTCTACACCCCTCTCACTCACAGTGGAGTCAGGATCTTTGCCTGGGATGGCCAGGAAGCACAGGACCATACATGTCCCACAACACACACACAGAGATGGTCTGAATGGATTAGCCGAGGTCTAATCTGAAAGATTTCTGGCCCCTAGGTGATGAGGGAAACTTTCTCCTCATTCAGATATTGACTCTCATTTTCAAAGAGAACAATTTTGAAATGGAAACAAGAATACAAAATTAGACACCTTTCTCCATGGAGTTCTTGTGCCCTGTGAGATGCTCTGAGCATCCTGCAACACTGCACCTGTCCTGTGGATGTGCCTCCCAGATTGCTTTTCTCACACACTTTAAGGAACAAGTATACAGAAAGAAAACCACAAGGAGATATCAAAGAAAACATTCTGTAGAGTTAGCCTTGAAAGCTCGGAAAAATAATGCCTTGGGATTGTTTGCTGGAAACACAGGCCTTTCAACTGAACCAGCTCAACAGACAAAAGGAATAAGTAAAACAAACACTGTTTTTACAAAAATTTTCCATAAATTCAGTGACTGGTTATACACGCTGCTCGTTCACCAAAGCCCCAGGGCTGAATCAGCAGAAATTCATATGGGAGTTTATGGGTTTACTAGATATCTACAATATTTATTAACATTACACACAAAGGTATGAAACAGCCTCTCCGCACATTTATGAACACAGAAGAGAGCACACAGCTGCTGAGAAATACAGCCATCAGCTGTCAACTGCCCCACTACTCTTTGAAAGTAAATTTAAGTCTTTAGATGGATTAAAAAAAAAAAGGGCAGCCACAATAAATAGCATCAGGATTTGCACCATATATTCAGGAACGTAAAACTATCGCGTATTCCTAACCATAGAAATGTCTAAATGAATAGCAATAACCAGGGTAATTCTATTATCCACAGGCAGTGAGAGGCATTGTAAACACTCTAACAGCACATTCATCTCCTGCAATAAATTAGGGATCGACAAAGTAAAATTGAATTTCAAAGATAAATGATAGAAAACGATGTACATTTTACTTGGAGATGTAAACAAACATATCATTTTATATAATTACACATGTAAACCTCTAATTTAGAAAGACTGTATTCTGATCTAAATGAATGATACTTCATTGAACAAGAACGAGAACCCACCAGGCGAGCCTGTGCTATTATGTGGAGGACTGCTGCTTTATTGTTTTTCCTGAGGTGACAATGAGAGTGGAACGACCTTTTTGAAACAAGCTAGGTATAAAAAATGATTGCTTTTTAAAAACAGTTACATTTTCTAATGCATGGTTATGTCAGGAAAAAAAAAAAAAGAGAGAGAAGCTAAAGCAAAACCTTTTTGTTCTTCTTTCCTTGTCCCTTCTGTCTCTTGTTAGGAGTTCCATCAGCTTATTGCTGAAAATATCAAAACTCTGAACGAAATGCACAGCAAACATTCACTTCAATGAAGATTTTGGATTATGTTTTCCTTTAAAGGCAGATTCTGGCTTTTTTTTGTTCCTAGAATATGTTTAAAGTGACAATATGGTGTGCCAGTCTGTTCCGCCTGTAAAACAGGGGACTTAGAGGGACTCCCTTTCATTCTTCAAAACTCAGCCAGTACAGTCCTAAGGAACTGCAGGCAAAGCCACTACTTTTCTAAATATTCTCCCCTTGTGGAGTGGCCAGGTTTTGTGTTCTGTGTATTCCTCCTGGAAGGTTATTTGCACATATGACTGTTGAATACCCTGGTTTCCAGACTGCATTAATGATCAATTTGCACCTCCATTCTGGTCAAGTAAACAAGTCAAGCTGTATTGGCTCCCTCTCACCTAATGAATTTGCTGTTACCTTTCCTGCATTACAGTTCCCTCCTAAGCCTGATGGATGGAGAACACTATGCTCCAGATAACATCTACACAGCCACACTAGAGCAGCCTAACTACTGATTCCTGTGGATATGTCTAGCAGGGAGCAGCAATCTCGTATTAGTCCTCAAACAGGCTGTTTATTTTACTCCATCAATGAATTTCTACTCTTCAAACTCCCCAAGATCCTTTCTTTGGGTTTTTTTGTGGGTTTTTGTTTTTTTTTTTTTTCTTTTCCCCAAACCTTACAGTTTGGATGATGCCTTCCAACCCTGGGTGAGCACAAACTCCCTCTTTTGAAGCCAGCATCACTGAAGAAACCACCAAATAAGATAATTTGTCTAGCCAATACTTGAGATAATCTATGTATGTCCTTCAGCATGCAAATTCCTTATTCAAGACTCATCATTTTTATTTCCTCTTTAGCCAGGCCCATACGCAGCATCAATTCACCAATTAATCTCTGCGTCCTCGTGCCTCATAAATTCTGCAGTGCATCCGTATCAAATGCATTACTGAAGTCCACGTAGATGACATACAAAGTATTTCTTAGAACATCATTTATCTTACCCATGACATCAAGATAGGCCGATACAATTTACTTCTGGTAAACCCATGAGCACTTTTATCCCGTTTTCTATTTATTTCCATGTTTTTAATTATACTGTCCTTCAAAATACTTTTGAAAGCCCTGCAGTTGACAGAGGTCAGACAAATAGTTCTGTGACTGCAAGGCTTATTTCTTCACCCTGTCTTTCTGCTCTTTGGTGCTGACATTTTATTTGCTATCTCCCAGCTGCATGGCTTAAATCTCAGATTTTATAATACCCCTCAGCAGTTACTTGCCACAGGAGTAGTATTTAAGGTGCTAATTCTTTCACATTTCTGGAGTAGAAATTATCATAGTTATCCTCACTTGATATAAGAGTGATGGCAGTGAGGTGTGTTTGGCCAGGAAGAAGCCAAATCCAAATTTGCTGTGGACAGCAGGATAAGGTCTGCAAAGGCTGCTGTATCAAACCACAGTCACCACCTAACTACGGTCACTTTGGACTGCAAATGGCTTCAGGCATCTCACAGTGATGTGCTTCTTGAACTCAGGTGGGATGAAACTCAAGGTGCAACCCAAAATGCCTGCCCTCTAAAATGATCCCTCAGGACCTATTCTTAAGATTGCAAACACAGTCTGCAGTCCATAGCTGCAATACTTATATGATAATATTCAATGCACCCAAGCTGCACTGGCCCCTCTAGCACAACTGATGAGCAATTTCTCTGTGCTGTCATTGTTGCCTGAGTCATCTCTTGGGGCTGTGATGCTCTGGAAGAACTGAGCAAATGCCCTTGAGGGACTGTCCCGCAGGCGCTTAGCTCTTCTAAAACACTTCACAGATAAATTCATGCTTTGTAGGATAAGAAGGTTTTCAAGTTCAAATCCTATATTTAGGCTCAAACAAATACATAAGAATAGAAATAGCACTCAAATCTTCTTTTGCTTTCTTCCCTTCCGAAGCACAGTGCCACCTAAAAACCTAATTGCTAATACGATGCCTCAGCACAGATTTTAACATCTCCCTGATCTCTTCCATTTTCAGGGAGAAATTACAGAATTCTATTTGGGTTATAATTAGCATATCATTATTAGAGGCAAAAATAGCTATAAATATATCTAACTGGTGGCTAGCTTAGTAGCCAGCACACATCATCATTAAACAATTTTCTTTAATTTTTTTGTGCACAAAGGCCTCATAATTCTGCAAAAGAAACGACCAAGCCTAACTAGACTCTGCATATAATTTATGCTAATTAATTTCACTGTTTGCAGGAATGAAGACAATGTAGTATCTGCGGCAAGGGTAGTGGTGGTGTCACTTTCAGTGGAAAGTGGCTATGCAAATATTCCACACCTTGGACCTGGATACCTCATGAATTCTTGTTTGATCTCCTTTTCTGGCATACTATGACAAAAGAAGGAAAAAAGAGTAATAAAAAAGTCTCCAATGTATGCTTTTGTATAAGACATGCATAGGTCACAGCACGATGAAGTCCTGGAATTTTCCCTTCTCACTTGTGGAGGAGGTACAGAGGGTGTGCAGGGCAAAGCTGTCAGCTCCCTGCCCCACCAATCTACACATCCTCACTACCTTTTAAACAGAAGTCATTTTGCATTTTTCCCTCAACCAAGCACTTTTCTCAACAACAGAAAAACAACACCAGCTTTTACCCCAAATGTATTTAAAAAACAAAAAAACAAACCGAAAAGGTGCCGATCCCTCATGACCATCAATTGTGTCCAGCTCAGTAAAGCACAATGGTGAGAGTGGTGCCCTGAGCTACCTGCAGATTCCCCAGGTCAAGTCAATCTCATCTTCATCTCGAATAAGAAAATGATTCATTGCTGAGGTGATCTTGCTGATGGGGAGGTAGAACACAGAGCTGTGGAAAGAAGCCTCACAGAAAAGATATATGGCCCTCTTTCACAACATTCAACTCACACTCAGCACTGTCAAGACCTGCCTTACCTTCCCCAAGATGGTCTCCAGCCTGAGAAAGCAAACTGAGACACCTCTGTTAGATTTCCAGCTCACCCTCTGTAACCTTACATGGGACATTTAATGTCTCTGTGCTTCAGCTTCCCCTCCCATAAAACTGAGATAATGGATATGTTTCTTAGTAAAGTGCCTCGTGACCAAAAATGAAAAAAAATTACTTCTATAAGGTATTATTAACTAACAATATCTTAAAGCTCAGCAGTAACAGCACTAAGCATTTTCTAAAATTTGTCTGTTTTTTGCTTCTCTGAGCACAGATTTATAAACTGTTATCAAAGGGTAAAATACAGTGTTAGGTGTGACTCCCACTTCAGCAGTTCAGCACATAACAAACAGCAAAAATGCATAGCAAACCTAGAGCAGGAACAGTAGCTGCTTTTCTCTGTGAAGCCAGCCCAGTGCCCCAGCCTTGTGAAACAGCCCAGCCCTTGGCATAAATCCAAGTCTCCTTCGATGCCTTCCTCTTGCACAGGTCCCTTTTAGAAATATGATAGATATGGATGAAACAGGAATGGAAACATGTATGCGTGAAAGCACTCATGGAAACAACAGTCAGGTTTAAAGGAATGGTCTATACTGATAAACCAAGGAGACATCTGGGGAACATGCTGTTTACATCTGGGCACACAGCTCTGATAAGGTTCCAGCACTGACCTGTCAGCAGGAGATCTGTGGTTTGGTGACATGAGGAGGGTAACAAGGTTCCAGCACATCACCTATACTATCATGCTATGAAAAGGACAGATGGTGCCCTTAAAGAGATCCAGGATGAGACAAAGAGAGTTAGCAATGAGCTACAGAAGCAGAAATAAGCCAAATTGCAATGCAAAGTCCTGTTAAGTCATAAATGTTGTAGAAGACCTGTTTAAAACAAGACCTGTTCAGTTCCTTGTGGGTCAAGAAGAACTCAAGAGACACCTTGAGGACTTCAGTTTCCCACAAGATTCATCTTCGCCACAGCACTTGGATACCCATGCCTTGGTGTGCAGAGTATAAGAAAAACCAAGTTCCAGAACAAATCAAATCAAATCAAATGCCCTTCTGCCTTCACAAGGTCTCACACTGAGTTTGTGATAATTAACTGTGACACTCTTATTTCATCTAGTTTTAATCTAGGCAACTTCTCACTAAAATGGATGCCATGTTTAACTATCCTGCTGACCACAAGCTGCGGAGAACCATGAGGATAATACATCCACCCATTGTGAAACCTATTCTGTGCTAACCTATCATGACTCAAAAGCTGGTTGTTATTGCACTACTGGATACAAAGGCTCCCAGGCAGAGTGGGACGCTTGGTGTGCTCATTTGCATCTCATTACCCAGCATGCTCTTCCTCCTCAGTGCTATTTTCATAGTGGCATTGTTGTCCGAGCCCTGGGAACAAGTGAAAAGATTTGGTGACTTTGGATGCATGCAGTTCTTTTCTATTTGCTTTGCTCTCCCTTTATAATGAAAGGTTTTGCAAAGTGGTTAAAATGAATCGATTTTCCATTTTTAAGGCTGTATAGGTGTGAGTTTGTTTCTTTGTTTTTCTTTTTTCTTGGGTTTATTTTTTTTTCCAGCAGTTTAAGCTATCAGGAGCAAATCTTGAATAACAAATAAGATTACAGAAATGTGAGCCTAATATTCCTCTCTACAAGGCACTCAAGCATGAAGGTTTTGATCGAAGAGTAAGAAATGAGATTTAACTTCCTTCTGATTTAAGTTTCATTTGTACAAAGAACCTGTTTCAGCAAAATGTGATTGCAAGCTCATTATTCAGTGAAGGGCAAATATCTTCAATTGCAATCTAGTAAGATCAGCAGCTTTTTCTGTGTTACAAGCCTCAGTGAAGAGAACTGAACATACTGGCTTCTGTCATTGTCTACATCTGAGACTGTGATGATTTTACCCTGTCCAATTCATTTCAAAAGCTGTAGCTTCCAATTAAATGTATAAGTTGTCAGCCAGAGTAAGTGTCTATCATTTGAGCCAGATCAGTTTTGGTTTCTGGCAGTTTTACTGCATCAAAGGGTTGATTTACAGATCAGTTACATTTTCTTTTATACAGTACTGAAGGGAATAAGACTGCCTCAAACATGGGACTCAAAACAACACTGAGTTACCTGTTTTCCATAGTTTTTAGTATGTTTCAACAAGTTGGAAATAAAACTTCATTCTTCAGTGACGTGATAGTTTTCAACATGCACTTTAAAATAATTTTTAAAAAAAGACTCTAGGCAAATCTGAAAACCTTAAAATCATGTTCTTTAACAACATCTAGCACACAAAGATTACATTGTACCCTATAAATGTCAACGAATTCAGCACTAAAAGCCTGTGTGTGGTATGAAGTTAGCCCCTTCTTGGGTTAAAAGGATTTCTCCCATTTTACAGATAAGGAATCTTAGCTATAAAAGTAAAACTACATGTTGAAGACTGGTGCTGTGAATAGCAGAAGCACATTTAAAACACTTCAGTCTCTCAGGTTCATGCTTTAAGAATCTGAGCAATTTTGAGAGTCCTCCTTGAGATAAATAATGTAGGTAAAAAATAATGCAAAAATACTTGACATGGAGTCTCTATGCAAGGAAGAACTATGAGTTAGGGGGGGGTTTAAGGCTAAGACTCAGTACCTCCTTAAAATATGCAGAGCATTTGCTCCTCGGGCTCCTTGTGGCAGGAGACTGAGTGGCATTTCACAGCAAGATCCTGTGACCATGCTTTGAAGTGTTTGTGCTGTATAACCCTTGATGAATCAATTAGGCCTCCTCACTCAACCAAATTATTCTTTTTACTTGCAGTATTGTTTTTACAGCAATAGCACAGCCCTAAATCTAGAAACTGGTCCTGTAGAATTCAAAAGGATCAGGTTATAACTGCTGTAGGTAGTGTTTGGTGAACTTGGAACACCCAGAAGTAAAAGGTAAATGGATAAGGTTTTAAAAACACTTAAGATACTTTAAAATCTTAAATCACCATCAGGTAGCTTTTTAACAGCTCATATCTACGAGGCACACGGAGCTAAGAGCCACTGTGTGAGGAATCACGGAAACATTCAGGAGCTGGGAACAGAGACTGGAGACTGCTTGGCAGCTGGGATGGGGCTCCATCAAAGTCAGGACAGCCACTGATCTAATCCCAGGAACTAAACCCCACTGTTTTCAAAAGGGCCATGATATCTGGTAACAGTGACAGACAGAACTGAGTGAACTGCTGAGCACCTGGGCAATTCTGGTGGCTTCTTCAAAGAGTGGTGATGGCGGTCCAAAACCAGGAGTGCACAGAGAGCTACAACAGCCTTTTCTCTTCCAGAAGAAATGCTGTATGAGCAGCCAGAAATGAATCAAGGTAGCCACAGTGTAAAGTAGCAAAATAATCAACAAGAGTTCATTAAAAAGTAAAATGGACAGTTAAATCAAAGTTCACTAAGACACCCAATGCCCCAAAACGGTTTTGCTTTGTCAGTTAAAGGAAAGAGGACAAAGAAGTGAGAGTAAATTCATTTTCAGAAAATGAATTGTTCCAAGAGTCAGTAATATTTCTGCAGCCACAATCCCAAAGCCTCTCTGAGCCATGGGCCAGCACAGGTGCCATGGAGCAGAACAGGACTCTTCTTAACCAGGACAGGTAAGACTCACTGTACTTGCATCCTACCTGGTTGACAAACATCCTTGAACAGTCAAAGCAAAGAAGCAGGCAACTCTTAAGCATGATTTATATGGATTTTTTTTAGATATCCAAGCTAAGAGGAGATAAAATGTAGTTTAGAGGCATCTCTCCCTCTCCAGTCACCATAAAGGCAGTTTACAGATAGAGCAGATCACTACAGTTTGGTAGAGAGAATCACAGCCTCTATGTCCTAAGAAAAAATCCCCACAAGGCAGATGAGGGAGGCAAAATAGGATTGCCTCTTACCCCTGCAGATCCTACTGGATTTGGGGCTACCAGCATGGCTTTATGGCATGTATTAGAGCAGCCCCAGAAAGCTGTGAAGCAGCTCTCCGCCTCTTATTTTAGGCTACATCACTCTCTTTCCCATCACTGCTATCTCTCCAGGAGGGTCTGCTGGCTGGCCTTTGCCTGTCTCTGTGCAGGAAGGGACCCCTCCTGCCCCGTGGCTCAGATGGGTCCTTCATTCCCCAGCCACTGCAGTTCAAGGAGGGAAGATAGCACCTGCGACCCCTATTTCTGCTGCCGCCATAAATTCAACTTTCCATTAAATTTTTATTTCTAGGTCAAGACAGCAATGATAGATTAAAAACAAAAATAGCTGAGCATTCAGTATGGAAGCTGTTGCAGCACAGCACCTCCAGCCTGCCAGAGCCCAGCCAGCCTCCAAGTATGCCAGTTATTGATTTTTGTACCAAAACATTTACACTGGCACAACCCCCAGTGAGTGTAATTATATGGGTATAAAGGTGCATTATACTGGCATAGATTATGAGATAAACAAGCTCATTTATACTGCTGTAACTGCATTCACTTTGTGGTATTTGTACCGCATTAATGATACCAGTGTACTTAAAGCAATACAAGTCGTGTCTACAGACAAGACCTCAGCCTGATGGTAATTAACACGGGCATTTCCAGCCACCCTGAGCAGCTGAGGTTAGTGTTAGAAATAGCAACTGACCCATAACAATTTGCAACAGCATCAGAAACCTCTACAAAACAGCTCCACCTTCAATTGCTTTTTCCACATTTGCAGGAAGGAAGTTTATTGTGCCCCTTTTACCAGGCGGCCCCAAGAGCTAAAAGTTGCTTGTGGCCACTTTTCTCTTGCGTCTGGACAGCAAAACAAAACAAAACAAAAAATAATCGATTCACCCAGCGACATTTTGCTGTGAAAGAGTGAAGGCAACACAAAAACGCTGACAGAAGCGGTGGTTAACCCTGTGCTACCCTTATTGTTCCTCATTCCCCAGCTCCGAGCGCTGGAGCAGCCCATGGAGCACGGGAAAAGGGGCTCTGCCATCTGTTGCTAGGGCTGACATCAGCCCTGTGTGCTCAGGCATTGCTCCTCGGGGCTGTGTTGGTGTTATTAATCAGCACCAGCCCCGCGCTGGCCCATTCAGCAGTGCCTCGGCTGTCAGCGCTGGAGAACCTCACTGCAAAAAGGAGCTGCCAAAGCGCTCGGCCTCGCTCGGAGAGAGGCTTGGACATACATCAAGATTGCTTCAGAGTGTTTGTCAACTCATCCTGGGAGAAAGTGCGCCCTGCATAGTACACAATTTAACAGAGAGAGAACAAACAATCCCAGAAAACCACCCCCATCTCCCATAAGCGCTCTCCACAGGTTAAACTTCAAGCCACAGAAAACCAAATTGCTCTTTCCCTGAAAACAGGTCTGCCAAGAGGCTGCTGAACCCATCAAAGTGATAATGGACACACATCGCTCAATTTTTTTCCTGAATAATACTAGCACAATCTCACAGGAAACAACAAAAAAATTCCTTAACCAGAAAAAAATAAAAGGAGATTTAATTTAAAAATGGGCTGCCAATGCAGACAGGGAGCAATGTTTCCATAGGACAATTGGGGAACAGAGGCACAGAGGGGCTTACTGATTTCCTCAAGGTCAAACATATAGAAATGCACAAGCAAGGAAAGACTGACGCACTGGCTACAAATACTGCAGCAGCACAGATATCAACTAGACACATGGACTCCCCATTCCAACCATCTTTTCCAACCGTATTTTCCCAAATGTCCGAGTGGGGTCATGCAATACTAGCAAAAACGAAGGGCATGTCATGTTGGAAATACATAGGGCATAAATATGGAAAACGCTGAACAGAGCTGACATATATTGAACAAGCTTCTGGAAATATTCAAATGTCTGTAAGGAGTTGTTTGGGGTTTTATCCTTGGGGAAGAAAAGGGAAACAAATACAAATTTCTTTTACAGGCAGCAGATCTGTTTGAAAAATCAGTAATTCTTTAAATGTGAAACATCAGATGAGAGTCATCTTGAGACTAAGACACTTGAATTTAGGTGTCTGCATGTGATCTAGAGAGCTCATCAGTGCGTGTTCAACTTGGTTTCCACACATAAGCATCTATGGCTTTGGGTACATCTGGCTCCTAGCCACAGCACCCTCAGGACTTCTCATTTAGCACTCCATGCCCTCATCCAGAGTGCTTTTCTCTCAGTTTGAAGGGTGAGAAGAAAATGTTATTTTTCATACATGCTCCTGTAACACAGTGATGGGGACAAGTTACTCAAGGAAAAATTTAGGTTCCCACGTTCAGTGATTTTATTTTTTTGTCTTATATGGCTCTTTTCCAGACCCTACCTGGCATCAAGCTAATTCATACCTTCCTACACTGCCCAGCACTAGTGATAGACTCACTCCCAAGTGGTTTTGACAAAATTAGGCATCAAAGGAAGTACTTTTCTCACTTTCCAGCAGTTGTGAAGGGTTTTTTTTTTTTGTTAAAAATCCCCAACCAAAACCCACTCACACCTTTTCATTACAGTGTTTTTAATTTCAATGTTTTTTTCTCTAAAATTAGGAGTTTGGATTTGAGGATCCCACTGTGCTGTCTAACAGTCTTTTTTCATGCCTTAATGCAATCCAAGTTCTCCCAGAATCTCACAGACAAAATCTACTGCTCAGAGGAAGCTGTCTTAGTGGGTTGTCCATCCCAGGGGAGTGGAAGCTGTAGTAAAGGCATTTAGACTGCTTCTCAAAAAGAACAAAGAAGTATTTTAAATGTTGATTTTTGATCCCCAAACCCCAAACGTGTATTTTTAAATGGAAAAAACCCCAAACGACCCCACAAAAAAAATTCCGTCAGTCTCTCCTTGCTTTCTACAGTGATATATTGGATGATGCTCTCAGGCACATGGTGTGATTCTTGGGGGTGTCCTGTGCAGGGCCAGGAGCTGGATTGTAGGTCCATTCCAACTCAGGGTATTCTATGATTTTGTGATTCTATATAACTTTGAGGCATGTCACCAACTGAAAATCCTCCTTTGCAGAAGTTGTTTCTTGGCTGATAATGTTTGTTTTCTGTTATCCCCTGACAAATAGGACCAAACTGGAAGGACTAAGAAGCCAAGTTAGACCCCAACTAGCCCTTGAATAAGTGTGTGCTCAGGGCTGCAAGTGGATATATCTATTTTCTTTCTTTTCCCCATACTCAGTCACCACAACAGCAGCTTCTGAGCACCAGCAGCTCACTTTTTGTCTGTCCTCTTATCCTTAAGGAGGAAGCAAAGGGTTGGCACTGGACAAGCGTCTGCAAGAGGGTACTGTATCTCCATTCTTGCTCCACACTGCCCTTTCCACAGGAATGATACCATCAGAATATACAACCTTAAGTGGAGTTGTTTCATAGCTCTGCATTAAAACTTCTAAGGGAAAAAAAAATCACACCCAGTAATTTCATCAGACCTACATCATGGCAGCACATTCTGTCACAGGAACAGTGTTAATATTTCAGTGGATATGATTCCAAACACCCTAGAGAACGAAAGTCATCTTGTCTGGTTTTGGCTAAGTAAATCTGGGTGTCCTGTCTAAATCTGTAATCCAGATTTCTGCTGTAAAACACACAGAAGGGCCTACTGGGCAGTCTGGACTGCCTCTCTCTTCAGTACCTGCAGATCAGTCTGCATGCCTGGCTTAGCACAGAAGCCTAATTCTGAAACAGTGACACTAATTAAATAAATGGAGATTGAGAGGAGACCTTGTGGCAGTCTACAACTTCCTCACCACGGGAAGCAAAAGGCAGGCACTAATCTCTTCTCTGCAGTGCCCAGTGACAGAAGCCAAGGGGACGGCCTGAAGCTGTGTCAGGGGAGGTTTAGGCTGGATATCAGGAAAAGGTTCTTCACCCAGAGGGTGCTTGGGCATTGAACAGGCTCCCCAGGGCACTGGTCAGAGCACCAAGCCTGCGGGTCCAAGAAGCGTTTGGACAATGCTCTCAGGCACATGGTGTGACTCTTGGGATGTCCTGTGCAGGGTCAGGAGTTGGACTCGACAATCCTTTGTGAGTCCTTTGCAATTCAGGACGTATGATTAATCACATCCTTCAGCATCACCACCACAAAAGCTGTCCTAATCGCTCTTTGCTCTCCTCTCTCCCCTTTTGCCCATTCCATATATTTAGTAGACACCCTGGGCAGCAGCATGCTGGTATTCAGGAGTCTTGGGTTTCTTTTTGGCAATTTAGTCCTAAGTTTTAGCTGTTTATACAGGAAGACTTAATGAATACGGTTACTTGTGTGAAAACACAAGCATCTGTGGTTGTGATTACGGCTAAATTCAGCCTGCAACCTCAGCTGTCAATAGTTTATCATCTTCTAAAGAACGTAATAAAACTAAATCACATCCTCTAATTATAAAGAGACCATTTTGAGAGGCCTGAAAGAGGTGACCTGCACCTCCTGGGCGGGAGTGCGCTTGCTGCGCGACCTTCCCGTCACCCGCAGCCTAACGAAGCAGGAATAATTGGGAGATTCCCTGGGATGTCACCTCTCCGGCTGCGCTTGCCGCTTCTCCAGGCTGTCATCGCGCTGCCGCCTGCTCGCAGCGATCGCTGCTGGCACGGGCCCCGCTCACCCCACGCTGCATTATTAGCAAGCTGTCAGACACCGGCGCCGCAGAGCGCCCGTGCCAACGCGCACCGAGTTATAGGGGTGATCGTGTTGTTTGCTAGGTAAAAATAACTGAACTCTTGGAGTAAAAATAAAACCACAACACAAAACTCTAGGCTTTGGTTGAACGCTGTTTTTCTTTCTTTGCCGGTGCCAAGCTCAGGAATGGGTTTATGAGGTGGGTACAAGCTGATGTTGAAGAGTAGTGATTTATTTGCTGATTTATTCTCTCTGCAAGCCCACAAGGGTTGCTAGGGGCAAATACTTGCTATGTTATAATTGCTTTTTATAGGCCAGATAATGCCTGTAAACCAAGCCCTGAGTAAGGACTTGAACACAACCTCCACCCCAGGGAGAGCAGCTCCAGGAGGCACCATGGCTCAGACACAAACTCCTGGGTCCCACTTATCCCCACACTTCCCTGCCATGTCCCCAGGGCAGTCACCCACCATGGACCAATGGCAGTAACACATCCTGGCACAGCTCCCTAGGCCCTGGCTCCTGGGGAAGCCCAGAAGCAGGAGGAGAAGAATCCCATACAGTCCTCATCCCCCTGCTCCCAGCACAGGAATGGAACAGTGAGCAGCGACCCTCTGCACACTACACCCTGTGCTTGGAGCAGCTGAAAAAGGAGCAGGGGGATTCGCACTCTCCCGTAAAAAATATCCATCAAAGTCGAAGTCCAGCTGTCAAACAGTTAATTCCTTTATACCATCTTCCCCTACATAAGGAACAGCCTCTCAGTTCAGTTTTCAACCTAACACCTCATTCAAATCTCTCCTGGAGCCCATAAAAAATCTGTGAAAGGCAGTAAATATTTCAGGAAGAACAAGTCCAAGTTCCTTCCCTGTAACCAGCTCAACATACACTCTCTTCTGCTTCTTCTGTTTCAGTTGTAAACCCAGGATACAGGAACACTATCAATTTGCAGCAACGACCACTGCTGAAGTATCACAAAGACAACGGGATAAAAAACCAATTTACAACTAAGTTGAAACACTTAGCAGCTGATCTCCTCTCTGTGCCCATGATACAATAACCAAAATTTCCCCTTCTAGCATAACCTAGCTTAGGAGCTTGGATCCTGTACCTCACAGCACCATGCCTGTATCTGCGCATGTAGCATGTGATGGAATTTTTCCAAAGGATATGCATTCTATTTAATGGAAATAAAATACCACCATGTAATTCCTATCCTCTTCAAAGGACTGAATTTAAGATTCATTTACAGACACAACTCAGAAAAACAGAAAAAAAAAAAATCTATGTCATTTCCAGCAAAAACTGAGAAACAGGCACTTGGTGTGTTTCTTGGGGTGTCCTGCACAGGGCCAGGAGCTGAACTCAATGATCCTAATGAGTCCCTTCCAATTCAGCATATTCTATGATTCTATGATGTTTTTCTGAAACATTTATTGATTGCTTATACAAATGGTCAACACCTGACCTGAAAGCAGCATTTAAATCACCTTAATTTTTTAAACTGGCACTGAGGAGAACAATTTCACACATAACCATCCTGATACTGAAGATCTATTTTACTAATATGAGCAAAAGTTGGGTAGATGCTGGATGCTGAGATAATGATATTTCCTGTCCCCAAAACATCTCTGAGAAATATTATGGTGAACAGTATACTGGACTTAATTGGCTTTGTCATATCAACTCGCTACTTGGCAAAGGGATAAATGATCAGTCACCTGCATCCATTCTTGTCAAACCTCATCATGTTTCCTAACATAGGCGTAAGAACTGATGTGCTGCTGATGTTTCTACCTTCACAAATCAGAGACAAATGCTAAAAGGAGTGATCGTCAATAACCAGGGCTTGCACCTGCTGAGCTGCTCCATTCTCTTCCTCATCCTTGCAAGATCCGCAGAAACATCTAGGTCAAACTGTTGCTGGAAAGAACCAGGAAAGGCTGCAGCCCTGCATAGCAGCAGTGCATTGGAATGCTGACAATGTCTCACTCTGAGCCAGCTCACCAAGCAAACAAGTCTGCACATGAAAGAATTTTAAGTAACTGACATTAAGGCTCACCAGGACAATTAGAGCTGTTGTGCTCTTAAGCATAAGGGTAAAAACAATATTTCAACAACTACTTTTAATTTTCAGATGTAATAATCTGGGGTGCCACAACTGAGGGTACCTTAAAAATGTTTTTCAAGACTGAAAAACTACATCTTCTGAAATCAGATCATTTTGGGTGCCCCTAAACTGAAGTAACTGAAGTTCCTAATGAACTGTTTTCATAACTGGTTTGAATTAAACTATTGCCTTTAAAATACGGGCAGAAAATATTTCTGTGTTAATATCTAGCACGTGGGCACAACTCCTAAGAGTCGGTCCTATCCGCTAAACTCCTCTTTTCACGGTGACGTCGGGCACAAATTTTACCATATCCAGTGTCCCTCCTTTCACTCACTGAATGAAAATTTGTGCTTACTGTCTAATGAAATGATAGTTTTAGAGGTCTTCTCCAGCCTGAGTGATTCTGTGATTCAATGCTTAGCCACCAATGCTTACATCCCTGGCTACAAATGTCTGGCTCACAGGGAAGGACAACCTACAGCTGAAAGCCACCTCCTGCAGTGGAGCAGGCTTAGTGCTTGAGCCACTTCTTCACACCCAGTGCCTGGGAATGCTGCTGGGAGAGATCTGGGCAAGAGTGCCCACCTCTGCCAGCAATGGAAAAAAGAAATCCACGAGGAGATAAAAAGCTGAAGGTGCCTTAGCAATCTTTATGCACATTGAGGCAATATCAGAATCTTGGCTGCTGCTGCTGCTACTCTTTAGACAACCTGGGGAGCACATAAAATGGGGCAGAATGGAGAAGAACGGCTAAAACTATTGGTCCTCTTCAGGTAGAAGAGTGGGGGAATCCAGACAAGAAAGATATGAACATATCTGTATACACATACAAATAATGAATGCAAGAACAGAGCTCTGAGGCTACAACCTTTATAGGGCTTGTGGAAAATATACCAGGCTTCTCTCTTGAATAAGAATGGGAGAAAAGCAAGAAGCAATGATGATGGTGGCCTCTACATGTGAGGCAGCTGATGGATAAGGCAGACCTGTCTGACTCTCCTATTAAGGAAATTTTACAAACATCTGTACCTGATACACTTGTCAGAACATGATGAGTCCAGATAGTCAGTGATCAGGCTGACAACTGCATCAGTTTCTCTTTCGCTTGGGTAACTCCAAGGAGTAATCAAAGCTGCTGTCAACCAGAAGTCATTATTTAAATTTGGGGATCAAGCATATCTCTTCTCAGTAGTTCCACAACCACCTGGTTCAGTGCCTGTTTGCAAATGAGATGGTATTTTCTCAGCCTAAGTTTATCTGAGATTTACACTTGTGCTTATCCATCTGGTCTTATGGGATAATTCTTGGACATCTTTTTTTTTTCTCCTTATTCCTAATGCATTCATTGCTTATTTAGTTAACTTGAGAAGTATATCAATTTACTTTGCCCTTACAATTAAGCATTGCAGAAATCAACTTCTTCATTTGAAGATGTTAAGCTGTCCCTTTAATAGACAAGAATTATGATGATCATGAAAAATCCCTATGCCATTAATACAGTATACACATGTATACTGTTAACAGCAAAGTTAGGAGATTAATGGGTCATTTTGACAGTACTGGTTTTTAGTGGGCAGTATCATTGTGTCTCATCATCTCTTTTTCTACTAAACCACCGGGCCATCAGTAAGAGTTTCCAAAAGTCTATCCTCAACCCAGGGAAAACAGCTTTCTCTATCTGTGGATAAGATGCAGTTTACATTAAGGATAGGAATGGCATACATAAACTACAATTAACTACACTTTTTAAGACAACACAGCAACAATTCAGTGAAATATGACATCTATGTTGGACCAGGAGGAAGGATGTATACAAACTTGACTTTGAGCTTCCATATCCACACTTCTTGTTTTTCAGTTTTTGCACAGAATATTTTTCTTCTCTGTCATACACATAAGGATGCAAAAAAGTGAGTAACCTGTAGCTACATGGACCAATTTTTTTTGTTTGTTTTTCAGGAGGATCTAAAGTAATATATGCTTGCACCTATGAAACTAAAAGATCTGTCATGGCCAGACATCATAGCTAGCAATCAGTAGCTCACTAGATCTCTATTCAAAGTTAAAACTGTATTTGCATCCACCTGGACAGTGGGGAAAAGCAAAAAGAGAAGCAAAAAGACTGCTAACAGTGGAGTTATAGCTGTCGTGCAGGTCTTCCCTTCTGCAACCCTGTAGGCATGGCTCTGTGCCAGGGCCACTGGGATCTGAAAAGAACCATAGACTCACAGAATTGTTTGGGTTGGAAGGGACCTTAAAGAACATCTAATTCCAAGCCTCCTGCCATGGACAGGGGCACCTTGCACTAAACCAGGTTGCACAAAGCCCCATCCAAACCAGCCCTCAGCACTTTCAGGGATGGGGACTGTGAGCTTATCTTTACAAAGGCAATAAAACCAGGGATTAGGAGGCACTACTCTCTTCCTCGCTATGAAGAGCTCTTAATGCTTGCAAAACACAGAATACACTGCAAGCAATCTTTATTGATGCAGGTCTAAAACATGAGATGCAAGTCTGAGAAAACTGTAGGGGGGTCAGCACATCTCAAGACAGGACTCTGGGGCATTAAATATAAATGCAGTAAGTTTAGTAATAAAAACATTGGAAAAGTGAATGGACAAAAATGTTAGTTTCCATTTGTTAGGTTTTGTAGAGAAAAATAACCAGTATGATTTACTATTTGGCAATGTAACTGAAGACAAGAGCTCTCGTTCTCCAATTTTACACTACCCTAACTCTGCTGACTCCTCTGTGGCCACTTCCTATTCATGGTATTGTAATTTGGATGAGAATTAGACCAAGCATCCTCATGAAATTTTAATTAAACACTCAGCACAAGCACTTAAGAACATTTTTAAAACTGCAGCAAGTGAAGACAAGTACAGAGCAATCGGTTGGGAATGCTGCTGTAACACTGAGAGTTGCTGTGTCAAACCTGTTTTTGAAAGACTGAAGCAGCCCCAAAGAATACATCACTGACACAGAAAATTACCAAACATTTATAAATAATACAGTATGCTCGAACCTATCACACTGCAAACAAAACAGATCAGCAAGCTATCGAGCAGCTGATGAGAGAGGAAGACACAAAGTCAGCCAGCCTGAAGGCAGCACTGGAGTCAGCCAACTGATGACAACTGGTGTCAGCGACAGGGCAGGTGAACTGAGGTTTTAACAAGGGTGTAGCAAGGGGGGCTGCAAGGGTGTGAGGTGCCTTCATGGTCCTGACTCTTCTTATAACTGCTTCAGGCTCCTGAAGCTACAGCCATGGCTGACACCCTCAGCCGCCGGCAAATTCTGCGAGAGAAATCAAGGTAGAGGGAGCGGGGTATGAGGAGTGAAAGGAAAAGTGTGATGCCAGAGACTAGCTCCAGCAGCAGAGTGGAAGTGACATTGAAAGCAAGCTTCACAGACAAAAGACAAATGCAGTCAAGAAATCTTAAGTACTATTAAAAGGCTCTGCAAACGGATATGCCTATTGTGAGAAGCAGAGTAATTGGCTCTCTTTAACTCTGAATGTCACTCAAAGAGTTTAGCAAGATGTAATAAATAATATCTGCAAGGAGATTTCTTTTTCCTGAACTATCACTTAACAGTAATGTTAGATAATAGGCCATAATGCTACAACTGAGTGCTCCTATCAGGCAGAAATTTGGGTAAACTCACATTGCTTTATTTACAGGATTTGACCGCCAGGGTCAAATCATCACATCAAATCAAAATTGGTAATGATACTTAATGGATTCTAGCTATAGTAATGAAACCATGATGTAAAATCTACCTCCCTTCTCTTGCTGACATCCAAGTGCCACAGGCAGACTGATGCTCACTCATAAGGTACCCTTAGTTCAGCCTTTTTTTCTGTGGTAACAAGGTGACAAAGTTGCACTTCCTGATAAAAGCCCACGATCACTTTTGCACTGTGCCTGGTAAAATCCCTCAATCATATTTATATAGGCAATTTCAACAAAAATTAAAAGATGAGTACAGGTCTCATTTATACTAATTTGTTAAAACTTGTTCTAGATTTCAGAAAAAAATCCAGCTGTAGACAGGTGAGGCACAGCAAGCTGAGGCCAGTGGCAATGGATCTACCCATGACAGCAGGTGGAAGCCTCAGTACTAGGGGACAATGGCAGGGATGGCCAGTCCTGAGCTCCTGACTCTGTCTGGGGTGTGAAGCCAAAACCTTACACCTCTCCTCCTCAGAGAACATCCAACTCAAACCTCAAGGCATGTGTGCGGAACCACAATGAAACAAATTTTCTGGCTCCTCTTTATAGGTAGTGCACCAAAGCAAATACCTAAAATTTACTGGCTCTGAGAGAAAGCTTAAACTGGATCACTGATGGAGCTCTTTGGTGGAGAATCTCACCTTGGAAATTCTCCGGTTTTACGTTGGCTGTGTTAATTTAACTGTGGTTCATCAAGAAACACCAGGGCTGCCTCAGCAGTAGAGAAGAGTGTTGGAACATTCCCTTCCAGGTAAATGCTCACAGCCCTGTAACAAAAAGTTGTATTTTCCCTTGCTCCCTCTGCAAAGCTTGCTGTGCTTCACTTCTCTCCTTCCATTACAGAAAATCATTAATTCTTTTTTGACACTGAGAGTCAGCATAAAAGAAAGGGTACTGAAGGTATCATTATAGTGCATCTAACCTCGTACACTCATCTGTAAGAGGAGAAATGCCATCTTGAATCTTTGGGACGAGAGAACATTAAGCTTCCTGGGTAAGTGCTATAGCAACTGCATTATTTCACCAAAGACAGAGCTCCTCCACCGTTCTTACACCCATCTTCAAAAATAGCTTGGCAATGATAAGGTGCAGGCTGCCCAACCCATCCAATAGGCTTTCCTTTGAGAAACCGTCCTGGATCAAGCTCATCCAGTTTATATTGAATTACAATCCATACTGATCAGTCCTGTGTGGACCACAGTGGACTCAGGACCCTGGGGCAGGGTGAGTGTTCACTATTAACACAAATGAGGTGAATAACTGAAGAGACAATCAGGGTTGTGTCCAAGTAATTATGGCTTTGGGACTGCAATAGCAGATTTATATCTTTAAATTCTAAGTCTCATTAGACTTTGAAACTGATGTTTTCTGGACCCGGTCCCTAGTGACCAGTTAGCTGAAGTAGATTTCCTGTTGCCTAAGCGTGTAATAATGGGGTTTCACCACAGTAACCACCCAAGTGTCCCTTCACAGCTTTTGGAACCTGGCTTCAGAAATGCTGACTTTCTCGAGGTCCACATGCAGTTAAGCAAATCCCATCCCAGGTGTTAATTTCACACACAAAAACCCATAACTAAACCATATTTTCTGTGGCCTGGAGGAAGCGTACACACAGATCCGGGGGATTATATTACGAGGAAAGCAGATGCTGGATGCTCGGATGCTTGCTGGGAGAGCTGGAATGACCATAGGAAGAGAAAGGGGACAGCAAAAGGGATGTTTTGCCACACAGCCTGAATGCTCTTTTCCTGCCCCACCCCACTCTCAGGCACACTGCAGGTCCATTGGTTGCACACGTACAACTCTACTCCCAAGGCTAATCCCAAGCAATTTCCTACAGGCAGTTATAACACTCAAACAAGATGATCCCACAAAAATCTCCAAAGCAATTTTAGCAGGAAAACAGTGTTATTTTTTTTCTTGACAGTCTGTATTAGAAAGCAAACTCACCCTCTGAGGCTCCTACTGTACATCTTAACCTTTTGGATGCCATGGGAGGTGACAGGGCTACATGGAGTCTAGGTTGGAGAATTCACACACTTCTGTGCCATAAAATTGTTATTCTCTCCAGCTGCACCCTCTACCCACAGACTCTGGGTGACGTCCAGGAGCTATCTGTTTTCTACTTGTCATTTACAAAAACATGGTGACACAAAAGTGGTGTGAGCAAGGTTCAATGACTAGAAGATCTGGGTCCTGGTTTTGCAGTAGATGGAAAGCAGATGGTTCTCACATGAAAATGTGTGATTAGACAGGAAATTTTAAGACATTCAGTGACATTTACTCAAGGAACATTGCCTACTTTAGACCTGGTCCCTGTAAAAAAAAGAAAAAAAAAAAAAAAGAGATAGCTTCTAGGTACTATACAAAACCTGCCACAATGTGTTTCAAAGCAGTTGAAGAAAAGAAACAAACAATACACCCACCTAAGACTTCCTCCAAAACATACTAATTTTCTAGTCATGTTTTGCTACTTATATACAGACGAACTCCTACGCAGATATAGATTTTTATCTTCTTTACCCAAACCCAAGTTTCATGCCATGGTTACATAAAGGTTCCTTCAACTCAGGCTAAAACAGGGTTCTCCTGCCTGCGGATGGTGATGGGATGAGGGTTGTAAGGACAGGCAGAACCTGATGCCATGGCCAGGGAAGGCTCATCCTCCTTGGTATGGAGCTGAGAGGCTGATGGGACTGAGGCTGAGGAAGGCTGTATGAGTCTGGACACCAGGACTGCACCAGGGTATGATGGGGCTGATGGGTGCAGCCTTGCACAAGCAGAGTCACATTCACAGTATCCACACAGGCCAGGCTTTCCGAGACAAAAGACCACGTAAGCATGGAAAAACCATGGAAAGTAACAGGGCATATATATATAACAGCCCTGCTCCCACTGCTTGTACAGCTGTGCCTTTCCCGCTCTGTCCTTTCAAAACAGAAAGCTCACACAGGCCTGAGTCTGGTTAGAGATTTTGTGCACTGTTAAACGAGATTATTCAATTATAAGGAAACAGACTCTAAAGCACTAGAGATGTTAGATTCCCAACTTTGTGAGTAACAGGAAAATATTTAGAAAAAAATCCTCTCCCTTGAACAAAGAAAAGTAAAGGCACCTGGCATCAAATAATTTTCTACACAAGATTCAATTTCAGTATAATTTGTTACTTTAAACACGTAATTCTTGTCAGATTTTAGGATTTGGACTGATACAGGGCCCCAGATAACACTTAAGTGGTCAATTGATTAAGTGGTCAATCTGGAATGAAGAGAATTAGGACTGGATTAAACCACTTCTAATTTCAGTGAGATAGATGCTAAACTTCATGGTAAGTGTCTGATTTTCACTTGGATTTGCACAGGCAGGTCCCAGAGCAGCACCTGCAGGATTGACTACTCAGCCCTTGTTTGACTGAGGAGAGCTGTCAGAAGGCATCAAATCAGTGACAATTTTCATAAATAAGGAATTGATTAAAATTCTGCACAAGAATTTTCCTCTTAGAGAAAAGCTCAGAGAACCCACAAGATGCCACAGAAAGCAGCTGGCAGTGTCTCTCTCTGTATCTCTGGTAAATCACTCAGACTGAATCACACTGAACACCTCCCTAAGGCTTGGAGCCAGTCCTGCCTCCCTGTGTTTCGTAGGGGCTGACTAAGGCTTTTCACAGGACCTGTGGCCACTTCTGCAGCACAGCACCCATCTGCAGCCTGGACCAGGAAAGGTCCTGCTGGGACATCCTGCCTGCTTGTGCCCATGGAATGGAGGTATGGAGAGCCATCCCTACAGCACAGAAGGCACTAAACATGTAACTTCACAGTGATAACAGAGGACTTTTACAATGCCACACATGGACTTCATGTTGGAGCAAAAGTATAGGCAGCAAGCTCTAAAACCGGAACAAGGGCATCAGAATTAGTCCCTATATTGCTGTGGAACTACTTCTTCAGAGCCTGATAAAGCCTTATCATCATATTCACAAATTATTTTTGAACCCCCAGAGTGCTGGGAAAAGCAGATGGAACGATTTAGATTAAAACCCCACAATCAAACTCAGTTTAAAACACTGACCCATTCAGACTGAACTGCAGATTGCCTCACTGCACTCCTAGAGTCAGACCATGTCTTCAAATGCAGGAGAAAACCCCAAACCCATCAACAACCAAAAAAGCATTTACAGGTTATTCCCTAACCATGGCTAGATGTATTGCATCATAAAATGTCAACATCAAAACAATATAGAAAAAATAATTACAGACAGTGTTAGTGTTGTAAGCTGATAAGGACCAGATGGTCTTTTGTATTTATGGTTTGCCTTGTGCATACAAATGCTTTTGGGATCTAATTAGCCTTCTACAAAACTCAAACTGGGTAATTACTATCATTATCCCCTTTTCAAATAAATCTGAAGTCTAAACTGCAATTAAGTTTTTTATCTTACAATTCATAACCACGTATTTTAAGGATTGTTCTTTGCTATCTTTTCACAAATCTTCTTCCAGTGACTGACATAAATAAAATAGAAGAGCTTAAAATAATTTTTATAGGATGATTTTGTACAAAGAAGAGTTTTTGGTTAGTGGAGTTAAAATCTTCCTGAGAAACGTCACATTTGCAATGAAAATTGCTGATTTCCCAACCATTTAAACCTGGCACCTTCATGTCCCGTATTCCTACTGACAGCAATCATTAAAAACAAAGAACAGGGCACAACTGGCAGAGCTGCTGACAGACACGTATAAGGAGGTGCATAACTTCTCCTGTACATACAGTAATCATCTTTCATATGCCATGAAGTGGCAGTCTTTCTAATTAACTTTGAACTTAGGCAACACGTAGGCTGATGATGGGCTATGAAAGGGTAGTGGTGCAAATAATAAGTAAGAATGTCATTTTTATTGGTTTCTTGCCCTCAGGACAGCTCATCACATGACACAGGTAGCATGCTACAGAAAAGTATGACACTATAATAATGCACACCACTGAATTTGCTTAATAGGGAATTAATCAAAATCTGTCCAAAAATAGATAGCAGACAAGATTACAGTGTTATGAGCTAATCTTCTTCCACCCCCATTCCCGACAAGTGAGTACAGGTTACAGAACTGCACTGCCATTTCCTTCTTCAAAGAAAGAAAGTACTGAGTTACAGCTGATACTAAAAAAAAATGAAAAAAACCCACCACAATTTTGGCAACTAAGGGAGGATATTCTAGCTGTTTAAAGTTTTGATGCAAATTTCTGTTTTCCTAATGAAGAATTTTTATTTTATTTAACTGCTTCCATGAAGATGTTTAACTGAGTATCAAAATCAGTACTAAAATCAGAGTAAATGCTGTTTCAATCTGAACTGGCTTTCTGATACTAGTAACAGTGATTTCTCGAGATAAACTTCTCCGAACATTGCCTTCTTTCTCGTGTGAACTGAGTGGAAAACAAACACGTAAACTGGACTCTTCTGTGAGCAAGGATTTAAGCATTTTTAACCCCCCGCCACTATGACAGGTATTTCAGATACAGGACCACAGCAGGTAATTCAGGCTGGAAGGGACCTCAGAAACTCCATTTTATCACATTCACCATGGGACTGCTTCTTGATGTTCAATGCATGCTTTTGTGCAAACCTGGGTCAATTTTTTTTAAAAGTATTTCTTTTTGCAACACCAAACACTGAAGCATTGAACTCAGCAGATGAACACAGGCTCCTGTGCTGATACAAAGAGATTCCCAATACTCCTGCTACATTTCCACTCAAATTCCCATCAATGCCTGCATTCCTAAGCCCACATCTGTCGTGTGGGGAGCAAACAGTTTCACGCCTGGCTGAGTTTTGATGCAACTAAAATTAGTCACCCACTTGTCCATCAGCTCATTTAGTAAGTGTGCTTACAGCTTGCCTAAGCACCCAGGCAAGGACAGGCAAGTGTGGCCATCTCGCCTCTCCCATCTCCTCATTCAGAGATTAATTCCTTCTGCTAACATATGCAAAATTGAAATTCAGCTCTTCCCTTCTGCTGCTCAGTAAGAACAAGAGATCTGAATCCAGGCCAGAAGAAATACTGCAGTTACCTGGCAGGAGTTTTCTGGGATATCCCCTCCTAGTGCATCTGCTTCCTTAGCAAAGAAATAATTATATGTTTATGGGAGCAGGGACAGAAAAACAGATTTCTCTTTTCCCAGATGAGTGTCTGTATCACCTGGCTACTGAGTCACTGTCACTGTCACTCTTTGTGGCCTAGTTCTGTAATGATTTCCATGACAACAGCACTGTTTGCAATTTGAATATTGTGGAGTCTGAAAAAAAATCTTTACAGATAAAAATGCAAAGAAATATCACAGGTAATAGCAAAAGAAAAAAATGGTAAAAAACAGTCACTACTCAGGAAGCAACACCCATCTCTGACTTCAGTAGACAGTTTCTTTGTGTTTTAAGGTAGCAACAGAGACTATTTATGGGCATCATAACATTTTTTTCTGCCATGGTGAGATAAATACATGCTTAGTTGCTGATCTTCTAATCCTCAATTAAGACAAAAACACCAAACCATAAAAAACCATTGCTGGCAGACCTTCATCTTTTCCTCGATAATACATCTATTAAACAGACAGGTCCTGTCTTGGAATGTTCTTTGTAATGATTATAGCATCATAGAGATTTGGTATAATTCAGGTTGTGAATTATAGTAAGGGAGATGTGAATGGCATATAGTACATTTCACTGCACAAATCAGGAGGGAAAGATCAGGTGGCTCAAGGACTGGCTGAATTTTGAGTACCTCCAAAGATTAAAACTCCATAACCTCTCTGAATACCTGTTCCATTATCTGAGCATCCTCAGAGTGAGAAAGTCTTTTCTGATTTGTATCTGAAATTTCCTGTATTGCCATCTATAAGCCTGGAATGACAAGGATAGGTACACTTCAGGTGTCTAAGAGCAGGGGACGTAAATGCTACTCCAGTTCTTCTTCCCAGGCAGAGCAAACAGTATTCCTTCCAGACTGTCACAACTTCCCAATTGCACACGTCCTGCCTCTGCAGGAACTATTATCTCAAGACTCCAAGATTCCTGGTATCTTGGCATTGCAATTCAACACAAAATCAACATGGTCCTGTATTGTGGTTGTTTTGGGTTTTTTTGTTTGTTTGTTCGTTTGTTTGGGGGGGTTGGGGAGTTTTTGTGTGTGTTGTTTTCTGTTGTCTTTTTTTTAAAGTTCTCCTGCCCTTTCCCCCACATTCTTCTAGTTTGATCCTTATCTTTACAATGCTACACTACAGTCTCACGCTTCATTTGGCCATGGGAACCACTGAAAGAAAAGTGGTGAGAAAGAGGTCCAAAACCTTGTAAAGGCCTTGCCAGACTTCTGCTTGTGAGAGCCATGAGTGGCAGACTGCCTGTTCTCGTTCTTGTTCTCCAACAAGAGGATGGGACTAACTGGATGAGGGCTGACTGGTGCAAATGTATGTATCCCTGAGTTCACATGTAAGCTTCTCTAATTCCCCCTTGGGCATCTGTAAAGCTGGACTTCTTCATGCCTTTCTGCATACCTCCAGAGACAGCCACCTGTTACACTGATGGAATGATGACTGCTCATCCCAGGAGGAAGGTAAGTCAGACAATGTGCCGAGCGGATCAGAAAACTCATCTTGTGCTACAGTGATGGAACATTAAAACCAAGTGAAGGAGGGCTTATGATGTGAAACCAATACATCCTTGGTGGCGTGATGTGCTTGTGGAGTCAAATCTTAAGCGGAAGGAGGGCCCACAGCCAAAAGAGTAATTTTAAGGCAAAGGATGTCTCCAGAGCCAGCACACTATGAAGGGTGAGCTGGTGGCAGACAGGCTCAAAGGTTCAGGAACCTTTCTTTCAGGGGGCTTCCATGGCTTCTGTGGGAAATGCTCAAATCAGCAGGAGTTATCAGCATCATAGGGAGCATGCCAATGGAGTAGAAAGTAGAGTTTCCAAATAAATTTGGAAAGATGGGGTTAATGTAGTTAATGCTTCTGAACCATCATGAAACCTTAGTGGTGCAATTCCAGCTACATCATTCGTGACCAGAGTTCTGTGAAATGAAGTGACACCTCCAAATCCACCAATGCTGATGGAGAAATGTGCTGAGAAGCCTACCAATGTGGAACACCAATATTCACAGTGCCCAGCTGCAAAGCCATGCTCATCTCAGACAATTGTCACTCTGAAAACATGCTCTGGCCTGGGACTTCAGTACAAGTTGGTGCCCCACAAGTTACTGCATGCAGCCCAGTGCTCTGCTACAGAAGCAGAGGATGACTCCACTAGGAAAACTCAAAACATGCTCTTTTCTGACCAAAAGTGGTTAATAAACAGACAGCATAATTCCCACAGACACGGGAGTCCATGGACATGGACTCATAAACCTTTTATCATGTTGAGTTCAGGAGAACCATGATAATGACCAAAGGAGTGTTCGAGTAAATCAGGAGAAGATGAAGGCATCCTTATTTACGGAAGCCCCTTGATACCTGGTGGAAACAAATAACATCCAAATTCATGCTGACCTAAAGTGGCCCAGTTTCTTGAAAGAGTTGGGCTAGATGCTTTCAGGTTCCCATTCAACATAAGGTTTTCTGTGATTCCATAGATGAAAACAAATAAATTAAAAAGAGGAGATGAAAAGAACAGAAAGGAACTCATCCACAGGACACAGGCAGGCTGTGAATGCTTTCTCTCAAAAAACAGCAGTTGAGGAGAGCAGGAATTATGCAGTACCTTCCATGCCCCTTTGCATGGGGTCTTTGAAGCATCTGGATAGACACACGACAGACAGATACACTGAGAAAAACAGTCTTGGCACTTGTGTGCTGGGTGCATGGAGGTCTGCAGTGCAGTGTACACACAGACAGGCACTCTTAAGGATAACTGTATTTTATTCCTCAGCATAAAACTCAATTGTCCCAATAATGGCATGGCTTGCAGCCAACAGTACTGTTGTGGTTTGCTCCAAACAATAATTGAGTTGACAGTCCATTTTTTCAGTGGAGGTTGAAATATCAAATTTGATCTGATATTAGTACTGATGCTGCCGCATTTTGCCAGCTTGACAGTTTTTCTGGATGACAGGGGGATTTGTGATCACTGCACCATGACTTGAGAGCCACAGCTCTCAAGCGGCATGGAAATTGCCTTGGTCATGGGTTTGGAACGTGTGCTGCAGAATATAACACAGTGCAAGAGCGGGAAAATGGGTCAAACAGACAGAACTCGGACCCATGAGTGACAGGTGACTATAAATTCATTGCGTCACTGAAAATGCTGTGGTCTGAGATGCCTTTCCTGCAATTTTCCAATCAAAATCCTGTCTCTTCTGGACTTTGGATGAATTTCTAACAAGAGGGAAACACAACACAGATAATGAAAATTACAATATGTGTCTTTTCTGCAGCTCTGTTAAACTTGAAGTTGGTGATTATATTTAAACCTTTTCAGCCATTGGTTTTCAGATTTTTTTGCAAGCTTTTATTCAGGGAAACACACTGTGCATATGGTTTTGTCTCCTTGTTTTCAAGAACATGCTTAGCTTAGAAGTGTGCTTAAATGCCTTCTGAAACTGCTTTGTGATATGTGCCTTAATGCGGGCTGGCATAAGCGCTTAGCCACGTAGTAGCTCACCCAAAAAGTTCTTACCACCCATATGGCTCATTACACCTCTCTCCTGCAATCTCTGCTGGATGCCAAATGGCTCCAGTGTGAACCTTAAGGAGTGGTACTCGACCTCCTAATGCCACATGTAGTTGGTACTGCCTGGGAAGCCACCCTTCCTCCCCTTGATAAAAGCCAGGCAATCAGACTCTCCTGATGCAGTGGTGGTGAATTAAGTTACTCACCATAAAAGCTTCATGAGCGGCAAAGAATGCGGGCAGGTAGGGAGTTCCTAAATATGTGCATAAAGATATGCATTAAAGATACATCCTGAATTGTGAAATGCAGCTTTGCCCATCAGAAGCTACACCTGCTGACATGCTGTGAACCTCAGACAGACCCCGCTCCCGCAGAACTGAGAGTTAAGTGAATACGTTATGTGTGCCTGTCATTCTTTCCAAATAACATTTTTTTTTTTCTGTCTTAGCTGATTTTAACCTTCATTTGACAGGAAGAGAGAATTCTCTATCTGTGCTCCTGAGAGTCTGATAAAGAGCAGCAGACTAAAGGACAGTGGGCCATTTTAATGCCTCCCTCTGCTCAAGCTGTAGCACAACTTCAGCTGACTTAGCAGCGGTCAGAGAATCCACATGTCCAAAAATGAATTATGAATGGAGGAGTCATAGGAAAAAAGTAACTTATGAAGCCCCAGCAACACGAGATTATTTTTTTTCCTGATGACCACAATATGCACAATCATGTTTCATGCACTTGCTACATCTTTGATCCTCTTGTGTTTTTTAACCTTTTTGGATGGTATTAACTAACCATGGCAGAGGGGCAGCTAGAAAAAGGAGAAAAATACCCAAGCATTCCTTTCAGTTCGCTTCCAAAATCCTTTCAGTTAATCTCCACAGTTCCATGTAGGAGGCTATGTGTCACTCTCAAAATACTCTGAGAATGGAAAGGTGAAAGAGAACTTTGGACGTAAAGACAGAGAAAATTCTGTTTTCCAAACTTCTATTTGAAAGAAACTTTAGATGTTTTTAAGAATGATTCAAATTATGAGAACCACTTCCCTTAGTTGTGGATCTCCCCAGTACCTAACCTTTTTTGAGGAAATCTCCTCTAAGAAGCAAGTTCCCAGATGATGTTTATAGGCTTATGGCTCTTTCTGGACTGGAAATGTATTTAAGCCTGCAATCTGGGAAGAAGCCGCTGGCCAAACCCCCAGCACGTGCTCTTGATGCTGGCACAGAACCAAGTCAGCAGCTTTTCCAGGTATTTAAAGACTCTGTCTTTCTTGTTACAGTGCCCAAATCATTCAAATACAGGAATGCAGCAAAGGTGCAGTTTGCAATACTCCCCCCAAACTCAAAATATTTGCCTCCCTAGCCTAACAAATTGACCAAATGTAAGCAGAATCTTAAACTGATCTTAAACAGGAGAAATGAAAACTAAATCCTTTTCCTTCTGTCAACACCAAGGGACAAACTTAGTGCATGCCCTACTGGCTCCTGTAGTTCTTAAAGAAAAAACTGGGTTTGCATTCCAAACAATGGTACATTCACAAACATTTGCTCCAAGAGATCTCTTCAGAGCAGAGATGATGACACAGTTATTACAAAGAATCTTGCTTTGTTTGCCAAGCTGATTTGCTTCAGAGAAAGGACAGAGTGATAAACTCAGTGGAGTTTCCACGGGACTTTGAGCTCGTGAGGAGACAGGGAGGCCAAGCCGTGAATCAAATGGAGCATGCTGCTAATCCAAAACTTCCAGTGCTGGCTTTCCAGTGGTTCAGAGCATGGGTGCTTCTCAACAAGTCAGAAATGACAGATCTAGTGCAAATTTAAAGAGAACAGAGTATTGCTACAGGAGCCAGGGCACCACATAAGCTTTAGTACTAATACAAATGGGTTTGGTTCAGTCCCTGCTCCCTATGCACAACATATCCCACTTTTTTTTTTTTTTCTGCCTGACCAAGAGGTCCTTGAAACCTCAACACAGGGTACTTGATGTTATGTGACTCTCCCAGCTCTCCAGGATTTTCCACTCATGTGTCAATCTACCACTTGCCTACTTATTCCAAATTCCCCAAGAAATCAAAATTAGTGCTAAGGTCAGAGCTTTGGAAGGCAGCTATCAGCTCTGCTTCGGTGAAATCTCTCATCAAACCAAGCTGTAATACAGCAGATCAACTACACAGCTCTGGTCAGAAGGGGAGCATCTCTAATCTTGCTCTTCACTCGGCCCATACTCCCTTCCAACTGTTACAAGCCTGATGGCATCTGCTACCACCGATCTGAGAGCAGCTCTATTTCTATCCTCCAGTTAGACTCTGGTTTTAGGATATTCTATGACCATGCACACCCTGTCAACAACCAGCCCCATTTCAGTATTGGACCTGGAACATTAACTGGGAGGACAAGGCTGCCTGTGCTCGTTCCCTACCCACAGACTGTCTCTCTTGAAGACCAGCTCTCCCAAAGGAAGCAGGAGGTGTCCCTTGAGTTGAAGCCAAAAGACAAAAAGAGGACTAGTGCTACACAAGCCTCTCCAAACACTTTCCACTAAAAATGCCTGGCAATATGCAGTGAAGCCCAGAACAGTGAAGTAACATTGTGTGCTTCAAGCATGAAAGTATAATGTGAAAAGACTTGCAGCTGAGAATTGTCTAAGACAGAACCAGGGGCTGCCAAAAAATTTAGGTTCCTAGTGGTCCTACTCTTTCATGACAGTGTCATCTCAAATGAACATTTGTCTTTTATTAGATTATACAGTAATCTGCGTGCAACAACTTTAAGGCAATAGACCTTTGTATTTGAAAATGCTCCAAACATGAACGCATACAACCACGGGTAGCCTGCTACTCAGAGCATGTTGTCTGCACTCCAGCTTCAGGAGCTTTCAATCTGTTAAAATACCACAGAATGTATGTCAATATATCCATGGAAAGGGGCCATAATCCTTTCTATTACCCTTCCTGCTTCATTGCCAGTCACTTTTGGAGCCAAGGCAGGACATTTCTTTGAACATTTGTGTTTCACCGTGCCTTCATTTCCATCAAGACCCCCATAACACATATTGCAGTCTGTTGCAGGCTTCTTTATGCCCTGAGGGAAGAGAGGGGTGCGAGCTGTTCAAATCCAAATCCTCGAATAAACATGATGCAGCCTCAGCAACTGAGGCTGTGCTGCCAATGGGAAAGCTGCTGCACACCCAGCACCATTGGCTGAGGGAGGTTTGGTCAGCAACCAAACCCTGTAATGCTACCGGAGGAGCCTCTGTCTGGATTTAGCACAGCAAGAGCCATGGACTAACCTGGGACACAGCTTGGTGACCAGGATGCTTCCTGGGAGCAAGAAGACCTTGCAGGCATATGAGAGAACTGAACCTGGTTCTCCCTTAGGGAGGATTTCTTTAGGCATCAATAAATCATGCTGCACAGGGGTAACACCATCATCTCCTTCTTGCAAATGTTTTTGTTGTGAATTGGTTCTTCCCAAAATGTTTTTGTTGTGAATTGGTTCTTCCCAAACTCACCTGGGAATGGTAGGATTCAGACCATCACACACAGACAGGAGCCCCATGGCCTAGCCAGAACCATTTACCTGTTGGTAAATGCTGGTGCTTGTACCACATCCTAAGTTTTACAACAATAATTAACTGTATGAGCTATATGTGACTCCAAACCCTGTAAGACCTTGTTTGGTCTTGAACTGATTTTAGCTTGGTGCTTCCTGTACCTACAAAAATCAAGAAATGTTTGCTGCAGGCCCTATCATCAGATGCTTACTGCATCATTTGACCAGTTGTAAAGTAAAATTTGCCTGTGTTTATCTGCCTGTTGACTGCCTTTTGGTTTTGAAGTTGTTTTAGTTGTATCATTGCCTAATTTACTAATTTACCTTTACTTACTTCAGTTCTGCTTAGCTTCGTGCAACTGCAGATTCTTTTCCTGCTCCAAAAGAGAAATCACGGTTTGTAAAGAAGACTATGAAAAGTAACTGTGGTTCAAATAACCTCATGAACCAACAGGAAAGCATAACCCATGAACTACTGTGATATTGAACTACGGAGAAAAAAATCATTTTGAGTGAACCAAAAACTCAGAAGGAAATCCCCATCATCAACATCACACTCCTTTTGCAAAGAGCATGTGATGCTGACAGCTCCACCTGCTAATTAGAGAATGGAAATGTAAAATCGAACAGATATTTGGGAACATAATTTTACTGTGCTACTAATGACCCTTTACAGAAATCTGGTGATCTAGATTCTTGTTATAATTGGTCTAATGATAAGCAGCTGTTGTTGCATTTGATTATACTGAAAAGATACTAGTTGAAATAAAAAAAAAAAAAAAATCTGAGATTTGCATTCTTGTATTAGATGTGTTCTTTCAGTTGCCCGTAACTTGTATGAAAACATTTGGAATTCTGTATGTAAAAATATACACATACAGTGATTTACAGAACACTTTTATTACACAGAAGTGCAGCTGTGGAAACTATCACAAGGTTGATTCATGGAATTTAAAGTAAATCAGACCAAGTGAATTGCTGGAAGATCTGTATGCTGCTATGAAGAGCCACAGATAAAGTGCATAAAATATCTGTGAAAGTGATCCCACAAATCCCAGAGTTAATATATTTTATTTAAGTGGACTATAAGGAATTATATTTTTTCCATTGCTTAAAAATATTTCACTATAATTTGCGTTGCCAAGATCACATCTACTTAGAAGAAATAATACAGGACAAAGTAGAAGGCAGAATCTGTTTTTACAGAAAAAAGTGATCAAACCAATCAGTTCAGCACTGTTCCGAAAAACAGCTAAGCTGTGAATTTAGGCCTGACCCTACCCAAAATACCTAAACTACAAGTCTGTTACGTCATTTATGTTACTTACAAGAGTCACAACCAAAGGGATGCTAGTTAAATGAAAAATCTTAATGCAATTTTCAGTGCTGACCCTTCCAATGCTCTTAATTTTTAGTATCACATCAATCTCACTCTCATCGTAACTATTATCATCAAGCAAAGATGAATCCTCTTTATCCACAATCAAAAGAGGCTTCTGAGAGTTGCCAGCAAAGAACAGTTAAGGGAAAACTTTCCCAATTAATAGGCTATTTTCCTTTTCCTCCTGAAGTCAAAAGGTTATAAGATTTCCTTTGAAAAAAATAGATCAAGATAAAAAGAAGGCTTTGTGATTATGGGACAAATTTCATTTGAGATGAGGTCAATGAGTGCCTTCTCAATTCATTATTAGGCTGTGCAGCAGAGGACCGGATGGCCAGCCCCCAGCTCTAGCCACAATCATCTGTCACAAGGTAAAATCAAGTCTTTCATTTCCCCTGCTGTTTCATGTTGTTCAGAGGGCAACGTAACAGCAGTTCAATCCTCTGCAGGTTTGTGCTAGGCCACCTCTTGCCCTGGTACGTGATTACTAAAATTATTAGAGAGATGCTCTGCTGAATGATTTATTCAGGCTGGTAAAGTGTGCCCATTTAACCAATGCTTTGATCATCAACTAGAACCCATGCTGCTGCCATCAACGCACTACAGGTTTATCTAAAGTGAAGAAAACCATCATCTTGCTCCTGCTCTGGAAACAGTAATAGGAATGAGCAGCACAGCACTGGCTGAGCTAAACACTAGCTGTGCTTTTATGAAGATAACCATGTCAAGGGCTGGATAGAAAGCATCTAGCTTTCAGGGACTGGACAAATTGCTTCTAAATGCTTCAAGGTAAAAAATCTTTTAAAATATGTTCCAGCCAAGCTCATGGCATGAAAGGTACCACAGACAATTATGGAGCAATACCAAAGCCATGATCTATGCAGACAACAGTGAGCTGACATCCTAAACCACTGGGCTCATTTAACAGTATATGGTTTCAGTACAGCTTCTTTCTTTGTGGGTCTTTTCTATTCTGTTTATATCCTGATCACTATTACATCTGTCGTTTCTAGCATGTATGTGATTTTCTGCTTCCAGTCCTATACCATCTACTTTTCACACATTTTTTCCCCAAGGAAGAGGAATTATTCCTCCACTGACTAATTAAGAAAACTCATATCCACATACAAAGCTAATGCTCCATATAGCTGCCAAATAATGTGCAATTGGCATCTTCATCTTTAAATTTATGATATCTGACTGACGCCCTGAGCAATTTGTAACTCCACCACCTTCGGTTTAACAGCGATGAGTACCAGATGTTCCTGAAGAAGTTACAAGAAGACATCAAAATATGTACCCTGTGCACTGTGGAAGTTTCTTCATACCTCCCTCCCAATTAAGGGCTGGCTCTGAAGCATGAGGGTTTATAATTCTTGGGTATTTTTCTCCTTATCCTACCTAGTACAACTGTGGATATTCTCATTAGCTGGTTTTCTATCGAGTTTCATACCTTGAGGCCACAAGCAGCACAGGCTTATTATCTCGCATTACTTTTAATTCTGATTGTTCAGTGCTCGAAAAAATGAACAGTAAAAACTTCCAAATGCCTAAATGACATGAGACTCACTAAGGGTGCTTCTAATGGGAAATAAAGCCACCTTTTTCACAAGGAACAAAGTACCAAAGGTGGAATAAAGCTAACCATGATTAGTGGCCGTGCCTTACAAGCCATTCACATGCTTTCACATTCTTAAATTTTACGCTAAACATTCATTATGCGGATACAACTTTTCCTTCTACATCCTTGCTGAAGGTATTTCAAAATCACTTAAAGCCCTAACAGCTTTACTTTCTTCTTTTTCTAGTTTTGCAAGCAAAGCAGCAATTTAAGTCCAAGTAACAGACACAACAGATTTGTATTAAAAAATATGTGACTTGACTTGAACACAATAACAAGAAGCCTTTTGACAAGCTCACTATACAGACTGATGAATATACTGTACCTAACTGTGATTAAATATTTAATACTATAGACTATTTGCAGTTTTCTTATAAAAGACACTGACAACTCCGGGGAAACTGTGGAAAGCACACTGACGAATTCTGCTGATGAGCTGCATTTTCAAAGGGAGCAGTTATTCTTCTGTTTTCCTAACCAACAAGGTCACCATTAAGAAACTCCTTATTGTGACTTCGACAATACCCTCCTGTGGTTTCATCCTCACGTGCCTTCATAAACTGCGTGCTTGTGACTGTGCAATCCCAAGTACTGCACTGGGAACAAAGAATCACAGACATCTGAGCAAAAAGTAGCAGAAAATTTGGTGCAGACAAGGCCTACAAAGACTATTTTTTCAGAATAGCCTTATCTCACATATATCCAAACACAGTATGAGTTCCTTTCAGTGTTATCGCTCCAAATAAAATTACAAATGTGACACAGGGAGAGGAAGCTGGAAATGACACAGGCAGAAAGAAAGGGCTTGGGCTAAGCAGAAAGAAGAAAGGTGTCCCTTAGAGATTATCCAAAGTGAAGCCAAGATGCTTTAGAAGAAGAGAGCAAGAAAAGGAGCTCAAATTAGACACTGGACTGCAAGGACAAGGTTTGCATCCAATAGTTCACGACAGACAGAGGGCAGAAGCCCTCAAACCAAAAGCAGGTGCCTACAGTGCAGATCTTTGCAGCTCGCCTAGCAAGCCCACGTAAGTTTGCACTCAATGAGGAATATTCTCTCACAGATGACTCACTTGGGTCTTGTTTGTTTTCAGTAAGCATTTAGGGAATCCTGGGGAACAAGCCCTAATGTAAATATCACTATCACTACTTTTCAAAAACTAGGTGACATTAATTCTGCAACAGACTCAGCAACATAGCTGTTTTGAAAACAGATGCCTGGGAAGTTGTTGGATACAAAATTTGGAAATTTGTAAGCTGGTTCCAACTAGTAACAATTTTTAGGAAATGTCAGTGAATTTTAAAATTTAAGAGGTCTTATCATTTGTGTTCAGTGGCAGTTTCAATTGCAGATTCCTATTAAATAAAATTCCCAGGAGTAATCAGAATGTTCATGTAGATCAAGAAAATGTAAGCCAAAACTTTAATGTGATAAAGCAAAATAAATTCAACTGCTAATACTTAACATCTAAAAACACCTGCTAAAAGCACAATTGGACCACAAGGTATGACCACAAGATATACAGATTTGATCATTCTCACTCTTACTGACCTGGACATCCAGCATGGATATAATGACTTGAATAATGTAATCTGTCAGTGCCTTCAAACCATGACCTGACTGACCTTGTCACATGCCTCATTCCATTGTAGTTAAAACTCAGAGCTGTGAACACTGTCCTAACAAATTTGTCACCTGCAACTGCTTGAGAGCTGTATCAAAAAGGGGCATCAAACCTTCTCTTGAGCCCATATTAACTTTATATCCAAACTGAGACCAAGGGCAGAAGAAAACAGAGTCAATATCTGGAAAATGGCGGGGATGGAAGTTTGTGCTCCCAGCAGGACCTGGATGGAAACTGAGGCTTGCAGACCAGACAGCCCGGTGGAAGACTGCCCAAGCAGCTGAACTCAATCTTACACCAGGCAGCGCATAACAACTTCCAACCACAGTGTCTACAGAAGGGAGACATTGACCCAGGATCTCTAAGGGGGCCGAGACTGCAACAAAACATTACATGATGCGTAGGTCTCCAAGCTGTGAACATCCCAGGGCAATAGGGATCCCAGTAGGGATTTCTTGAGACCAGGTCCAAGGGTTTTACTCTCACCCAGACTTCTCATATGGCTTGTGCTACCTTCAGTAATGCAAAACAGCCACTGAGGACAAGATACTTGTCATCTGGGACTGGCCATCTCACTTTAGTTTTATAATCATGCTGAAACTATCCTACTTTTTGAGTAAAAAACCCCTCATGTAAATGTAAGTCAGCATTTCAGTAAACTATCTTTACCTCAGAACACATATCCTTACAGAAGGATGATGAAATTTCATTGCAGGGATTGTGAAAGGTTATCTTACTTAACTCAGCAACTTTCCAAATGTGATCATCAGTACTGGGGAGGAGAAGGCCATACTACAGAGATAAACAGTTTTATTTATATAATTCAACTCTATGTGAAAACAGCAAACAAAAATAAAGTAACAATAAATATTATTAAAAATTAACACATCTGAACAAAGCTGCCAGTGTGACTTTTAAATACTGTTTGCAAATTCTAGCCATGGGCACTTCAACACAAGCACAGAAACAGCACTGATTATAATATCGGAGAGGGTTTCCCAGGAATAAAAGCAAATCTAATAATGCACTTGAGTATTCACTTCTATGAAGAACAGAACCAGCAAACTTAATACTTATACAGGATCAGCTGCATGACTGCTGATACTCAGTTGCCTACAAATGTTCCATGCTTGGTAATATTTGTTATTTACTGATCTCTGTTTTTACAATTTAACAATGAAAGGCTTGCTAGCTGTGTAGGAATTATTAATTTACATGCTGCATTTCAGAATGTCTGGACTCACTTCTCACCACTGAAAAAATTAAAGATGCCCTATTTGCTGGCCCTGGTAGAAATACAAGAGATTCCAGTGTCTGGTAGCAAGCAAGTCAGTAACAAGGCTGTTTTCTTTCAGCTGGTTTTAGAGATGCTGGCAAGACTGGATTCTTCCTCTTTTAAGTCTTCCCAGGAGCTCCTTTGCTAATGAAAATGGTTATTTCTCTTTGGAAATCTCTAGTGTCTTTCTCAAGGTCTATTAATACCACCTTTAAAAACTCCCTATTCCAGTAACTCTTGTCTTTGAAAAGCCATAGATTCAGATACTCATCAAACCAGTAGCTGTAAAAGCACACTGCTTATAACACAGCTTAGATCAGGTATTGTCTCAGTCATCCTAAAAAATCCTGACTGAAATCCTCTTCCCAGGCATCAGGGCAGAGTAAAAAGCTTGGCATCTGTATCAGTTTGGGGTTCACTTTGGATACTATCTTAGTCTACTGAGCCTGGAGAGAGGGACAGACAGATGGACAGACAGACATCCCTCATCTCATATTTGCAAAGTTCATCGCTGTCTCTTAAAACACACCTTAAAGTGACCTCCTTTATATTACGCATTTCATTGCTCAGACACCCACATCCAGGGCGAACAGTATGTTCAGAACAAACCATTAATTAACAAATTTAATAAGAGAATAAGAAGACAGGATCAGAACAACTTTAAGTAGTTTCATCCATCTCAGGGTCCCAAAGACAGATGAGTAATATCTAATCCTTTCCCAACAGAAATTCTCTTTACTACTCTACTGCTCCTGAGGATGTTTCATGGCACTTCACATTTCATCACTGAAATGGACAGCTTAGCTGTCCTTATGGTTAAAACGTTTCCCCTAAAGTTTAGCCTAGATCTCTCTCATTACCATGACACTTGCTGAGAAAATGAGCCTGACATTTTCTTTTGATCACAAGTCCAGTGAAAAGGTGTCACATAAAAATTGATGTAAGAAAATCCCTTGGAACCCCCCAGCCTGAATATCAAGTAAAAGAGAAGAGCAGGAGTGATAGGAGCTGTTGAGGCAGAGCACACTTACAGACGGGGCAGCAGCATCACCATCTGCTGGAAGAAGCGAATTTAGCTAATGTACCAGTTGCCACCAAAGGAGGAGTGAGAAATGCCTTTGGCAGATATGCCAAACATAACAAGAGGAACAGAGAGATGCCACACGCTGCCCAGTACACAAGTTAAAAGTCAAATGGCTTTCCCATGCCATGGAGTAGAATGAATCTACCCTGACAGTCTAAAGTAGTTTCAGATGTTTTATCTACTAACCACGGTTTAGATTCAAAGCCCAGCCTTTTTAAAATTCACCTCCCTTCTGGTAGAGGTCATTTGCTGTGATGGAGGATTCCTGATCTCCATAGCCCAAGCAGAGCTGGGGTAAACCTCTCCCCATCGATATGGAAGGGCAGCTCCAAGGGATCCAAGCTAGCAGGCATGTATGTGCTTTGGGATCTGCCCATCCGCTTGTGAGGAGCCAAGACCAAAGGGAATATGAAAAGCTGATAATTGTCTTGGGAACAGATTGGGCTCCTGACGAAGAGGAATTTCACACTTCTCCACAGGCACCGCCTGGTCAGATGGTGTTTCTTTATGCTGTCTGTGTGTGGCCAGGCAGTGAACGCTCACAGGTTCTTGCTAATATCTGTTCTCCTTTTCCCAACTGCTGCAATAGCTCCAGAAACTCTGCAAGGGTGGGAACAGGAGGTGTCCACGCACAGTCGGACGTGGGACACCCTACAGCAGAGTTCCTGTGTGCTATTGTGGGAGTGCAAGGCAGCATGGTGCTCTCCACAGGGACTCATGGCATCACCAGGGAGACAGTAGTGTCCCAGGGCATTTGGCTGCTAGATTTCACAGGAACAGACTGGCTCCCAGTGCTGCCGGTTGTGGCTTTCCAAGGGCTCACACTGACAGGGCAATGGCGGCAAATTTCTACTGTGCTGACTTCAGTAGCCTTTGGCGTCACTTTTGGTGGTGAGCCCAGGGTTGAAAAAGTGTTGAAGATGGTTACCACATGAATTCATGCCACCTTTCACCACTGATGAATGGTGTTGAGAGGTGTAGTGAGAGGAAAGCCTGCAGACACTACATAGCAACAGCTACTGGGGCTCCAGAAGAACTTTCTGTTGGATGTATCAGTAGAGAAAGCTGGGAATTGAGGGTAGGATGCAAATCACCGTAAGTCATTCATATGACACTGCTCATCCCTCACCCCCAGTTCATACTCTTGAACCTTTTCAAAGCTGTTGTCAGGGGACCCCTGCACTGAGCACCAGGGATAATAAGCCAGGAAGGTATATATTTTATCTGCAGGACAACCTGTGTAATTTACCCCTGTGCAGAAGTGGTGACAAGGTCTTTTGGCTGCTGTGGAGGGTGACTACTGGTTAGAGTGCTAACAAGCAGCACAGGGAGGTTGTGACCACTGATGCTTTTACAGCAAAGAAACCACTCTATGATAGCTGTCTCAGGGGAAAAATAAAACAACGCTTCTGGCTTTGTGACAGTGGAGATGGCCCTGATGTCTCCTTCATAGTCCTGCCAATGCAGTGTAAGTTTTCAGCATCTTCTCTTGTATGCTCTGGTGAACTGCCCGAACGCACAGCCCCACTGAGCTCCAAACCAAGCCCTAACACACTGACACTGACAACCCATTTCCTATCAAAGCTGCTTTCCTACTCTTACCAGGGCAGTGTGTGTCAAGGAGTTCACTCCCGCCCTTGACACCTACCTATGACACTGCATTTAAAGTACCTTTGTGGTATTGAAAAGCTGTAGCTATCAGCAGCCCATATTCTCCAGTCTGCTGAAAGCCACCTTTGCACTTCACCAATATTTGATATTGGAACTATTTTTAAGACACATTTGTTTCTTGCTGTAAGAAAAGACCAAAAGCTCACCACTTAATGCCTCCTCAGAGGCCACAAGCAAAATCTATTATCACCATGTGTCTGAAATTGCTACCTTTTATTAAGCTGGCATGTGACATCCAAAGGCTGCAAGCAGTCTGCCTCATGGATGTTATTACAATGGAATCGTAACTGTGAGCACGGCTCCACTCCATACACCAATAGAAAAGGAAGATTGATCAGATTTCACATCTAATAAAAGGTGGGAGACTGAACTCTTAGCTGTCACTGCTAATTGCAAAACTGTGCAGATTGAGGAGTAAGTACTGAAGTTTCCAGTCCTGAGACTGTTAAAAAATTAAACCTCTGTTTATAGAAATCAATAATGTCATCATCACCTTGACATACTCTGTTATTGTCCAAGAACTAATGTCATGTAAATCAAAATGTAGTCCTGCACCATATACATTTGAGGTGATACCTCTACATCCATATTGCCAACCATTGCTGGTCTTACCCTTTTGTGACCCTTTTGTCTCAGTCTCTTGAGCTGGACTGGACTGAAGGGGTGCTCTGAGAGTGGAGGTGAGATGTGACAGTGCCCAGAAGCGTATCACTAACACTGTGATGTGTTTCAGGAATGCTACATGCCTGTGGCAGTGTTTTGCCTATTCAGCAGCTCCCAGCTAGATCCAGGAGTACCAGAACTAAGTGTGTAGATTTCAGTGCATAGGTTGGCATCCAGTGCCTAAGACTACACCATTAAGCAACAAATAACACCTTTGAAAATGCGGATTTTAGGCTTTCCTGAGATTTCTACTCACTATCCCTTTAGTTGAGCATAGTAATGGACTGCAAAAGACAAACCTCTCCTAGGGAGGTTACCACCAATTTTAAAATAAATACTTTGCCCTGTTCAGAAGGCCGTCTGCTGGTCACAGTAACATGACAACATCTTACAATAATGGCAATGCTATGGTAAACAGGCTGCCAAATGATCGTGTTCTTATTTCAATGATTTTCAGTATGAATCTCTACTGATATTACTGCCTTTAGAAAATACAAGCATGTATTGTTAATCTAATCACACCAAGGAACCAGCAATTTCAGTGTCCCCAAACATCTGGGACAGAGATTTCAAGAGTGGAAAAAAACAGAGGACTAAATGATAGCTAGAAAGGAGAAACTCAAAAACCATGCAGCTGTTTATACATTAAAGTAGTATCAAATATCTGCTACAGAGGAAACTTCCTTACACATGTTAAGACTGACCCAGCCTTTCCAGAGCAGGTCCCTAGAAGCTGGGCTAATTTCAGCAGTGCTGGAAAGCTGATGTTTCAGCCCTTCCAATGATCATTTACAGGCTACTCAGCACTGTTCAAAACTGAATCTTGTAGTCTGGTGTCCACTGACCAATAGAAGGGTCTACCAGTGAAACTACAGATTTCCCCATCATTTTTTCATAAAAATAAACCTCCAACCCCAAACCTCTGCCCAAGAGGAGTTTTTCCTATGAAAAGGAGAAATGTCAAAGACTTTGTGACAACCACTTAGGGCTTTGGCTTGTGAAGGAGACTCAACAGAAATTCTGGTGATATCTACAATGGTGGTACCTGTAATAGCATCAGATTTGGAAAGTGATGACCAAGACCTGCTATAGCTCAGGAGTGCCAGACACCAGTGACCTGCACAGCCCAGGACAACCAGTGGGTGCAGCACCTGAGGGAAGCTTTCAGAGTCTGGTTTGAATACAGACCTCAGTATAAACCTGTGGATCAGCAGCCTCACTCAACAGACTACTTGAATTTTTAATCACTCTCTTGAATTCAGACATCAGAGCAGGGGACTGAGTTTGACACAGTAAATCGGCTGAATATGAGCTATGTAATTGCTTCTGACTTTAAACAGAAGAAGCTTGGATAATGTTGAGAAGGGTATCAGAGACATTTGAATAATGTTGTGTTAAAGCAAGTCAAGCTCATAAGCAACAGAAAACAACACTCAGAGAAAGGAAAATGTGTAATAGTGTCAGGGGGAACCTCTTCACCAGAGAGTTCACCAAGTCCCATTCAATTCAGAAGCCATTACCCTGCATCTGTATGTTAACAAAGCAGTTGTTCCACTGCTAATTGCTGCTCCAACAAATTGCTTTTTGCAATTACAGTTTTATTATCAGATCTATCACTGCAAACTGAAATAGATGTATTTCAATTTTAGAAAGACAACAGAATGGTGCAATTAACCACCAGGCTTCCAGAAAGGCAAAAATCAGAGTCTGTAATTCCAAGGCTTTCCAAGTTCTTTAGAAGCTGAGCAGATATGCAGGTACAAAAGTTTTCTGTGAATGTCTGCTTCCACAAGGATGCCTAGATTAGCCTCCTTTAATTGGGTTGCCTGGATAAAATCCAGACATTTTAAGCCTTATCTAGGCATTTAGGTAAATGGCTTGATTTTTAGAAATGCTAATACAAACCCCATATCCATTTCAGTTTGGAAGTCTTGCACATTTGAGGCCAAAAGGTGAACTAATCTTTAAGTAGCATTACAGTTTTCTTAAAGAGTCCTCTACTATAAGGCTCTACTATCAATGAGGTAACTAGACTTTCAAACTAAAATTAACAGGCTTTTAAAACAGAATTCATCATTACTTTAGAAATACGAGACCGGAAGAACCTTTTAGTAAGTGTAGATGCCAAAGTTCCTATGATAGCCCACCATGGCTGGAAGAACATTTCTCTGGTTACTGTTTCTCAATGTAGTGACTAACAGAAGGATGATGAAGGCTGTGTTAACCACAGCAGCAGTGTAAGTTTGGTTTTCTTGGACAGGAGGTAGTGGCTGCACAAGCCTTTCTCCAGTTCATGCAGGTGCTGTGGTTTGAAAGGAGTCCCAGTGAAGACAGTGTAAGAGCCGTGCTGGACAAGAACACAGTCAAGTTGCTGCACTGCTGTGCACAGGTACTTGGGACTCTGAGGGATAAAACAAAAAGGAGACTAAAGCATTAGCAGCAAAAAGTATGAATTTGGCAGCTTCATAGACTCAGAAGCATGGTTTTGGGAGGATAACATATCTAACACTCTGAGGTGGTCTCAGGAGGAGAGAAGAAAATTTTTCAGACATCTATTTTTTTCCTACTGCACAGAAGAAACTGTGGTTTAAAAAAATGTCCCTAGCCTGCAGAGATGGCATAGAAAATCCATGCAATACAGGGAAGTGATAGCAGGTATTCTGTTCTTTTATTGTGTACTCTGTGTTTTTCTAAGTACTGCTACCAGGCCCTAAAATTGAGTCTTTGCTGGGCTGAATGGGGAACAGTATTTTTTCTCCAGAGGAAAGTCAAATGACTACCACAAAAATAAAGCATTTATCATCCTTGCAGGAAGATCCAAAACCCAATATCCAGTTCAGAAGTGGGGTGCAAACACAATGAATTTCAAGGACACATTTGATTCCCACTACTCCTTACAGCAAACATCTCTGAGAGGGCAAAAGCAACCACCAATAATACCACTCAATTTTCACTACTGTATTGCTACTAGAACTACAGCAAGGACAGCCAGTGCAACACAACTGCCCCTCTACCATCAGCGATTGGGAAAGATTTTGGCTGTATTTAGAATGTAGAATCACTTAGGATCTCAAAGATCATCAAGTTCAACCATTAAGTCAGCACTGGCAAGTCCACTACTAAACCACATTCCCAAGTATCACACTTGCATGTCTTTTAAATAAAAGCAGAACTTTTAATTTTCAAATTTTCAAATTGCCTTATTCTTTTCATGAACACAGAACACATTTTGTATTTTAACATTTCAAAACACTCAGTTTTCTAAAAAGGTTACACTAGCTTTTTAGAAGCTGGAAATAACTCTGACAGCAGATTTATAACTGGAGAAATAACTGCTTTAAATACAAACAAGGCAATAACCATCCATCTATCAAGCATCAGCTTAGAGTAATGGATTACAGAGAAGAGCCACTTTAGTTAATCAGGTTGGACTTTGTAATACTTCTGTGTTCCATAAATAATATCCTAACAGGAGCTTTACTGTTGGAGACCACTTTGAGCAAATGGTGGAAATGAGTCTGCCCTTTTCCAGAACGTATCAAATGAGAAGACACACTGATGGCTATCTCTGCCCTTTGAAGCAAACTATTAGAAAATTAATCTTGTTGAAAATGACCTGAACCAGCCCTAGGAAAAACCTAGCAGCTTCAAAATCACATACTGACAGTCTGAAACAGCAAGGCTAAAAGGGCTAAGTCATAGACATGCAAATGTGGTTATTTTCTCTACTTAAAGAAAAAAAAATCACATGAAAACTTTCAAGGTCTCAGAGACAATGACCTGGAAATACAACATTCACCAAGGAACTTTGCTGGAGCCTGCAAGAGATATGACTAAGTGGTCATGTAAGAACAGCATGCTGGGGTCCTTTTATATGTTTGTTTCCACCCAAATTGCCTCTAAAGTATCACATTGAAGTGAAGTATGTATGGAAAGGCTGACAATTTCCTAGACACCCTAGAAAGTAAGTTTTTCTAAATAGGTAAAACCTTCGACTCCCTAGGGACATTTTCTTGAGCTTCCTTTAGGAAATCTATCAATAATGTAACAAAGCTAAAATGATGAATCCATTTATGGCAGAGGAATCCAGAAAGCTGTGAAAGAACATGAAGTCCTGAACTCTCCAAGCATGTCCTTCAGAAGAAGGGAGCCTGTTAAGATGCTCAGGACCGCAGTGTCACTCAATGGGATGTGTAGTGCCAAGGAGGTGTGCCCCTGATGGACAGCTACCACAGCACTGAAGAACGCAGGCAATTAGTAACCAGCACATCCTGCAAGACAGAATTCTGTCCAAAGTGATTTGGCAAATTTCTACTGCTACAGAAAGTGGTAATGGAATGTAATGGCTACATATATCAGATTGGGCCTCAGTCATTAAGATCTCATTCCGAGAGAATAAAACACAATAAAATGGGTAGTCTTTCATCTACATAAAAGGCAAGGATAAACACTGAGGCGATTCTGCCAAGATTTACATCTGTGGTTCCAGGAAATCAAGGTATTTTTGGTTTGATGCTTAAAGTTAACAATCAATCTCATGTGGCTATTCATGTATCATCTTTCATCTTGAAGTATTCTATAGCACTTAAAAAATAATATACAAATCAGAAACCCGACTCACAGGAGCATTCATTTCTACTCTTCACATTTTAAGAGCTCCTAGCACATGCAACAGATAAGTAATGGGCAGAAGCAACTTGATGTTTCAAGGCCAGAACAGTTCAATTTCTGCCACTGGTACTAATAAATAAACATATAGACATCCAAGCTCCTCCACTAACAGGCAAAAGAAACTCCATCTGCCTCATGGGCTTCTGCAGCTTTCTTTCTCTTGCTTGAATGCAGGCTATCATCGAAATGGAAACACACTGAGATAATGCGCAAATTAAAAGGCAATCCTTGATGAAAGAGGAGGGTGAACACATACATTCCTGTCCACTTTCTTCAATGTTCAACATTAGCCACTGCCACAGAAAAATGACAGCTACTTTGTTAGATCTACTATGAAAGCAACTGAGGTTGCATGGAAAAGTCCATGATGTAATGTCAGAACTTCCAATACTAAAGCAGGATCAAAAAAACCCAGCAACCCCTTTCTTCTACGCAACTGGTTCCTATTTCACAAACTACTGCTTTTGTGATCTCTGTTGGGCATGAGCCCCAAAGACTGCTAAATATCCACAGCCAAAAGCCATGAGGGTGTATACGTTTTATAATAAATGAGCCCTGCATTCCAAAGTATGTAAATTTTTAATTTAAGTAACCCATATAATGAAATCCTTCATTATTTTCCCCTCTCAGTTTTCCTGTTTTGCTGGATATTATTTCCCTCATATAATTTTTAAGACAATGCTGTTATTTAAAAGATATGAGTGGTTGACTGAGAGTAATCTAGTATTGTACTTCCAACAATGTCCAGTGCTGCATGCTTCCTATGGAGATGCAAGGCATCTGTAGATGGAACACTTGTCTCCATGAAGGAAAATAGAGGTTTTAACTTTATATCATACAAATGGAATTATTTTCCTTCCTAAAGCATAAAACCTGGTATCACTTATAATTTCAGTCTTACCAAGTGTAACAGTGACGGTAAGAACAAAAACCTTTTCGTTTTTTTTTCCCCAAATGGTTCTACTTCACATCACCAGAATTTCTGAACAAGGCTCTTGGAAACTCTAGTACATTAGGGATGTATGAGAGGATACACAAGTTCTTGAGCTGAAGGAGAATGCCACAATCCCTTCTGATCCTAACGTAAAAATCCTTTAAAGCGTAGGTCGCTTGGTAATTTAGAGACACTGACAACATAATATTTGTTCTTTGAGCTCCAAGTCTTTGGATTTGCTTTCTTTTTCCTTTAAAAAATCCCTTTTCCTTGAGGAGACTCCATTTATTACTCACTAGGGCAGGATGCCACTAAAAGACTTCTAGGATCAAACTCAAGCCATTCTATGAAACTGCCCCACATAATTATAATATGTGATGAGAGGACATAGTTCTGAGCTTTCTTAACCCCCGGAGTGCCATTTCTGCTCTTTGAAACAGAAGTACAAAGAGAAGAGGACACTGCATTTTACATTCCCTTTTGCATTACACATCACCAAATTTACTTATCAGAAGAATTATGAATGTTTCAAAAAGGAAAAAAATAACCTTGGATGTTTAAGTGAACAAAATCTGCACATTTTCTCTCTCTTTAAAATCAGTTAGAGAGCTTCTCATATTTATTCTTTCAGGCTTTAGGCAAGTGATATTCAAAAAACCTGAAGATTTCATTATGATCTCTTGTATTTTCAGTAATGGTGTGATGGAGATTAACCTCCAGGTTACAGTGAAAGCTTTCATGCCTTCTGTTTGCCATGACTACAACTACTCTCCAGCTGCAGAACACTAGTCCCTAAAATGAAACTGGAAAGTTCACACAGAAGTCTTATCAGACAAAGTCTGATACCACACCATACTAAGCCATGCTTAACCTTCAGACACATACACAGCCAGGTCAGTGCAATCAGAATTACTGCACTTTACAGATTTATCACTGAGGAACTGTGTGCATGCTCCTACCCTGCTGCAAATGCAAAGGAAATCATGAAAGCTTTAAACTACCCTCGTGATTTTTGTGCATCTGATGTGCATCTGATGTCCACCACACCAGGGGTTGCTGATGGGAGCAATTCCTTAAGCACAGCAGCTCCAGTATTTACATCTATCCATACTGTCCTGCTCCAAGTGCTGGCAAGAGTTGTCAAGGAAAGTGTCATTGCAGTGGGCAAATAAAGCAAGAGACACTTCAGACAAAAAAACCCCAAACCCAACAGTATGTAGGCTGCATAAAGAGGCCAAAGGAAACAATAATTAGGTAGCTTGTAGTATATCAATGTACTTTGTTTAAGCAGAGGGAGAAAAAAAAATCTTGAAGTACTGAAGTCAAAAAGTCTTGAACTAGTGAAGTCAATTTAATTGTGGTTTACTAGAGGCAGTTCTGTGATTCTGGAATAGGAAATAACATCTCTGGACCCAAATTGCGAGTCTCCACACTGCACAATATGATATAAATAAAAGAGACTTAAATCACCCCTTCTAATCATGATTTAAATCAGCAAGCAGGAAACATTAATTTAAATAATCAATTCTAATCTTGCTTTGCAGCTGTACTTTTTAGTTATTTCCCTAAAGTAAGTTTCAGTCCAATGGTTGGTAATCATTAAAACACACTGAATTTTAACTAAACTGTAACTATACACTAAATTGGAAACCTTTTTTTTAACCAGCACAGTACATTAAATTTGCACACACTTTAAAGAAGTTCTGTGTTTCCTATGGTACATTCGTGGTTTTCCTTCTCTAGACTACTTTTATTACTGTATTTTATATTTTGTATTTTATTCTTGCATCAAATTGCCCTGGGAGGCTAAACAGAATTCAATTACATAGTTCATAAATAATATTTTTTAAATTAAGTATTAATTATTATGAAATGATAGATTAAGTACAGGAACAATATAATAGTAGCTGATTTCTTAAATTAATAAAATGCTAGTCAGAGAACTGAACTGCTGATTTCTAGCCACTGTGTGCAAACTACAGATTTTGTGAACTTCCCAGTGCCTGTGCAAGAGGCTCATCACAAGTTTTGGTAGCTTTGGGATGGATGAACTAATTTGGTTTTCTAATAAATTTATGCATGAATCACTATTTCAAAAGGTCTGCTGCCATACAAATATCATTGGATTGCTCTAGGAGACAGTAAGAAGAAACTGGCAGTGAGATCAGTGTATAAACAGATTAATTATTCCAGAAACAGTTGTTCTTTTGTGATTGTGTTTCTACATAAGGCATAGATAAGATACTGGCTCTTAGGCATTTGTAAAGAGGGATGTTAAAGAACATCACATAAATTTATTACTCATCTTGTAAGAAGCTGGCTGAATCCATACAGTATTGAATATCACTGTATCAGTTTCATGGATTATAAATAGATTGGGATCACGCTGAACATTAGAGTGACACTGTGTATAAAGTATATTACTGTGCACAAATTTATTCCTGCCTGCACTCAGTGTATCTTTGTTCAAAGACAGCCTCAGCCAGGAACAAGGACCTCACCAATACAGGGCAAGATGCAGCCCAAGGGACCCTCTCAGCCTGCTGCACTGTGCAGCAAAGGACTGGGCTGAGGCAGAAAACATCCTCCTAATGGCCACACAGCACCAGCACGCAAATGCAGCCATTTAAAATGCAAATGTCATTGATTTTAATTAACGATGCACCATACTCCAGTTTGAATATTTACCATTTGAGCTCAACATATTTAGTATTTTATGCCCCTGCTCTGAGCACTCAGCAAATACAAGCAGTGAAACATGTGAAGGGGCACAAAGGTTACGCAGGCTTGCTTAATACGTGCTACTGAACAAATGTGACATAATTACTACTACCAAAAGAATTAACTACTTTACTATGAAAAAAAGACCATTTTCTTTGACACATTAGTTTTATGTTGGAAATTTCAAGCGGTTTTTTTTTTCCCCACACATGCATTCATAAGGTTTTTACTGCATTATGCAATGGGGAAAGATTCAAAACAGCTCTACAGTCATTTGTGAGAGAAGATAAAAACTACACCTATCTTCAGCTTTTGCAGAGAAAATTACTGATGTGAGGAAAACACAAACAACACAACAACGGGATTTAACGACCCCACGTTCCATGAAAGATGGATTCTCCTCCAAGTTTGGAACTGTGCTGCAAAAAACCCCAACCAAACAAAATAAAGCACAGTTGCAGAGCATCACCTCAAAATAAAGATTTCATATAGTTCTCTGCCTACTAAGTTATTAATTAAGTGTGTGCAGAAGCAATGCAATCAGAAGGAGTCTCTGGGGCTTTTAAACACAATTCCATGGTGAATGGGCTCTTTGGAGAATGCAACACATTGTGCCCAGGAACACATTTCATAATTATAACAGCAGAATATCATAATCGTACACATTCTGAAAGGCAGTGATAACTGCCACCTCTCCTTCTGGAGTGGGACTGCTTTACTCTTCTAATTGTGTTGGATCTAAACCTCTGTGTGGGTTGCAAACCATAAACCACAAGGGACATGGTAGGATGGAACACTGCTGCTGCTTCCAGGATTTTAATATCATCATCTTGTTTATTTTCAGCTCAAAATGTGGTCAAATTAAACAGAAGGTTTTGGTTCTGCTAATTCAAAAGCCAGTCTTAGGATGGCAGTTCTGAGTTTTAATAAAGGAAAATATTCAAGTTACACATATCTTCCATTTTTAACTATACTTAACAATGTTCTTTTATATTTGCACTTTCTACAGAACACTGCATTATTAATGGAATAAAAATTTGTATTTTTAATATAAAGTACAGACAATATGAAGGGCTTTTTATACACATTTAGAATTATGTATCTATAGATTCTAAACACAAAATAAAACACTACATGAGACGGAAATCTGCCAAAGCATATGTTACTCCCATTTTTTTGCCAGGCACTTTCCAATTTTTCTTTTTACCTTACCAAAAAAAAAAAAAAAAAAAAAGGCATAGTAAGGTTCACACATACACACACACACACATATATAAAAATACATGTATCTGATGAGGCCACTTCTTGAATGTGTGCTCAGTTTAGTTCTGGGCTCCTCAATACAAGAAAGACATTGAAGTGCTAGAGCGGAGGGAAGGGCAACAGAGCTGGGGTAGGGTCTGGAGCACAAGTCTGATGAGGAGCTGCTGAGGGAGATGGGAACGTTTCCTCTCCTGGAGTAAAAGAAGCTGAGGAGGCAGCCTATTGTTCTCCTCAAATCCCTGATAAGAGGCTGTAGCCAGATGCGGGTCAGTCTCTTCTCCGAAGTAACAAGCAATAGGAAAATTGCCCTCAAGTTGCTCTCACATGCTGGAGAAGCAAATGATGCCCATCACAGCCACTCACCACTTGAAGACCAACACCCAGCCCATCCCCAAGCAGTGGTCAGCACCTACTGGCCAACTCCCTCCAGTTTATAAAGTGAGATGATTGTCTGTGGCACAGCCAGCTCAGGCCAGCTCTCCTGGCTGTACTCATTCCCAGCTCTTGCGCACCTCCTCGCTGGTATGGGATACTACAAGCCCTTGACTTAGGGTAAGCACTGCTCAGCAGGAACTTAAACAGCAATGTCTAATCAACACCATTCTTATACTAAATCCAAAACACAGCACTGTACCAGCTAACAAGGTGAAAATTAACTCTATACCAGCTGAAACCAGGACCGAAATCAAAGTAAAAAGTGAGACCTTGAGGCCCTGTCTTCCAGCAGATGGGTAAGAATTCAAAGAACTTCTCTGTCCATCCCAACTTTTGAAGTTGATAAATATATTTTGGGTTGGAGGAGTAGTCTTCTTTAAAGAAAAATACATATATTAAAATATTTATGACACTGAGGCTCGTAGAAAAGGTACCATGCACAACAGTGAGAAAAGCTGTCAATGCCACTTCTGGTTGACTGCCTTGGTGAGTAAATGCATTAGTAAATTTTGGTTCAAATAGTCCAGTAACATTAGCACAGAAAAAGATGCTGTAGGTGAAAAGACCTCCCTTAAACCAGAACAAAACCCAAAGCAAATCTAAAATAATTCCACCATGTAGCTACCTTGTTAAAATGCAGTCTCAGAGATGTCTCTGTCTTGCACTGATGCCCACTTTTATTTAAAGAAATAATAAAGATACTTAACCTTTGTGTAGATTGTATAGGGAACAAGTAAAGTGACTAAATGGCAAAATACATTGTCTATCTTGTCTTGTACTGAAGAAGTGACTGGAATTCCTAATGAAGTTCAGCACACCTCTCTCTTTCATATGCTCAAAATGCCCTACTTTTCTCATGGTGCTGCCTGCACTAGAAGTGTCACACATGTAACCCAGCTTCTTGCACCCAGCACTCTGCATTCCTTTCCAAAAAAACTTATCTACAGCAACAGATACTGCTTTATTCACTTGACTGTTTTTACTGCATCCTTCTCTCTTTCATCTTCATGAAAACTTGAGATGAGAAAACTGCACATTTGTACTCTGATCCAGTGTACATGTCTCACCAGCAGCTGCTGGTATTTTCTATGTGCTGCCACCTGGGTAATATTTTGGAGGCCTCAGGCAAACTATCTCTTAGATTTAGACATTCCTTATGTATTGAAGATGTGCCGCTCCTTGAACAGCTCAATAACTGCACTATAAAGTGTTTCTTCAGCTGCTGCCTCATAACAATTAATCAAAGCAAAAACAGAGAACCTAGATAAATGTAAGAAGAGGGATTAAAATAACAACAAAAAAGAAAAGGTGTGCTATGACTTTTCAGTGGGTGTGGCAGTGAATTCAGAGTATGGTGTCTCTTTATCCATATAGAAATAATCCACTATAGTGAGGTCTCATTGAACAATGAATTTTACAAAGTTGTTTCTCACAAAGTACGACGAGAAGGGCTAAAACTTGTTCTCTAGTGACATTTTGGCACCAGATTACCAGGCTACCTTTAATGTAAAACAATGCTAACCTTTCATCTTATGCTTGCAAAACTCCTTTTCTTTTTTTTTCCTTTTTTTTTTTTCCTAGTAACACTAAATTAAATACTTTTAATATATGATACACCATTCATGCATGCTGTATTTTTGGCATTGAACCTCATCTGTATCTGTATCCAGAGTCCAAGCACTTCAGAACTGAAGTGCCACATATTTAGCTGGCTGTGTAAAAGCCATGACCTAGAAAGTTTGCTCTCCAAACCCAGATGGCCATGGAGCTACAGCATACACTGAAAAAAGGCAGCAAACAGGAAAAGTACTGTATATGTTGTGACACAATGATCTTTTTGAGTGCCAGCGGTTGGGTCTGATGATCTTAAAGGTCCTTTCCAAGTTAAACAATCCTGTGAGTCTCTGACATAGCTGACTTTTCACAAAAAACAACGCCTTTTAGCAATGGAATGCCTCATTTTCTCTCATTCAGATTTTTGTTACAGAACACTAAAAAAGCTGGTTTGTTAAAGAACACTGAAGTTTACACTGGATATTAAAAGACTGTCCAAAAATAAATTGTTTTTAATTAAAAGGTCCTAGAAATTGAGTTCTCCTTCTCTTTTTGAAACAGAAGAGGGGAAATGCTTTGATACCTCCAACCCCCTCCAAACACATGCTATCTCTTTTGCAACAAAGAATGGACCATCTACTTTTTGTGACTGCTAGTACAACTGCAAGGATCTTCACATCCAGATGACTTAGCAGAAAAAACTCTAAAACATACTTAAAGCAGAGGAAAACAAAGTAGGCATGCTGTTTGTAGTGTGTGCATGTGTGGCAAGGCAGCACACTGACAGACACAGCCTCAGCCTGTGCTGTGAACCTCCTTCACCTTGCTGCTGACACATTAATCAGGTTCTGCTCCTCCGCAAGGACTTCAGGACGTTTTGGTCAATGTCAGCGCTGGGAAAACAAGAAGTTTGCCCTTTTGTCAAACTTGCCCTGAGAAACATCTTCACCAATTATATCCAGGGGCTGTTCAGAAGACAGCTCGAGCTGTACATGATTTGTACAAAGCTACTTGACAGCATAAAAAATGACCAATAACTCACAGAGTTCCCTTCCCTGTGGTTTACTGTCTCTTTACATCTTGTTCAAAAGTACTATGCAAAGCTGTAGTGTTCATCATTAATCCACCTCCTAACAGGTTACTGTGGCACTGAAGAAAGCTACCCAGCATGCTCTGAAGCTGTGCACTTTGTTCTTTATAACCCCAGAAGTAACTCTGATTAAGAGGAGTATGATGCTGCGACTCCAGACCTAGGAAGTCATTTTAGGCTTAAATAGCATGAAAGGATCATTCTCAGCATGCCAAGGCAGAGCAGGTGAAAACCACAAAGGACATCGCTCCACTGCTACCAGCACTGCCAACCTCGAGAATTCAGAAACTTTCAGGTTGCTCTGATGAGATTTATAAACAAAGGTAAGCACCAAAAGAGATGGGGTGGGCAGATGAGCTGTCTTCTCCCTTTGAATGATTTCTGATTACAGTCTTTCAGACCTCACAACATGAAGTTCAGCAGGTGTTCCCCATCTCATTTTTCAGGCCCTTCTCCACCTTCCTTTAACTTCCTTCTGCACTGAAGTGGGGGTGAACATAGCCTCTTACTCTATGTCCACTACAAGTTCTGAGGAGTGCTACCATGCTTTTTGTGGATGGTTTTGTGGAAGATAAGGAGCTTCCTCTTGTCTCCCATAAGGAGCCTTCCCCATCAGCAAGTCTTCCCACCCATGCCCCATGCCCTGGCCTTCTCTCCATGCCTTTGCACACAGTCAAAGCTGAGGCACCTGCTACGTGGAATTTCTGAAAATGTTGAACTGTGGTTTCTGAAGCCTGAGGAACAGTAGTTTGTGCAGTGTTTGGCTTTCAACCTACCCCGATGCCTCCAGAGTTGAATTTATCCTGGCTCTGCAGTGTCCCTTGCAGAAGTAGCTAAGTGCTGACTACCTGGGTGAGCTTTAGCAGGGTATGGTTTAAAATTCTGGCACTTCATGTGAGAATGGCAGAGGGCACATTAATGACATCATGTGACTATTGCCCAGAAGTGAAGATGGCAAATGTAACATGAAGCTATTCGTTTTGTTGCTCAAAAACTACTGTGAGATACTTGACAACGCAAGCCAAGTGCCAAGCAGGACTGAGGTTGTATGTAGTGTGCCTCCTTGGGCTGGTACAGGGATTCTCCCTTGTTAGACAAGTCCCTGCTGTGGAGACCTCAGGGAATTCAGACAAAGCCTGAGGCCAACATGATCTACAAGAGTGTCTGCAGCACAGACCCCTGGAGAAGCCCACAGCCTATTTATACACCAACAGCTGCAGCAGAGGCAGAGCAGGCTCAGCAGTTGCAGACTCAGGAAAACCACACAGCCTCATTTCAGGAGATCATTGTGATATACAAAATGTACAGTGCTTTTTGTTCAAACTGATCAATCTGTTCTTAGAAATGGCTAAGTGTTTCCTCTTTAATGCCTGCTGAATAGCGAGCACTTGCTGCAGCCCAGAGCATCTGGGGAGAAAAAAATATTGAGACCGTGATTTAAAAAATGCCTGGCAATTTTATCTGCTTCAATACCCAAGTGGTGTATGTTTGCAGTCAATTAGTCATTACAGATCACTTTTCAGCCCACATGGCAACAGTTGTTTTTTTAAATCTGAGAACAAGGCAAATCAGTCCAGAATAGTGAAATTGAGCCCTAAGTTTTTTATGTCCTTACAAATATGAAAGTCTCCTTACTTGTAAAAAATACAACTATATATATTTAAACTATTATGATAAGAGTTAGAAGTGGTGATTAGAATAGTACTTTAAAACTTTATTATTATTTTTTAACACAGGAAAAGGGAAAAAAAACCCAGTAAAAGGCCAACTGAAAACCCCACTGATTCCTGTCACCGTATTCCTCTCAGTTTTCAAATCTCATAATTACATAATGTCAGGAGAATATTCTTTCTCTGGACACTGTCTTACTGTGTTCTGACAGACCATTTAAGTAATAACCAAATTTGCTATGTAAATGAAACCTTGGTAAGTCTCACAACCATTTTTTTTTCTCTGTAACCTCTTTAGAAAGATGGATGGTCCATTTTACATTTTTCATTAATATACCAAATCACAGGAGGTTGAAAAGGTTAAAGATGTTTAATTGTTCCTAGATGATAATCAGTCAGAAATTACATTCTAGCATGTAGCTGGCTGGCAAAGGGTGTTGTATTTTCAGACACATCCCTCCTAATTCTTCCTTTCCCATTGGAATTTATCATTAAACTGCATTTATCTGTCTCACATGACACATACAGTCAGGAATCAATCTGAAAAGCCAAATCTGAAAGCTCCTTGCCATTTCTCATTTTCTGTGACCAAATAAGGGAAGAAACCTGCCTGACTTTGGTGGCAAAGACCAGCTTTTCTATTTACATAATTTATTTTATGACAGCCCTTGGAGGCCCTAAATGTAGACCTAGATTAATTGTTCCAGACCCAGGAAAAGCAAAAAACGAAAACAAGTCAGATGCCAAAAATACATATATAATTTCACACCTCTCTTTCCTTTCTCTTTACTGAAAGTGTTGCTAAATTGGGTCTGGGGGGGGAAGTGAAGGGAGGGTAAAGGGATTTCTCATGCTGCTTGTCCTGTGATGCCCAGAAGTCTTGGGAGATAGAAGGAGGGCAATAGAGATGAAGTTTTGGCAATTCCTACCCCAAAATCCCTCCCCACTTTTTATCTTCTCCTAGTCTGAAGCCACAGATCCTACCTCCCATATTGGTAGTGAGTTTCCAAACAGCTAAGTTCTTTTTCTAGAACCTTCAAACACCCTCCAACTGAAGTTAGAATGGGAAGATCTGCCCTCTGTGCTTTCATGACAGAAGCATTCTGAAGAGTTTTTTTTATGTTTCTGGTTTATATATGCTTTAATGCGACTTGAGAATTGAACAGTATATTAGTATTTCTTATACAGAACAAGTCTGTATCTTATTGGAAATGTTAAATGGATTGGTTAATGCATTTTTGAAGGGTATTTAAATGCTGTGGCATTAGAAGATTAATGTAAAAGTCTGAATACAGAACAAACTGTGAGATGCTGCAGTACAGACACTACAGTCTTTCAGGCACCAATTTAGGCAGCAAATGGTATTTTTCGATAACCGTACATCTGCCTTTCTTAACAAAAAAAAAGGAGATAATAGGCACAAGAGCACAATAGCCTTGAAAGTGGCAAAATATACAAAAGGTCACATAATTGGATGGAAAAGGGATGTTTTGAAATTTCCTTTTCTCCACATACTGAGCAGTACTGCAACATCTACAAACTCTCTGTGACTGGCCACGAGCTCGGGTCCTTGGGCAGACTGGCAGCAGCACAGACATGGGAAAGCCTGGGAGCTGGCACAGCACCCACATGGCAAATCCCCATAGAGAGCAGGAGCTGCCTCAGAGGTGGCAGTTCAGCTACCAATACCAGGAAACCTGTCCTGGGGGTTGGGGCCCTGGGGAGGCAATGAAATCACCATGTCCCTCTAAAAACAGGGAAAATGACTGGGTGTCTCAAACCACATCAGCTCTTTCTGGTGTTGAAGCCTATGGCAGGAGGTATTGCTTCCTTCTCAAACCCAGCAGACCAAGCTGCAAGAGGTGATCCCCACCTAAGAGTAAAGTCACAATGAATCCTGTGAAAGCTATCACAAAAATGTGTATCTGGAGTCAGGTGCAGGGATAATCCAAACAGTATCACAGCAGCCTCTTGGCATGGAGCAATATAAAACCAGGAAATGGTGGAAACCAGAGGAGGACAGGTGCCCTGAGGCAAATCCCCTTGTCCCAAACCAGGGAGCTCTAAATGCAAAGATCTCAGCAAGAACAGAGGATGGGTGAGAACAACCTGTGTAGCTTTGCCCTGCCACAAAGCTGGGGACTGGAAGATGACCACGCTGCACTCTGAGCTCCCCAAATGCTGCTGAAGATGGAGCAGCAGCAATGCCAAGTGTGACTTTGACTCTGGGAATTGACTTTGGTGATGGAGAACATCCCCACTGAATGCAGATTGCGTTTCCATGAAAGCCATTGCTGCAGCATACTACATCCTTCTAAACAGTATTATTAAACTACCATAATAATCACCCTGCTCTTCAATCCAAGGTCTCAAAGCACATTACAGGCAGTAATGAAATAACTCACACGAGAGCACTGTGAGGAAGAAGGGGATCATTACTGCTGCTGCTCACAGTCATAAAGTCGTGCTTTCAGACACAGAATTTCATTGTGAGGACCAAGCGCAGAAGTGTCACCACATACTTCACTGCCAGTTATGGGTCCTGTCAAGGATTTGTCATTGCTTTCCTGATGCTCCATATTTTAGCCAAAGTCTCGAGACTCTTGGTAATTATAAGAGACTCAGCTTTCATTTACAAGAAACAAAATGAAAACAATCCCCAGAAAAAGAGCTGTATTTGTGGATCTGAAGTTTGAAATCTGTTCAGTCTGCCCTAAACCAGAAGGCAAATGAAAACAACAAAAATGTATTTTCTTTTTTGGGCTTCTGATACTCCCATTCCCTTAGGGGCTACAGTTCCTTCTTAGGGGCTGAGTCAGGCTTTCTGTCCACCCGTGGGCACCAGCCTTGCACCGCTGGCGTGAAGTCAGCTGGCTGGGGCAAAGTCCTGACCTCTGTGCAGGGGAAGCTGCTCCAAGAGACACTTCCAGATTGTGTAAGAGCCTTATGGCAGAGCTGAGGAGGGAATCCAGGTCTTAATTACCCCACATTTTAAGTTAACAAGGAATTGTTAATACACAAGTGAGTTAACTGCCAGCCTGCTAGAGCAAACACTGTGCAATGTCTTGTGGTTCCGACTTGAAGCTGGGGTTCAGAGGAGCCAAGTTCTAACTTGTGAGTCTGCCCCGACTTTCCTTCCTTGCCTAAAGCCAACTCCTCATCCATGATAGCATGTTTCCCAAAAAGACAAGTCCTCATGATTTATTACATTTACTTCTGTGCCATTAGTAAAGTTTTGCCAGTGGGTAAGGAAGCCAGCACCATCCTGTTGGTAGGACAGAGGCCATGAAGTGGCTGGGATAGCACCAAGGGACAGCATGGACACGCTGCCAATTTGGTGAGCAAATGTGATTGCAGTGCTTAGGTGATGGTTCACACTGGAAGTCTTCTCTCCTGTGCTATACAACACTGCTCATCCTCTGCAGCTGATAAACCCACACCAGTTGGGCTCACAACGTGCATGAATCTGTGATCAGTGGGAGCGGAACAGAAACAAACTAGAGTTTTTAAGAGCATCTGCTGTTTGTTCTGGAAATATCTTGAATTTCATCTCTTTTTTTCTTTACATATATACTGTGATGTTTAGAAATCTTTCATCTGTTTAGGTTCCTTACCCCAAAGATGCTTCCACACATATTTAGAGACAAGACCAAATTTTCCGTCTTTTGACTGCAAAGTAAGCATTAAAGCGGCTAACTGCCCCCAAGCCAAGAGCCTTCCATCTCTAGCCATAGCAGAGTAATTTGTCCTTGAAGAAAGGGAGGATAGCTATGGTGGGTGACAAATAGCTAAGCCATATGCATTCACTTCCTATCTAAAACAAAAAGAAATTAAGCATCTATCAGCTTATCACGGGAGCCAGCGCCACCAGCAATAATTTTTGTGAACAATAACCTGGCACACCTTCTTTGCTGCATTGGCAGCTGCTGCTGCTCATGTTGAGAAGATCCTCAGAGCTACTTCATACCCGCCTCTGCACCTGACCCTCGTTTTTCCTGCATGTTTCAGACTTGAGCAGGGAGGACTCTGGAAGTCACGTTTAGACCGTGACCACAAATGGCTCTATGGAGGCAGAACAGCCTGCATTTTTCTACGTGTAAATCAGTGACAATATGGCACCAATTAAAGCAGTGCTTCCTTTCCTCTCTGCATTAAAAACTATACTGTTGTTAATTTATTAATAATTGGTTTAATGCATTTAAGTACCTGCACAGGGAGAAATTACTAGGGAGTAAAAGGTTTTTTATTCCAGCAGAGAAAGGTGCAATGAAATCTAACGGTGGAGAGAAGATGTAGACAAACTCAATGAAAAATAAATGAGATATGTCAAACAATACAAGAGAGAAGCATCAGGAGAAAAAAAAAAAGGTCTTGTAGCCTTTAAGTAAGTATCTTCCTGGAATACAGGCTTTAGTCAAACACCAGTTAAGACACCTCAGTGTAGGAGTAATTAGGTGATTTTCTACCATGTCTACAATGAAGGGGTAGAGCAGGTTATACGATACCCCTCTGACCTCAAGCCTATGAATCTGTTTATTCACTGTCCTACAACACTCTAAAACCTCTGTAAAACCTCTGCTTCCATCTCTAAACCAGAAAATATCACAAGCAGGAAAAATAGAGGAGTTCTCATACACTGTGTTGAGAGGTCTAGGAAAAAAATCACGCTCATCAACAAATAAATACATAGAATTAATTGCATTACAATAGTGAATAGAAAAATAGCATGAAAATTAGTAATACAATATAGTAAAAAAAAAAGGAAAATAACTATCTTCAACTACTTATTTTTTTCTTAAAGTCAAAGTAATTACTTAAATCCAGTACATTTTTGAGTGGTAGAGATTTGAATTTTTTTTTCTATGTTAAATTATAATCTCTTTAAATGGAGGAGATACGTATGGGGGGAAGGGGTATTTCATACTCATGACATGATTTATGGTCAATATGATGAAAGGCCATGGAAATCAGCTCCAGCTATTATCTTAGATGAGAATTTGTCTCTAATACTGTCAAATGAACCCAGCTAAATATATTTTCACATTTCACACTCAGACAAACACTAAGGGTTCAATCCCACACCCATCTGCAGCAATGGCAAGAATCCCACTGACTTCACTGAGAGCAGCATCAACCTCTTCCTTTGAAGGTGTTACATTTATAGCCCATTTTCTCCAAAGTATTCATGAGACAAAAGAGTGGGGTTTGTTGGGTTTTTTTGGTTTGGATTTTTTTTTTTTTTTTTTGGTTTGGGTTTTTTGTTTTTGTTTTTTTTAATTATTAAATTAACAGAGAACATGAAGTTGGAGTTCTACATTAGCTCTGATGAAGATGGCCTGGTTGATGTGCCATGTGCACAGCATCAAAGCATTCAACCCAGGAGCCGTGTGAGGAGATCACATCAAAATCAGGGAAGAATTTATTTGCAAAGGCATCTAAAATGGATTCCCCAAAGTCACTTCTGAAAATAATTTCTAGGCATTTTTTGGTGATTTTACTGGGGGTTACTGTGTCATCTATCCTACAAATCAGTTTTGAGCCAGGGAAAGATCAAAAAACAATTCAAGGTGGGAAAAAGATAACCTCTAAAGTAGTAAGATCAGACTGTTACTCATTCAGAGTACTTTCACATCCTGACAGTTCCACGGTTTCTGGGAAAGATTTATCTTGTCCTACCAAAATCATTTCTCCAGTGTCATGACTCAAGGGGACCTCTAGAAGAGGCAGGGTTGAGGATGCGTGCCAGGCGGGAGTCAGCATGTCACACCACCAACCCCATGGACACAATGATGCAGGGGAGATGGCTCTCTTTGGAGGCTGGGAAAAGTGATCCTGCAGTGATTCTGAAACCACAACAGCATGGAAAAACTAACAAATCTGAACAATTCAGTTTTATCTCAGGAAAAAAGAAGTACACGTAATTCGCAATTGGAATTCAATGAATATTTTTTGGCAAAGACGCACCTTGAAGGGCACTTCATGGACTCTATATAATAATTTCTAAGGCACAGTTCTATTTATACCTTTTCTCTTTTAAAAGGTAACTGAATATTCAACTGCACGTTTATATTTTAAGTGTGATTTCTAATTACATGCACAATTGCTAATCCATCTGTTTACTACATACTGTAAATGTCTGTTGTTCTATATGCTTGAATAATTATTGAAAATTAAATATTGTAAACAGTCAAATTAATTTCTCTCAGCATACCAAATCACAAGAAGGCTGTGAGATGATAAAATATTACATGCCCCCAGAAATGGAACAAGTCACTCCCACCCCACACCTCACTGAATGTGCTTACTGATGTTCAGTAACAGATAGGAAACTTTTTAATCCAAAAATTTTTAACAACGGTCTGAAAAGCTCCATTACGCCTTGCTATTAGTGAGAAAGTATTTTAAAAGGAGTATGGTCTGCAATGTTTCAAGCTGTGACAGAACAAGAAAATCACGTTTGTTATGAAAGGCAAGTTGGTGCTAATGGTTTCTTATTTTTACCCTGTTAGAATCAATATAGGAATATATATAACAATTTTTTTTCTTATGTTGATTTATTTATAAGATTTCACAGCAATGACAGTATTCAAGCAGCCCAGAGGAGAAAAACATGGGACAACACTGTATTTGAACACATATTATCCATTCCCAGAAGAGACGTGGCCTCTCCTCCTAGCTTTTTGTGCAAAACAGAGCTGTGCCATAAAGCCCCTCTACTGCTATGGTAATTTTTGGCTTAAACTGTGTTCATTATGCATTAATAGGTTTTGAGTCCAGATCAGATCATCTGTTTTGCTATCTCCTGGATAATAATGCTTGGGGAATTTCGCCGCTTGGCCTCCGTGACCATAACCTTGGAATAGCACCTTTACAGCTACGACTATCCTGAGCCAAAAAACTAGGAGTCATTTTAGTCTGAATTTCTCTAACTTCACTGTCTTTTATGACTTTTATCTGTCAGATGAAAGAAAACCTTCATCAGAAATCCTGTTCCCATGCAGGCACACACAAACTACGAAGCCACAACCTCTTCAATTTTTCTTGACAAATTACACAGACTGAAATTCTTCCTCTCCCCATGGTATGGCAGTGCAAATTTTAGGTTTAAAAAAGGGCACTTGAGAACTCCAGTGATGTGATCCTTTTAAGTAGATGGATTGACAAAGGATCTAGTCATGCTTGAAAAGAGATGAGAATCTTGCTCTAAATGTCTGACTCTGTCATTTAACATTGAGTGCCTCTGCCCACACAGGTAGACAGGTGATGAAAATTCAGGATTTTAACTCTGGTACACCTGTCTTTATGCACATCATTACCAATGAGAAATCAAGTTTACAGAGACCTTCCTGAATCCTACCCTGGCTGTAGACAGCAAATGCCTCTACAAATCCCCACTTCGAAACCCCTGGATCTCCAGAGCAGGAGAAAGGAATGGAGATGCTCCAACTGGTATTCTATTTTTTAATTATGGTGAGGACAGTAGCCAGCTTTTCCAGACTATAAAGGAATTTCACCTTTCAGGAGCACAGCTGGACATTGTGTTTGAAAACTCCAGCCTTTACAGGAGAGACTGCCCGCATGTTCCATTCAAAGGGCAGTTAAGCCTTTCTCTTGTAGACTGCCACTGTCTTTCTTTTCTCATGAAAACAGAGTAAGAACAGGGAAAAAGACCTCCAAAAGTATACATATTCCAATAAAGAAAAAAAAAAATCCACTTTGGATACATTTTTGCTGAAAAATCCTTAAAAAAAAAGAAGGCAAAAAACCCCAAACACAACAAAAACAAAAAAAGAAAGAAAGAAAAAAAAAAAAGCCAAAACTGATACCCACCAGAACCAACCCTTTGCAATTTGTGTTCAATTTTGGAAGAAAAATAATAAAAGATTGCATCTATATATACACACCTCACAGAGAGGGAGGGAAATCTTTCCATAGACACCGATGCAGAACATATATATATATCCTGTACCCTATCTGGAGCCAATCTCTTGCATCCTCTCCCTGCAAGAGGCTGCTTTTGCAGCCCCAGGATGAAGCCCATGGCACCAAGGGCACGGTGGCACCTTTCCACCACGTGTCCAAGCTGCCCACTGCTCCGTTTTCTAAGAGCCTGGTCTCCACTCCTCCGCACACCCAGAGTGCCCAGCAACAAACTTAGCACTGATCAATACCGCCTTGGTTTTTCTGACGCATCTCCATCTGCTTTTCCCCATCTGTTGTCTCAGGCTCCCCCTAAGCTGTGAGCTTTTTCAGTGTAGCAACCATCTTTTACTCCACTCATCCTGCCAAGCACGGCAGGGTGCTGCCTCGCGGCTGCAGCCACAAAGGTGCCACAATATTGCAAATAAATATTTTTAAAAAAATAAAGTCACCGTTTGGGCTTACCAAAAGGCAGCACAGGTTTTGCTTTTCCCGACTGAGTTCTTAACTATGAATTATTTTTAATTACTTGAAATAAAAGTGCTAAAGAAAATCCACAATACCCACACACACTTGTGCAAAAAAACCCCAATCCAGAAACAAAACTACAAAACCAAACCCACCCTGAACCCCCACAATCCTTCTTACTTTTTTTGCAGGACTCAATGGACAGAAATTAAGGTATCTTGAGTATATGATTCTGGTTTGTTTGGGGTTTTTTTGTTTTGGTTTGGTCTGTTTTGTTTTTTTTTCATCCAAAGGAACTATTTGAGGTGGGGGTGAGCATTCACGATGACAAAAGCCAAGTCCAAACACATAAGATGGGTGAAACAGTTTTGGACGTGAAATATTTTCTCTGTCATGCAACTGTCTTTACACAGTCTCTTCAACAAAACATGTATTCTTTTCTTCACGTTTTCATCTCCTTTCCTCATGCTTCTTTATAAGTAAAAATAATTTCTCTCTACATAGCGATCTTTGCTTCTGTGAAATTTCTGTCTCCCCATTAAATCTTAATTACATTCTCAGTGTAATTTTGCTGTTAATAAGGCAGCCTGATAAAGAGGTTAGGCTAATGCCTTGCGGGGTGTTTGTAAAATCCCAGCTATTTCGCACAATGACTTCAAGCAGAAAGTAAAGACAGAAGTTTTGGAGATGGAGAGGAAACCTCCTCCTTGCAGGCTGAATGCGACAAAAAGTCCTTGAGATCCTCCCTGCTCAACATCAGGTTGCAGAAGGAGAGATGCACCGACAGATCAGGGCTAAGCTTGGGAGTGGGGCATGAAGCCCCCCCATGCAGCTGACCAAACAAGGACTGTATCCAAATCCTACCTATTTGCTTCTCCGATGCTGAGCTGTGCATCCCTCTTAAAGGACTCTGTCCTCTGCAAGTGAATCCAACCCAAGACGAGGGGTTTTCACACATTATTGAGTCAAAGCTGCAGCTCACCCAATAGACTACTCGAGTTAATTCTTAAGCATGTGTTTGCCTTATTTTTCTTCCCTTTAACACACAGCATTCCTCTAATCAGTTTGGATTAGATTAAGTGTTAGAAGAAAGAAATAAAAAACCTGAGAGAAATCCCCTAAGAAATTACAGACTCACATGAAAAATATCTCAGCATCATGCATATCTAAGCTGCTAATATAGTCTAACATTTTTCCATCCATGCAGCTACTTTAGGTAATCTTGTGTGTGTTTATTCTCTCTTTAATTAATCTAATTCACACCTACTCGATAAACTAAATTTAGCAGCAATTATTCTTTGCATCATTTGTAGTGCATTCCCAGGTCATATCTCAAGAACTGCCTCAAACACAGAATAATAAGGACAAAGAGAAAATTCTTCATCTCTGTTTGCCTCTCCTAAAGCATCTATCTGAGTGGGCTTACAGCATTTCTTCAGATTTTAAAAAACTCATCTCATTCTTCTATTAACAAAAATAACTTCAACGTCTTTGAGCATTGACAGCACCTTTCCCTAACAATAACTTCTTAAGGATAAGATGGTCAAATTCTCAGGTGGCACAAACCACGTAATTCAGCTGAAGATGTAGCACCACAAGCACTTGTGCTTCTTTAAGCAACATTTCGTTCAATACTGCACATTTTATTACAGAGTCTGTGAATAAAATGAAGGTCAGAAAATATAAGCATATGGTGAATGGAGCAAAATTAATTATAGCCAAAATATTCTCTTGCAGAGCAGACTTAGATTTATCTTTTGGGTATTGTGGCTACATTAAAAAAAAAGTTTATGTGCGCTGCTGTTCATACACTGTTGGTAAGTTAAAATTCAGGAAATAATACCCAGTTTTCAAACCAAATCCCTTTCAGAGCTGCAAAGCTACTTGCTAATTACCATATAAATAGATCACTGCAGCACAGATTCCTTGCATGCAACTCATCTGACACTAACATTAAATTTCTCTTAGAAGACAACAAACCCACAGCATGTCATGACATTGACTCATATACACAGGAAGCAACGAGGAAACACTCCTGCACAGAATGAACAAGCAAATGTAGGAATGAGAAAGAAAGAACATGAATATTGGGGGTAGTGGGAGACTTGAGTGCTCTGGGTTTGCTTCCTTGCTCCATGACAGCACCAGCACGAATGCTTAGGTGTGTGCCTGCATTAGGCTGATGGAGAAGGGGGCAGATTCATCCACTCAAAAGACAAGAGTCAGCTCTGCCCTTATGTGCCCAGGTTCCAACAGAGCCATCTTAGACTCCTTGTCCCTGTGCAAACTGTAATTCTTTTTCCTCTCTGTGGGCAACCCAGGCTTGCTTTTGGGCAATAGAGGAAGAAAGGCAGGAAAGGACGGAAAGGAGTGGGAAATGCTAGGTCAGCTGGAAACACGATAAGAAGTATATTTTACCAGGGCTCCAACACGCCCAGCAAGTTCTGTATACATGGTAGAAAACACCGGTGCCAGGGCTGCCTTGCATTTAGCAGGGTAGGATGTGCTGGACCCATGCCATAAGGCTTTGCATTACATGTGGCCATTGGCTTTAAAGGCAAATTAAGACCAAATTTTTATTGCTGGCATCGGATGAGTTAGCTGCTTCCTTTGCATCAGTTCCCTGCTTGTAAAAAATTAAAAATGCTCCTATTCTACCTTATCAAGCAGCATGAAGGACTAAGCTATCACAAGGGGAGAAACCAAGTAGGAACAAGGAAGGAAGTAGAGGCATGGTAGAATCCACATGACAATCAGCGTAAAAACAAGGTTACAAGAACATGGTCCCATGAAAAGAGTGTTTTTTAAAGATTTAACTTCAGAGCTCTTCAAGCTGTGTATCATGTGAAAGCTGTGATTAGGGGGCTTTTCTGATATTTAACCCCCAGATACTGCTTTATTTTTACACATGTATGTCTCTGGTTAAATTAAGCTCTGTGCATGTAGACATATGGCAGCACGATCTGTACAATTGCACAGATAAGGTCACATACTTAACTGGCAACAACACTACTAATTTCAAAGAAGTTGTGTCAGTCTTCCCAGCAAACGAAAAACACTCTCATTAACATAAGGGGAAGGGGAAAGGAGGGGAGAGTAATTTCACAGAAAATAATTATCTTTGGTTATAACAGGGTAACTCTGATGGAAACAGAGTCAGAAAAAAAAAAGGGAAAAATAACACAATCCACTGTTAAGCTTAATTTTTGAACAGACTAGCTGAACTGTGAGGTCATGAGACTTCGGGAGTTTAAGAGGTGCTGACACAACCTCCTATGTGATGGAAGACAAAGAAGAATTAATAGTTGGTGATTACTGACATCGTTATGCCTTATGCAAACACACCTGCCTTCCCAGTTGCCTTCTCCTTTTATTTCAATTTCCGAGCTTTGTTATTTTTTTTAATACTCAGATGCAGCATAGGTCAATCTAATCGTCCAAACAGGAAACATCACCATTTGTACCACAGATCGGGTGTTAACTAAGAGTAAACCAGAACTTCATTCTTGCCTCTAACTTTCAGTCCATTAAGAGATTTTAGAACTTGCTCACACAAGATGAGACACTATTCAAGCCACAAAAACTGCCTGTTCTAAGACAACAGTATGACTGTATTCACTGCACCTTACCAAAAGGGGAAAAAGCTGGTTTAATATTGTCTGCTTGGATTTGCTGCATCCAACATCACAGACACCAGTAGTAACTTTGACTGTTGAGTAAAAGATAAACACAAGTCACTTGATTGATTAAAAAGCAGTAGGAAATAAAAAGGAAAAAAGAACCCCCTCAACTACCTCCATCCCAAGCTTTCACCTCCTCTGGGCTAACATCACAGCTTTATTCTCCTCCCTGGCAGCTCTCTCTCCAGACCCCTGCCCCGGCAGAAATGCCATGCTCACAGGCTCCACACCTCAGCATCCCTAACTCACCAACCTAATTCCTCCTGCCAGGGCTCAGACATGGACCACAAGCAATTAGTGTAATGCAGGCCTACATTTGCTGATGTTATCATAATAATGCACGGCAGGATATGACAAGTATCCATAGCATATGCATTGAGCATACATTTAACAGGGCTGTTACTCGGCACCTGTGGTACAATTTCACTCAGTAAGCTCAACTGTGCTTCTGCCATTGGTAGTAATTCTAAAAAGAGAATTTGGCTACCTGGAAGCGAATGGAACAGCCCTAATTAAGAATTAGTGAAGAAATAGCACAACCTATTAAAGAGATAGGTGATTTAAACAGTTCTGCATAGCCATGACTCCTGGAAATTTATGAATACAGAAACTGAACGGACAGGCAAGGTAGAAAAATGAGTTTTACAGGTAAGCTGATAAACAAAGTTACATCTGAATAGGCAGAAGATACACTTTGCTGGTGTTTATAAAAATAATAAATGATTAATGTAATGCACAACAACGTAAATTTATGAGATCAGTGGCAAAATCCTTGCTGTTCCAGAATTGGTGCTGGGACAGAAAAGAAGGGAGCTGTCTGGTTATTGGGCAGCAACTTCTTCCATCAGAAAAACACTGTTCCACTGGCCCTTGGCATGTTTATGCCCTTCAGACATAAGGCTCTACTGAAGCAAATGGGGAGTTCAAATTAAAAAAACTTGTGCTGCATTGAGTAAGTGAGGACAGAAATGTCCAGTCAAGGCAATGGGAATACTCCTCGAACTTCTTACTGTGAAAGAACTGTAAAGAAGTAATCATGGAGATCTAAAGAAAGGTTAAGACTTCTATAAGCCAAGTATAAATCCGCTGATTACAAAGAAATGGCATTTATAAGAAATATTTTATCTTTAAATGCCATTTTAAAAGAGGTACTTGATACCAGAGACATCCAGCAATCTTAACCATATTCAGTGCTTCATGAATAAAAACCCACTGCTAGCAGAAATCAGGTCTGTTCAAGAGAAATGATAAAACTGGATTTATTATTTTATTAATAGCAGCATTACTGTAGCTGCAACTGAGGTGACACAGCTCACACCTTTATCCTCTCCACAGATAATATATACAGATTGAGAAGGAAATCGCTGCCAGGGAGGAAGGGAGGAGGGAAGAGACATGCTGGCTGAGCCTAAATTTTGTCATTTTCAGTCGAATTAGTGGTCTGGCCATTAGACAATACTTACTTAGTCTAAAATTCTTTTATATTCTTCTTCATCCTACGATTTTAATGCTTCTCTTTTTTATTTTTTGGGGTTCTTTTTTGTTTGTTTTCTGTATGCCTATGAATACTTGACTGTGAATGCACATCTATTAATGCCAAGATGCCTGAAAAATTGATAGCTTGCATCGCCAGAGCATATTTGATCTGCAAACTGTCTACTGCAAATTAATTTACAGGACAATCACACAAGGCAAGAAAATACTTCCACTTACACAAAACAAAAACAAAAAAAAAACACAAAAAAAAAAGAAAGAAAAACTATAAGGTGAGGTGACACTCAAAGTCAAAAGACGAGTTTGTATCCCTGCTATGCTGCAACTCAGGATCTAATTGAAAATTTACTCGGGAATAAACATGCCCTGGCAAGCAGATGGACTTGATTTACATGCTCTTCCCTATTATTTTTTCTCCTCTTTTTTGCTAATTATTACTATTATTATTGTTATTATGACAAACTCCTTAATGCAGGAACTTTATCCAATATGCTGTACAGTGCCTAGCACACTTATACGTCCCACTGTGATTAAGTACACACCTCCAACATCCATGGTCCTTCGATTTTCCAGTTGTTAATTCTGGGCTCAAACCACTGGAAATAAGGTGTCTAGTAAAGAATAAGCCATGCCAAAGCAGAAATTAAAGCTTTTAAAATGCTCCAAAGCTCAATTTTTAACAGTGAGTGTATTACAAAGAAGTCATTAAGAGCCACACTTTTAAATAATAGAGAAGTGAAAGCAAAGAAAGTAGATAATTTAGTGTGTGTTGATACAACATAAATTATAGAGAATGGAAGCCAGCTAATGTGGTAGGGGAATTACATTGTAAAAATCTGTATTAGTTATGGTCATATGTCAGTGATGGATATATCAGGCTGGACTCTGAAACTGTTGGTGAACTCAACATTTGTACAAACAGTGTTAAAGAGCATGGAAGGAAAGGGAGACCAATTCCTCAAATTCACCATTGACTGGAGAGCCCGACAATCAATGTCTTCTCCCTCTGCAAGGACCTCTCTGCTCTCGGACAGGGCAAGGACACTTACAGGCTGAACAGCATTGAGCTGCTCATGCTATGACATGATCTGCAGAGCTGATCTTCATCATACACACGAGCTGCCAAAAACGGCTCCATGGCCAAGGCACATGAGGGAGACACCCTGCAGAAGAAGCACCCAAGTGGGAGGGAACTGACATGAAATGCCATCAAAATTCAAAATACATTTTCTAATTTGATCACCAAAGCACCTAAAGCACACCCTGGAGGAAAGACTGCATGTTAGACTAAAAACCAAAAAAATCCTAACGGCCTTCATTTACAAGACACAAAAGATCTTATTTCAGAGGAAGTTTATTAAGAGTTTAGCAGCAGGATGGAGGAGCCAGGACAGGTGAGTGTCCCTTGACCACAAGAACAGGCTGAGCAATCTAGAAACCCTCCATGACTACTGGGAAACCCTCCAGAACTCCCCAGAGCAATCCCCTCCTCAAGGTCTGCTCTAACAGTAGCTATAATATTAAAGTGTGATAGAAGGATAATCCCTGCTCCATTCCTGGAAACGTTCATGGCCAGGCTGCACGGGCTTCTGAGAGACCAGTCTAGTGGAAGATGTGCCTGCCCATGGCATGGGTGTTGGAACTAGATGGTTTTTAATGTCCCTTCCAATCCAAACCATTCCATGATTCAATGATTTCTGGGCTGAAAAGACGCACTGGGTACCCAGTGCTGGCAGCCATCAGGATGTGGAGCAGCAGCAAACCACTGAATTTGTCTCAGCCTGTGAGAGCAAAGACGTGTGGGGATTCCTCAGGACAAGCCAAAGAAAAGCAGCTATAAAAATCAGAATGTATGGCAGGAGGGTGAAGCGCTATTTTAGTAGGGCAGAGCAAACGTGGCTTTCAGACCCAGCAGGATTCTGTGCCAGCTGGCTTTGTGAGTGCAAAAGAAAGCAAAGCCCAGCCTACTGAGAAGAGCAAAACTCATACCAATTAAATTCTGATACTCACTAACTCTGCATTAGTTTATATAAATATTAATAAATTTTTTCAGTGTGAAAATACCCAGAGTCTTTCCAAATCTAGGTGCAGATGTGACAGTTCACAGACAATTTCCACAGGCAGAGTACTGCTGCAGAGTACTGACCTACATGCACTATTTCTAAACCTACCAGTGCATCCTGCCTTAACCACTGCAGCAAATACTATTTCAGGGGTGCCATGGGTCTGCCTCTGTTTAAATGGTTCCAGCAAAAGGCTAAGCAAGGTGTGAGCAGATTTTCCAGACACACAAGCCTAATTTTAGAGTAAATTAATTAATGACAATGTGCACAAGAGTGAAATTTGGTCTGTTGGCAAGCTAGTTAAAGAATATCTTAAGTAATCTACGTAAGACTGAAGAGAAGCTTACTGGGTTTGTTCAAAATATCTTAACACTAAACAAAATAATGTAATGGTTTGAATTAAAATTTGTTTTTTCCAGAGTGCGTAATAAATACATAATAAATCAATGCAGTAAATTACGCCTGTGCTGTGAAATTAACACCCATATACATGAAATAAAAACAAGAATTTACAGCTCTGATCAATCAATTTTTTTTATTAACTCCATCTTCTGTTTTATTTACCTTCTTCCACACACCTCCCACCCCATAGCGACTGACTCGGCTTGGGCTGAACATGGCCCCCCTGGGAGCTGGTCAGCCCAGCCGAGTCAGGAGCAGCTCTGCTGTCCTCCCCATCTCACACCACCCACAAACAAGCGCAGCCCTGTGACCCTGTGCCCTGCCAAAGCAACCCTGAGCCCTCCCATGCACAAAAGTCAAGCTGTGAGGAAAAGGCCTGGCTCTCCCAGCAGCCACACCAGGGTTTAGGCTAACTCACAGCTGCTGAAGATGCTGAGCTCCAGGAATGCCTCCCTTGCTGCTGCGTGTATACACAGCTGGGAAACAAATGCCCAGGGGAATGCCTTTCCCTGTAGTCATGTAACCCCTACAGTCACCTCAACTTTTTAAAAAACGCGTTTCCTACTCCCTTCATGAAACTGTGCTTTGCAATATATTCCTCTTGCCCGCTATAGAGGAAAATCCCAGCTTGCTCTCTTGGACCTGCCACACTGAGGCTGCAGTGTCCACCAGCCAGCAGAACAAAGCTGCCTTGTTCTCCAGTGTGAATGATTTATGGTTTCACACGTGCTCATGTGCTACATTATTCACTTAGTACTTGTACCTATGAATATCAGCTCATGAGATAAAAGTGTGTACCAAGGCGCAAACTGATGCTTGGCTGTCTTTTAATAAAAATATCAAGGTGAGGGAAAAAAAAGGCCTTCATGGGAGGTTGCCCACACTGCCTTTCCAATCCTGACACATGTGGGTGGGCTGCTCATGTTCCTGTCCTCTTCCCTGGAGCACTCATATAAACCCCAAGCCTGAAGAGGAGGGCCCTTGCCACCATGTACTCGTGCCCCCGCAGCAGTCAGCCCCCAGTGAGAGCATGAGCTCCCCAGGGTGACTTCAGTGCCCAAATCTTGCTGTCAGCGGCTTTTTTAGCAGCTCCTCACTCCTGCAGGAGCAACACTTCATCTCTCTAAAACCCATAGAGCAAACTGCAGGTAATAATACTGAAAGGTCTGAAGTCTGCCTTCAAACAGATCCAAATCACGCGATACATTTGCAGTTTGACTGCCTAAAATAGCCACTGCGAGCTGTGCCAGTCTATAAAAATGTAGGAAGTGACAACTTGTCTATTAAGAGGTTTCTTCTATCTACAGATATGGCATACAAGGAGTAATGTTGCTTCTGCTATCCAGATAATCAATCAGGAGTGAAAGAATTTGCTGCAAATATGATCCTGAGTTAGAACCAGGAACAAAACCTGGGCTACCTGTGTCCCCGCTTGATCAGAAACATAGTGGTCCATGTGCTTCCAGAAACCTGCCTGACTTGCATGAGCTAGAAGGCAGCTGAAAGCGAGCTCCAGAGGAAGGCAAACATGGTCCCTGCTGATCTCCAAAGACAGCTGAGAACATCCCTATGCTCCAGCAAACTCCCCATCTCTTCTGCTGCTTCCCACCAAAAGATGTAAAAAATGCAGGATGCTGCCTTCGTGTTGACTCTCAGCAGTGAATTACTCACAGGAGTGAGATGTCAGTTTGCTGGCAGTGTTTAAACTTCCAAAGTCACACAGAAAATAAAAGATCCCCTTTCTCAAATGACTGCTCTCCCCCGACAGCAGGAGCATGCTCGTTCAGCCCACGTATGCAGCAATCGCAGCATATTTGGGTTCACAGTAAACCTTTTCATCTTGATTATACAGCATGTTGTCGCATTTAGGGCTGCTGTACAACGCTCCACGTGAGTTACTGCTGTGCTGAGTCCCAGCAAGAGTACGGGGCTGGCAGGCTACAAACCTCTTGTGTGTGTGCAGGAGTCTCCTGTACAAAACAACTGGAGTGTAAATTACTGTCTCAGAGAAAACCAGTGCACTGCAGGGAGACGGCTGAAAGCAGCCTTGTCAGAGACCCCCAGGGGCACTCTCTAGGAAAATCCATTATGCTTTTATTTCTGGACATCAGCATCCCATCAGGAGAAAGCCTTCTGATGTCAAGGCCTGGCGCTCCCCTTTGGGAAAAGGGATCTCTGCACACACACACTGTCAGCCTCATCGTTTTCAAAACAAACTCAAAGAGGCCACCTTGCCCAGTTCTCACTGCTCTGTGTTTGGCACAGAATTGGATAAAAGGGGATGATTTACCTGCTCTATGACAAATCACAGCCAGTCACCAGCAAGGATGCTCGCTGAGTGTAAGGGGGGGGTCCTTTGGGAGTTGCCCAAGCAACAAAGTTACTCATCCTGAAGCCCTTAAGTTCTCAGACAGCAATTTTCACAGTGCAAATGAAGATTAACCACAGTCAGTGCTAACTGTGAGAGTAAGATCTCACTGTTAGGGAAAAGTATGCTGCCTGCTCTCCATAGGGACAAAGAGCCAACCCACAGGGTGTGCCAGCAGGCTGGGGTGCTGCAGGGCTGCCACATGCCCAGCTCCAGTCCTTGTCAGGGGCTCACCCTGGCAGATCAGCAGCGCTGTGCTGAGCAGATTGCTCTGCGGGAGGAGCCGATGGAAGGGAAGCACAAGCATTAAACACTGTGAGTCCTAACTCTGCTACTTTACCCAGATGGGATTTCTGGGTTGGGGAGGGGGAGAAGGGATGCAGATGGAAGAGCATCTTCGACCATTCCAAGTGTTAAAAATAAGTGAGATATGTGCCTTAGGGCTCAGCAGATTGAACACAGTGATTATAATACATTCTCCATAATTCTTCACCTGGGCTTATGCCTGAGAAGATCTTGACCCCTTCTTATGCCACACATCATAGGATTGCACAACCAAATGTTGGAAACCTGTTTTTTCAACATCATTTCCATATACAAAATTAAAAATGCTTCCTCTCATATCTATTCCTTCTAGTTTTTTAGCTGTTTAGACATTTGCAGAAGATATAAATAAACTTTAAAAAAAACCCAAAAAACAAAAAACAAACCAAAATCCAGAACAAAACGAGGAGCATGAAAACAAACAGGAGCACTGTGCGAATTCTCTGAGCTACCTCCACAAAGATCAGCATATTGCTCTGAAAGATCCCCTCGACTCTCCAGCTCCAGATCATGCTGGAGGGTTCCCACAAGCCCAGTGAGTGAACAAAGCTGGGTACATGCTGGAGTGAGGAACATCAGCTGCCAAGCACAGGTAGGCACCCAGCAGAGCATCCACGACCTCAGGCTACATCTCCTGGGGCCATTTCTTTATCAGCCTCATTCAGCAAAGGCACCTAGGGTATAGACATGTGCAGAGCTGCTTTGCATGGGTGCCATGCTCCACTGCCAGCTAACAACAATATTTTAACTTAAAACAATCACCATCTCTGCCACATTGCACCCACAGGCTACCTCCCCAGCTGTTATAAATCAATGCAAACACATGGAATTTTTTTTTTAATGCCAGAGGGACGTCTAGGTCATCTGAACTGTCTTTTTGTATACAGCAAGCTGTAGAATTAAATCCACCTATTTTAATGTGGAGCCTTATTACATGTGCTGGACACCCATCACGTCACTCACTTCAATGCTGCTACACCAGCTCATAAAGGATGAAACAGTGCTCTGTAACCTGCAACAGCTTGAATCTGCTTCCTAGCACTGCTCTGCAGACTCAGTGCAGCAAAGTCTCATCCCTGTAGGTGCAGGGAAGAGGCAGGAACCAGCAGCAATTCAGTGACCCAGGGCAGGGTGCTTGCCGCAGCAGCACATCTGCAGCACATCATCTGCCAGTGCGTTCGTGCACCGATGCAAAGCAGAACGCTTCATACGTATGTAAGATGCTTTAGTCACATAAGCAACCAGAAAACAGAGGTTTGGAAAGCAAACCAGTGCACCCTGAAGGGGTGAAAGCTGATAAAAACGTAAACTGCATTTTCCCACTGCCCTGAGGAAACAGGGTTTTGTTACCTGTTTTGGGATTGATTACAAAGAAGTTCTGGGGATTTCCACTTGTAATCCGGTAAGTCAGTTTTTCATTAGTGCTGGAGTCGGGGTCCTGGGCTTGGATCTGAATGACGGATACATCCTTTGGGGAGTTTTCCATGACGACTGGGTAATAGATAGGCTCAGAGGTGAGAGGGGCATTGTCATTCACGTCCTCCACTTCAATGTAGACTTCGATGGTAGTGTAGAGTGGGACAACACCATGATCAGTTGCATACACCGTCAACCAGTAGGATTTGGTCGTCTCCCGGTCAAGAATATCTGCTGTGTAGATAATTCCTGCAGAAAACCAGCAAGAGGAGGATGTCAGGAATAGGATCAATAAAACATCACATCTATTTTCATTTGGCTGTACCACAGAAATGTGTTCAGCACATAACAAAGGCTCCACCCAAAGAAAAATTCAAGTTGTGCAACAAATTAAAACAGAAGCCTGAGCTCAGGAATTGTTTTGTGAACCCAGGTCAACATCTCAATCCTTTGTCACAAGAAATTCAGTGGGAGGGAAGGTAAAAGGATGGCTAATGCCACAGCCATTTCTTTGCTAGAACTGCAGTTGGCAGAGTAACACAAGAAACACCATCATTTTCTGCTTTGTGATGCAAACTTGTATAAACCTTGGTAGGAGGGATACAACCACTGACAATGAATTGCACCAAAAAAGTGGCTTTTCTTTTCTAGTTCCAGCCTGTGCTCTTGCAAAGGAAGAAAACCTAGGAGGCAATTTAAAACAAATCCATCCAAGTTCAGAAAATAGATCTTAAATTTAAAATTGAGCTCACTTATTGCACAATGCCAAAATCCTGGATAACAAGGAATCAAAAGCTCACACAGGAGCCCTTAGACAACAAATATATCCTCTTTTATCACAGAGGATGGAAAGGCTTGGCCACTTTATTTACTGCTGAAAGAAAACATCCATTGGTTTTCCACCTGGTCGTAAGAAATAAAAGAGAAATTGTGTCTGTGCATAACAGAGCCACAGAGAGGGATCGAAGTACCAGCCCTGTGTCTGAACAGTCCTGGCACGAAGGGCTTCCACCCACCTCATTTCTGCCTAAAGTGCTTTAGAAAGCCATCCTCCCCTGGATGTGAACACCTGGTTTGTCTCTGGTTGGAATCAGATCACCTTTCAGGTCCCCTCTAAACAAAACCATTCTGTGATTCTATGATGAAGCAGAAAATCTTCCACTGTAAGACCTGCTTGTATTGGCATAGTCCAAACCCTCACTGGCTTAAGCACCAAAGACCAAATACACCAGTACCACACACAAAATCACATCAGCATCAAAATAAGCAAATGCACTTCCTCCCACTTCTATGACACACATACCAAGAACACTTTCATCTCCTAATATAGCATTGTTAAATCTTGAGAGGCACACTAATCCAGTGAATCTCAAGCTTAAGAAATACTCAAAAAGGACAGTTTGCAAACCATCAAATCATGTCATTAATAGATGGAAAATGACGGAGAAATTGCAGGGCAAAACAGGAACACAAGAAACCTGAATTTAGTCTCAGATATCCTTGATACTATTTAATACAAAGTTATCAGCAAATCATTGAGGATGGAGCTGCTCTAAGGCCAGCACTAATAAAAGATGTGTGTGTCTTTTTGGCTTTGGCTTTTTTTTCCAAAGGATCTGACTGCACTGTTTCCATGACAGCTTCCAGTCTCAGAAAAGTTTTCAAGGTAGCACAGAACCCAACCACACAGTCACAGAGATGCCACATGTATTTGCTCTTCTCTTGTAAGATACTTTTTTTTAAACTACAGGGTTTTTTTCAAGTTTTGGATTTTAATGTCTTTTAAAGCTAGTTTGAACTGACAAGTATGCTCCTAACATTTGATGAGCCATATAAGAGAAGAAGGGGAAAGGAGCAGCACTGACTCTGGTCATGTACAGGCTTAGGTTGTTTTTGTGGTAACCTCGGATCCATGTCCTTCTCCCTCAGATGTATCATTCACCCATTGCAGGTGAGCAGGGCAGTGCTGGAGGACAAAGGCAGAGTGTATTCTAAATATTCTTGTTGGCAGCAGCCTGTGCTGTGTAATGAGTTTCTGCAGAAACATGGGTGAAATATATGGTGAACTGTGATGATAAAAGCCTGTGAGCCCAGAAAAGAAATTGCACTGCAGGGATGAGAAGAGCCCATAACAACCCATAGAAATAAATAAATAAAATAAATCCACATAGGAAAGAACGGGGGAAAAAAGATGAATATTAGTGATACTAGAGATGATGATTTATTCAGAAGACAAGAAGAATTATTTTACATCTTTAAACAAAATTTGAAATAAATAGCGTTCTCCCCCAGTGAGAGCACAGAAGGTTTTAGCAGATTAACCTATGTTTATGAAGCTGAATTGCACTGATACTGAGGTGATAATAAATCTATCTTCTGAGTCATTCCTTCATTTTATAACTCCTGGCAACAGTTACTTTTCATTTCTGTATTTCAGAAGGGAAGGATCATTGAACAAGCATTAGCTACTGCCAACAGGTCTGCTACACTGGTTCTTACTTTTACTTTTGATTTATTAAAATGTCCCAGATACAATTAATTCCTTTTCCTCAATAAGTCTTGTCATTTCACCTGTCAACGCCACAGAGCAGCTTGATAACTAAGAAGGCTTTTGCTCACTTTCAGGTTTTCCACATGGAAATCCTTCCATCATACTGGGAATACCTTCTACCATGCTCTTGAATGTTCTGCACAAAATGCCTCCTTGCTGCACACCTATATATGGATATAAAGATAGTACCCACAGGAATACACAAGCTGCCCAAGTGTTTAATGGGTCACTCCACACAGGTGTGGATGTCATCCTTCCAGAGGGAAGGCAAATGACAGCTGCATATGAGCTGGTAACCCTTGAGATTAATGATTATATTTGGTCATCAACACTGCTTCTTCATCACTGTGGCATGAATACAAAGAGGCTGACAGCTGACATCAGAAGGTGCAAAATATTCCCTAGGGAGTCCACAGATAGTCTCTCAGTCACTTCAGCTGAGAGAAAGGAGGGGAATATCCTTGGATAAAATCACAATAAATTCAGAAAACACATCACTTCAAAGTTCATAGATATTAACAGATACCACAAAAAGATAGAATTTGGTTTTCAGGACCAGGAGAGCAGAAGGGAGGAGAAATCTTTGGGAACAGCTCTAAGGGCTTTTCTTGGATGGATTTTGTAGTGCACTCTTTCCAGCTGCTTCCTAATTAAAAGAGAAATGCGAACAAAATAATGATACCTGTACTAAAAAAAATCAAGAAGAAACACCAGCAGAAATCATGAAAATTTCAAGGGCGGTAAAAGCCCAAAAGTTCCAAGATTTTGCAGACAGGTTTCTGAACAAGACAGATAAAACAGATGTTCTCATTCACTGGGATGCTACACCAAGGAGGCACTACCGTGTTTTTAGAGGAGACAGCTGAAATCCAAGCACATATCTGTGAGCCAGCTCTTTATGTCACCCTGGGCTGGATTTTGCAGTATCCCTGAAGCCTGGAGCCAAGCACTACCTGTGGCACTACCAGGGCAGCCTCAGAAATAAACAATGCAAAAGGCAGTGCCACTGATATGCCTGCCACTGCATTCCTCCAAGTACATATGCCCCATGCAATTTGCCAAACACCATGTGCATTACAAACACCGTAAGTGAAAAATAACAACAGAGTGCATTAGTTGCTGATTAAAATCCTCAGCACATTTATATGTAAATTAAGCCCAGCCCTGGGCTCGGCAATGTGCCAGCAATGCGAAGGTTGTGTGCTTGTTTCTCTTTAGGGCTTGTTTTCCCTCTTTCCCTGAGAAAATAATGGGATAATGTTTTCTGTATGGCTCCTGCAATTGGACACAATGAGACACAGCATTATGAAGGATGAAGGTTAAAAAAAACCCAACCAAACAAACAAACAAAAAAACCAAACCAAAAACTATTAAAGTAGATGAAGAATTGGCAAACTGGATTTCCCTCTTCCCTCTCCCACTGATTTGCTGTAGATCTGTCACCAGGCCACTTCAAATGATGTGGTCTACCCAAAAAATATCTGAAAGTCATGTATTTACTACCATGATGAGAAACCTGAGAGGCTCTTGAACAAAAAGGGATTAGAGAAAAGCATTATTTCCTTCATCACCTCGTTTTTGCCCCCCGTTTGTTTACTTTACATATTTGACAGTACTGTGTATATAGGTAGTGTGATGGATGGACCTGCCACAGCTCTTTAAGAGAATGTTTACTGGAGCTGTCAGCCTGGCTGTTTACATAGGTGCCCATCGCCATGGATATCTGCTACACACATACGTTCCTCCTAAAAGTCAGATCATCCTTCATGAATACCCTCAATAGCACAAACATTGAAAGAAGTTCAATTCTGTTTAGTTTTTTCCAGCAAGATTAAAAGACAACTTGGTGGTCTGTAAGAAACTGTGCATGGAAAAGTCAAAAGAGAGTAACAAAGCTCTTTAATCTAGCTGAGAAAAGCAAACTGAGGTCTGACGGCTGGAAGTCAATGGCAGAAAAAGGAGAGTGCAAATATTCAGCAAGGAGGATATCTGGCAGGGGCAACTGCTTGTCAGGGACAGGTCAGAATCTCCCATCATTTGGCACCTTGGCACTGAGACAAGACAATAGAACCTATTCTTCTACCCAAGTTATTGGCTTAGCTGCAGAAACTAATGCAGAATGTCATTTTGCTGAGTGGCTCAGTAGCCCACGTTATAAAAGTTGCCAGTAGAAGCAAACAATGAACATGATATGGGGAAAGACGACTGACTAGGAAGTATCTGCTACTGTTCCAAAAACTATCACGCAGAAAAGTCACATAAAAATACTTAGTTCTCTCCTTTGCAAAATACTGCAGTGGTTTTGCAGGGGGACATATTGCATCAGCTATCAATTGAGAAGAGTCTCAGGAGTATGAGCTAATTGCACAAATGTGCATCTCAGACTGGAAATCAGGAAAGGTTAGCTAAGGTGAATGGCCCACTTGTTTCCAGAGCCTGTCCCAGAAGTGGCCATAGAGGTGGGCAGGAGGAGTGGGAGGCAGCAAAGGCAGAACATGCCCTCATCACAAGCTGCAGCACAGAATGTAAGCAACATCACAGTAACACACTCCCAGATACTCCCAGCTACCAGAGTGCAATGTGTCCATTCCCACCCAAAGCCGGTTCCCTGCTAGTGCAAATGCAAGGTTTAGTGGTTAAAGTCACTATAAAAATACATAACCTTCAAGGTGACTGAAGGACTGAGGGTAATGCATGCATTTCCCTGACTCCAAACTCCAGGACAGCAGCAAACTCACTGAATACGTCCAAGGGCCACGTCAGCTTCTGCCATGAAATGCCAGAAAAACACATTTCCAGAGCCCCCATCTGCCTCTCCCTCCTCCAGCTTCCCAACAAAGGGGCTCAGTGCAAACGAGCTACAAAGCAGAAGCTGGTTTGTCCCCAAACTAAAATGACAGAAATGAGGCCGTCGGGAATGCCAACTAACAGTGAAGTACTCAGGGCTGTTACATCCCTCAAAGGAAGAAACAGAAAAAATCACTGATTTCAAAATGCTACTAATTATTCATGATCCTTTATCAAAAACTCTGTGAGTCTCCTGGCAGTAAACACAACACCTTGGTTGTCACCAAGCTGTCAGCCAAAGGTCCTCGTTTACATTGCCTTGCTGGGAAAAAAGTAATAAATAAAAGTACCTTGAGAAGAAAACAGTTGAATAATGAGTTTTTAATTTTTTTTCTGTCTAAAATACAGAGGGGGAAGACAGAACTTACATATCTCATCCAGCTGCACCAAGATGAATGCTTTAGATCTGCCTACCCTCAAGGAATCTGGCTGGATCATTCCCCACACATCGGCACACAGGGGAGCCATGGAAAGATTTGTCAATGTAAATGCAAATATCAGAGCAAGTTCACATTCCTTGCATTGAGCAGATACGTGATTTTCGAAGGACGCTTAGTGGAGGAGATCTATTGTAGGCAGGAAAAGTTTAAAAAATGTTGCAAGCCCATTATTCATCAAACCAGTGAATGTAAGATCAACCAAAATGTCATGATTTGTAGACAGGAATTTCACACACAATTAAGGAGGAATATTTATGATTTCAAGAAAACTAATATTATACCTAACGCATTGTTTTGGATGAATTTGGTTGTTTTGTTTTGTTTTTTTTTTAATTTAGGTCCTTCACATAGAACAGTTCTGTGTGCATGAAAGCAGAGTGCATACATCTTTTGGTAGATATTTTATTCATCATTTCCATTAAAGGGTAAATTGTAAATATAACCCAAAGAATTAAACAGTTTTAGCATAAGGAAGACACGAACCTGAGCGCCAACGCCAGACCGATTCAGCACACTGGGGCCACTGAACCCAGTGAGAATCAGAATAAACCATGGATTATATTCAGCCCTTTTTAAAGTCTTCTCAAGCCATAAATAAGCAGGGTCAGTTCTGAATGCAGGCAGCGGTATCACATCAGCCACAAACTCAACCCGAGCACGAAGGAGACCTTTGGCTCATACCCCCCACCGCTCGCAGCCGGCAGCTTTGAAAATCTGCCTCCTTACTCTGGTGATTAAACACTATTCCAACGCCTTCATTTATGGCCCCCCATTGTGCAAAGTGTGCCCTCCTGTTTTTATTTTATTGCACAAATTTCGTAGGCTTTACTGCATATTAAAACACAAACTCAATTCCTACTGAAGCAAGAAGAAAAATCTCCACTGACTTAAATGGAGATTAGATCATGTCCAGGAACGAGTCCAAAAGCAATATTAACTTTGTGAGGCTATACATACCTACAACTGCCTAATATTCTTATGTCTGGTTCAAATACTAAACATATACCATAAACCACTCTTGTCAGACAATGAAAGACAGGTTACATTCCTGTCTAGGGCTTAACTTCTGATTTTCACTTTTTAACTGATGGTTTGGATGGACAAATTTACTGTTATCTCAAAGTGCAGTTTCTGTGGTGAATACCACATCTGAGTTCCCAGAGCAGTGAAAGACAAGCAGAAAGTCAAGCCTCAGCAATGTTACTTCCAGCAACACTGATTTAGTCTGCAAATAAACCTTTTACCATGATATTACACACGGTAATATCATGACAATCACAACCAGCCAGGATCGCGGCAAGAGCATTCACTGTGTTAATAAATGTAATGTATCTGCAGGCCATAGGTAAGCAGGAAAATAATGTACAGTTTACAACTCTTGCTGGACATGACCTGCTTCAGAGGCAAGTTCAAGTTGTTGACCCTTCCCAAGGGAGGGAGCACAGCTGCTGCTGTGGGTGGAGCACCAGTGCACAGAGGGGGCTGTAAACCACTCCTGCTCACAGAGGAACCCACCACCAGGCAATGCTTTAGACCAAACATGGCCAGCTGGGTTGAAATCCAGCTCAGGCAAATATGGAAACTCACAACTTTTAATGGTTGGAGCTGATGGCCTTTTCCAACCTCAATGATCCTCTGATTCCTCTAAGGTGTTGGGCCAGCCAACAGCCCAGCCAAAGTCAGGGATACTCGTGTGACTTAAATGCAAAGTGCAGCTGCCATTGTGTTCCTTCAGGGCCATTAAATCAGCTACACCCCACCAGCACAGCTTAAACTGGCATGATCTAGACACCAGGCGGGGAGGGTGTCCTGCCTGAGCAGGAATCCTGGCCAACCCCACCTCAGGCTGCAAAACATAAAAGTAACTTCATTTACTACAGGTAGAGGGGAAGTTCAACAAATTGAAGGCAATAGCCAAGTTCTGCTCTGACCACTGCTCTTTCAAAAAAAAAAAATTTAAAATGTATTTTAATTTTTTAAATAATCATATATGAATACATTAATATTTATGAATGCATTAGTATTTATATTTTATCTATCTATCTATCCAGGAGTGTTGGGATTCCAAGGGTGAATGCTGCATATTGAATTGGCAGTGTCAGCCACCACAAGGACTGAGTTTTCTCCAGAGTCAGGTCACATCTCCTCAGGTGAGACCAAGGCTGACACCAGGGTTGGGGGACTGCTGCCACGAGGGCAAACTTCCCAGTGAAGCAGCATCTTAATGGCACTGAAATAGAGGCACATCTCAGTTTGGGTGCTTGACCTTCCAAGCTATTTATATTTTGAGTTTTGAGGAGTGTTTCTTCCCTCTTTACCTTGAAATGACTTAAATTCAATGCTGAGTTCCTTTCCTTGCTTTATTTGAGGCCAGGGGGGAGGCTTACAGCTTCACATCAAAATGAGCTATTGCTTAAATATGACATCTTCAAGGTCACTTACACATCAATTTCAGAGCAATTTTCCAAACATATCATCAAGACACTGAACCAGAGGCTTAGTCAAATAAATTCTCTATCTCCTTCCACTTATGAATTAAATGAAATAAAATGTGCCAACACTTTTACCTGACTAGGCTTTATTACCATTTTTGTCTCTTCCATCACATCCCCCTACTTATTTAAAGAAATCTCCATATTCATCTTGTTTTAGTATCTTTTGTTTGGGGAAAAAATAACAAAAAAAATCTTAAATGGATAAATAAAAATTACAGAATGGACAACTCTGGAAGAAATAAACTGCCTTCAAAAGCATGAATACAGGAAAGGAACCTCTCATTTATAAATAATCTCTGTCAAAGCTTAACACACTCCATCACTGCCAGACAATGCAATAAAACTCAGCAGTAAAACCAGGCTGAGAGAAGTCACGAAGCCCCACTGAAGACTAAACTACTGCCACGTTCCATTCCCTAATTGCTCCAAGGGCTGAGAACAACGAGGCAAACCGTGATGCTGCTCTGACAAAAGGGATTTGTTGCCACCCTGCATGGCTTGAGCCGTATTGTTCAACTTTTAGGAATCTGGGCTGTTATTGGCATCCCTTCAGTGGTAGTAGATCCATCTTTCTCTTTGGTCTCAGAGACACAGCAAAATACAGTGCCTATGTGCTGACTGAACTTTGTGCCATTCCCTGGATGTGCACAGACTAAACTTTTCAGCCAAAGGGGCAAGAAAAAAAAAAACCCAAATAGCACAATTTTGTGGCTGTGGCAGGTGTCATGTAAAATTCAGATACCTCAGACTTCCACAAAATCTTGCAAGAAGATCTACTGAGTTACTTAATGTAACTCAGAAGAACAGTTGATGGTGTAATTTCACTCTACTGACTGTGCTGTTTTTTCTTTTTTTTTTAAAGCATTTGTGGGTACTGCATTTCTAGCCACACATGAATTACAAACTAGGAACTCTCTTCATCATTATATCCTCTCCATATGTGGTTTTTTTCCCCCTTGGTCTGTTTGTCCCAACAGCAAATGACAAGTTCTGCCTTATTTTCTGAGCACTTCTGGGCTTTCAAAACCCTTGCATGCCTTGTGCCCACTTCCACAGCCTTCCCAACCAAACCAAATGTGGGGATGGTACCAGCAGAAATCCTGACCAAGGATGAAAGCTGTTAAGTCTCAATAATAATCTGTTTGAATGGAGGCATTTTTTTCCCTCAAAGGGTCTGGCTAATGCCCAGAGTAACCCAGATTTTTCACACATCCTCTTTAGTAGATTAATAAAGAGATCAAAGTCCGACCCATGTGTCCTCTGCCTGGAGGACTGGGAAGCTATTTTAAAAAGAAGGGTTTGCTCCTGGTTATTTCAGAAATAAGATCATAAGTGCAGCAAAGCTGAAGCAGAAAGAAAGGAAGGATAAAAAAGGCAAAGGATGCTCAAAAGGATTCTGATAAAAGCCCTGGCAAGGAACTTCTGTATGGGGTCCTCTTCCTTTCCACAAAGATCTGCATCTTTTGTACTCCCTACAGTACAAGACATTGCTTTGGGAGCCCTTCTGCAAAATCTGTGCCAATCTGCTTCAGGTGTTTTGTACCAGTGGTGAAGGAGGTGGAGGGAAGCAGAGGCAGCTCTGCAGGGGAGCCTGGCTGCTGGGAAAGGCTGCCCTGGAGGACAAATGATCCTGCATACTGAGCAGTGCTGGCCCAGGATGGTTGGCCAGAGCAGGCAAGGAAGTATTGGGATATTCCAGCTAGGAAATGTCTTTCCCTTTTCAGTTATATACATTATACTGAAAACAGAGTATGTGTATTTTACTGGGAAAAGAGTCATCTTCCCACTCACTCCCCCACTCTGTCCTTCTTACTTGTTTCTTTTGGTCCACAGCAAATGAGCAACCCTATGAAAAAAGGAGTAACATTACCCTGGAATCTGCCTTTATCTCTCTCTCCAAACATTAACCCAGAGGAACAGTCAAAAACGACAGAAAGAGTACCTCTGAAACAGCTTAACAGCAATGCTGTCCCTGAACATGAACACAGCAGGAAAGAGAAGTGTGATGCACACAGCCAGCACAGGAGCACCATTTAACCTGTCCATGTTTCCTTTTTTTCAGATATACCATGCATGACTCTGGAGTCTGTTTTGCAAAGCATGTCAAAAAATTGGAGAAGATGAACAAAAAAAAGGCTCCAAGAACAGTCTGAGGAGCAGAGACAATGATTTACAGTAAGGGAGTTTAAGATTTCAATTTGCTAAGCTTATTAAAAAGAAGATGAAGAGGCAACTTGATTAGAAAACTCCATGTAAGGTTCATGGGGAAATATTACTGGGAAGCAAAGGGCTCTTTAATCTAACAAAATAAGGTGGAGCAGCATCTAATGATTGGAAACTGAAGCCAGGAAAAATAAAATTAGCAATCAGCTTGATACTTTTTTTTTTTTTTTTTTTTTTTTTAAAGCAGATGATTAATTCCTGGAATAATCTCAGACATCTGCAAATGAGAGCTACAAACAGTTGAGGGAGAAACATTTCATGGCAAATGTACGCTATGGTTTAGTTAGAGAAGGATCATTTAGTAAAGATGTATAAAAGTGATATATAATAGAGATATAAAAGGGATGAGATCAAATTATGGGTTTTTTTTTTTTCTGGTTTGAAGCACTACAGATCTGTGAACACTGTCCAGCTGTTTTCTCCAAGGAGCTTGGTGAAGAAGAGGTTCACTGGGTGATGCTGGGCTGCTGCAGTGCTCCCAACATGCCCAGCTCCACAGTCTTTTATGCTGTCCCAACAGCTTCACTGCCAACACCACAAGGGAGAGAAAACACATTTAATGAAAAAAAGAAGGTCCCAGTGTCTTCTCGCTTCACGTATGAGGGCATGCAAGAAACTGAAGAGTCTGTTCTAGAAATGTGCCTTAGAAGCAGCACAGGTGCTGGATGTGACCACTGGTGAGCCTGGAGCAATGCCCACTGCTCCTGTCCGGGCAGAGAACCAGGTGGGAGGCACTGCAGGGATGGCAGGCAGTGAACAGCTTGGTCTCAGATTAGAAGATGCTCTCAGACAGGCAAATTTGTGGCTTTGTGAGAACAATCAATTGTCTCTTTGTTTCTCTCAGCGGTAAGGGCAGTATATACTTCATCAATATTGTAGCAGTACACTTCTGTTTTGCAAAGAAGACACTTTGCATTTCAATGTGAAATATAGAATGGACTCACTGATACCTGAGGTTTTACCTAGACCCATTTTCAGGACTTTTCTCAGGTCCATAAACTAAGAGTTTTTCCTCTATATCACACTGGTTTTGTGTACCAGGCACCAAGGTACTCCACAGTAAGCGTGTCAAAAAAACCCCCAAAACAAGTGACTTGTTTTGGACCAGTACTACTGCTTTAAACTGTCCAGAAGCAAAACATTTCAGTTTTTCTTTGGTATGCTTTTAGGTGTACTCTATGCTCTCTTCTCTAGTGAGGCTGTGCAAGAGACTCACCACCTTTCACCTCTTATCCAGAGCATGTGTTTTTACAAGCCGCTGCTGCTCCTGCTGCCCTGGGAAGAAGTTTCAGTGACTGTAGCAGAAAAAAAATTCAAGAGGATTTGGTCTGGAGGCCAAAGTTTTGTTCAGATCACTTGCCGACATTGAGAAGGTTAGGAGCATTTATTTTGTTTGCTTCAGAAAGGACAGGAGATCTGTTTCCCATGTTGAACATACACAAGACTGTCTGGTAGCACTTCTAAGAACAAGAACGGTTCTAACACCCCAGACCCATTTCACTAATGGGAAATTAACCTCCACAAAGCAGTACCTGTGAGACATCTCTTGCATAAAGGCTGAACCTCTCCAGGGAAACCACACTAGCATTACGTTTTCACTCTTTCACTCACACTGTCATTCTGGATTTAACCTAGTAGAGCCACGATCCACTGTGGATAGCTGGCAACTGATAGCTGAAAAGCTGATACCCACCAATTCATACCAAGACCCACCTGCTTTAAAAGCCTGTGGGGTTTGTTTTGTTGGTTTTTTAAAATGTTCTTATTTTGTGTGAAGATGGCATGATGTCCCCTCCAGTCTATTGAACCTCCTTTTCCGATTTCCCATTAATTACCCCACCAGCATATATCTTTTGCCAAAATCTCCCATTCATCTTCAAAGATTTCCCACAGTTAAGCTGACTCTCTCTTAGTACGGAAAACAAATATCCACAAAAATTGCCAAGTGCATCCCCAGATGTTTCAAAGCATCTTTCTGATAGTCAAGTCTTAGAGACAGCTATAAGCTTTGTATGGAAGGCACCTCACCTACAGCCCTATCTGTGGCTGCAAAAAGTGAAATAACTAGGATTCATTTCCATGTTGGATTTTTTCCAAATCCCCTTGAGCAACCTTGTGGTACCTCCGCAGGAAGAACTGCACATGATCATTGAGATAGTCAGAAGTTTAATTTTCTGCCTTTCATACAGGAAGTGGAGCTGGGGTTATAACATCAAACCTAACACAGACTCTGCACAGGCAGACCATAATTACACTTCTGTTTCACTCTCCATACTCTGTGTGATAATAAATCCAAGGTTCAAAGAGTATATGGGAATCTGTCGGAGTATACTGGTGGAAAGCACCCGTTTTTTAATCTTGGAGAAGCACTAGTCTTACATTTATCTTCAAAAATCTTCCACAGGTAGGACTGGACAAGGGAACAGAAGGGAGAAGAAAGCTGAGATACACAAGGGACTGTGGCAAATGAGAGCTCTACAGTAAAAGCCTTGACTCAAACAACTCTATCGTGATTACTGGGAACAGTGCCAGTGACTCTGTGGGTGCTTCCCTTAGGCTCTGAAGAGAGAGAAGCAAATAAATGTGCTCTGGCTGCTGCACTCCAAAGTATAACCTTTCATGTAAGATATGAGGGTCAGCCCTTATCCTACTACTAGAGTCTTCCAAAGTCATGGCACTTCCTACCTGCTTTACCTGTTCATGGTTCCAGGAGATGTTATGTCTCTCCTCACATCACTGGGAAGCAAAGTGGGCAGCCTGGCACTAAAGGGGTGCCGAGACTTCATCATTCACCCAGCGTTTCCCTTGCTATTCAGTGCAAGGCTCAGATGCAGTCTGTAGGAGTAAGTATTGCCTTCCCCAGGTGGTGTATATGTATGCACATAAACTGCAGCAGCTCAATTTTAAAGTGTTTTATGATGAGGCGAACTAAGCTCCCTAAAGAGACAGGGAAAGTGAGCATCCTGATAAAGTAAATAATGAAATGTTGCAGTACCAATATACACTGTGTGATCCCTTGAGGGAAACCACTAGCATGAGCCCTAATGAAATAAGACACAGAAAATAAGGGCTTTGCTGTGGACACAACACTTAAGTGCTCATTATGCACCACAGCGACTTCTATCCCTTTATCAAACTTGATCATGATGAAATGCTGTATATACATACAGACAGGTATGATATGTATAAAAACACAAGTATATACACACATCACAGACACATATATTCCAAAAGAAAGAGGGTAAAAGGAAAGGTGATTTATTTTCTTTTCAGTAAATGGCCAGACATAAATGCATATGATGCTTTCTCTTCATGGATTGCCTTGCAAATCTATCACTGTATGCAGTTAAATCGATCATCGTAGGCTTTCATAAACAGTTAGCATTTGAATCTGATTTGTGAGTATTTCAGCTTTTAAAAATATACTTGTATTTTATGCTTTAAGTTCTTAAACACTCAGTAATACCAGTGTGGGCTTTGCCCAGAGCTAATTGATAGGCTGCACTTACAAAAAGTCTATTTGTCTATTTATACACCATTCTGAAATGGAGATTATATTTTCACTGTTTGAAATGCATCAGTTTGAGCAAATCATAAAATAGAATGTAATTATTTATTTATAATACAACTCCGCTGACTGTGAAAGCAATAAAGCCTATCAAACAAAACCCAGGAAATTATCCCTGGTCCAAGAGCAAAAGCATGGCTCTCTCTAATTGAGTTTCCTTTGCTCTTATCTTCTCAAGATCCCTTAGATTGTTTTCCAATTTTCATTTCCATTTCTTCCATTAAATGCTTCTAACCCATGACCTCCATTTACTGCCATCCATTTATCTTCTATCCTTAATTGAGATGCAACATGTCCACCTGTCCAGCGCTGAGCAGTAAAACTGTGACAGCATGCTTGATAGGCACTGGCTTCCTCAGGAAAGCTTACTTGGGAAAGTGCAGTTCAAAAACTGGTTCTTGAACTGGTAAGTCTGTTCCATTAAACTTGAGTTTACCTTATAAACATACTGTGGTGAGAATTGAAACCCCAATAAAAAATAATAATATCTGTGGTTTTATTTGCTTTTACTGCTACAGGATGGAATTATATTTGTCTTGACCCTGGGAGGGTACAGGGTAACAGGACCAGTGGGAAGAAAACATATAAAGCAGCTTTCAGCAGTCAGTCATTCTTTACTTTCCGTTTTAAATGTGATGGTTTGCAATCAAACTCTCTCCCTCAAGACCCAGTGTACAGGAATTTTTTGAAGGATGGCATTCTTTAGAAAATAGTTAGACTTTATACAACATCACTTCAAGAGCTCTTGGCAAACATTAATAAACTACCAGTAGCCGGGTGTTTCTGCACCTATTTAACGGAGGGGTAAGCCCGGCATCAGTCAGAAATACAACAGAAGGGAAAGAGTAAAGCTCCAGCTACCAAGCAGTCATCATAATCTCACAGAGCACTGCTAAGCTAAAGCAGGAGAGAACCAAACAGCCATATTTCAGCCTCTTGGAGCAGTAAAGTAAAATTAATACAGCACCCCAGGCTACTATTAAATTGTAAAATGTAAGAAAACATACTGTGGTCAGGCACTCAACCTCTCAAAATAAATAGATGAATCACTTCATGCTTATTCTAAACGATTAAATGTTTGCATCAGTGATACTAAGTAAAACACAGATTCTCTGAGATCCTGAAGGTGAACAAGAGGAAAAACTGTCTTTCAAAACCATCACACCAGGGACTAGGCTGGGAAGATCCATAGCTAAAATGCCTGAGTGAAGTAGACTCCTACTTCATACCCCAGGGGTGTGAACTGCAAATGGTGCTGACATACCCAGATGTCTTCAATTCCAGGTCAGTGCTTGGTACTGACAGAGTGATACTGGTGCCAGCCTGGCCAGGAGCAGGCTAACTGGACAGCACTGGGCTGCCTGTGCCCCAAGGCTTACTCACACAGCCATGCTGCTGTGTGAGTAAGCGCCAGGCATCTCTCCAAACACTCCCAGGGTCACTCCAAAGTTGAAAAACGTATCTAATGAGGTTGCAGCATTTCAAGGAATGTCTAGAGGCAGTCAGGGGCAAGAAATACGGGCTGCTCTTACTTTTTGAAAGAAGGTTACAGGCAAATCTACTCTTCATTTTGCAGTAGAACCTAGAAGTATTTTGCTACGTACAGGTGCCATTTCCACAGAGAACAACAATCAGGTATCTATATGGCTCCCAGCTGAGCAGAATATTAAACTTTATATTACAGCCATTTATAAGATACACAGTGTGCTGCAATTATTTCTGCTGTCTCCTTGTTTCCAGATGTGTGATGGCCACAATGAATCCTACCTCAAGGCTATGTCACCCACTGCCTGTATGCCCAAAGTGACACCCAAAAGCTTATGTCCGAATAGCTGCTGTCACAGGAACAAGCTAGCTGAAAGGATCTCTGTTAACTGGAACTGTGACCATGCCAGTGAATGGCAGCACAGACTTTCCTTTCATCTCCATTTGTAATGCCAAGAGGAACTGTGGTATCAAGGTTTCTGATCCTGAGTGCTGCCAGAGAAGATCCTGGGAAGACATGGAAGGAAGCATTACTCTGGCTGGTCAGTAAGTTCTAAGAAATGCACTGGGGCACACAAAGCAAGCTCTGAAGGAATGTTCCTTGCAAGGGAGTGGAAGACACAAACCTGGAAGTAAAGCAGAGGCTGAGAATGAGGAGAGACTGTGGATGTTCATTGCAGAAGGCACCACTTTGAGGACGAAAGGAGAGGGGAGGCAGCAATGGTATTGCAATGACATTGGCATTCCCAGCATGAGCATGCCTTTACTCACTCACAACCAAACAAGCATCTGGTGCCACCTAATTAAAACACCAGTTCCAGGACCAGACATCCAGCATCATGAATCAAATGAAACATCTGCTAATTCTTACAACAGCCAGACAAAACAAGCCTGAAAAAGGCAAAACAAACACGCACACACATTACTAACTTTGGCACTGACATCCCCACTGAACGTAAGAACTGTATAAAATTCCCACATTATTAACCAGTGCATCTTCAGTTTAACTGATTGACTGTGCAAATTTACTACAACACGTGTTCAGCTGCTCAGTGGGCAAAACTGGATCAAGTTTTACAAAAGCGGGCAAACACGCCTCACCGCACAGCATTGCTCTGCGGAGGGGAAGCCTCCCTCGAGCTCGCGCAGTCTAATGGTGCGGGCTATTAACTCAGGTGATTAAAGAACTGGGGACTGCAGAAATCTCAATACATGGATAGCCTATTATAGCACAGTGCAGGGAGTGTTTTCCCCAGTGACAAACAGATGCTTTGTTTTTATTTCTGCTATAAATAATTCCAGGGGTTTTTAATAGGTATACATAATCAGGCATTTACATGGTTTCCAGCAGAGAAGTAATATTAAGCTACTACGTTACAGCCATTCATAAACTGAATACAATGCTAAAATTACTTTTTATTGTCATTATTATCCAACAATCTCTACAATGTGCATTGTTACCACAGCAGTAAAATGATTAGATTCTGAGAATTACTGCAAATCTGTAAGTAACACCGTGGAGGTGAACCCTTAGCACAATCAAGTATTTAACAAGAACCTCAGATAGTCCCATTTTCTAAACACTGTGGCCTCCTGAAAACAGAGCAGGGACACAGTTCATGGACTCAGTTCTCTCACATTTTACATCCTTTTTTGCACCAGCAACATTTCATGTACACGGTTTAACCCTACCAGTGAGTGTAACCTATACATGTGTGATGACATTTCTTGAAGTGCTCCACCTCAATACTAAAATAAATCTTACTAGCAATTTTGTTCATCTTTGCCTTCCATCTTGCACAAACTTGTCATTCATCTTTCATGGATTACATGTCTTTTTTCCTAATTCTCTACTGTAAGACTTTGTCAGCAGTGGTTGGGTTTAACCTGAATGAACCCCCTAGAATACAACCTCATCTCTGTGCCCTGTTACTGATTTCCAAGCAGCATTTTTATGACCAAAATAATCAGAAACCAAGTGGAAGGACAAAAGACATTCCATATCAACTCCAGAGATCACTGGGCCAATCTGGCTTTAAGGGTAGGGATACATAAAGGCATCTGGAAATGCTGCAGAAGGAAAATCCTACAGTAACCCTTAATGACCTATTTATTCTCAGTCAAAGAGAAAGAGTCAGGTTTTGCTTCCTCCTCCACACCCCGATGATGAAAGAAATAGGAATTTCGTGAAGGGATAATACATAAGCTGATTGCAGCAACTTGCAAATAAACTAGCAGGGGGTATCTGGGAATAGACAGCAATTTTCATTCCAAACGGAATGGAAATTTCTATGTTAAAGGGTATTATTTCTGATCAGCCAGGATGGAAGAGGAAGCTGGTGCAATAAAAACTATGAAATTTCTAAGTGATTGGGCCCAGAAAGAGAGAAGGGCAGCAACTGAAGCTGCAGCCTTGCTAAATGCTAAGATGAGGGGGATATGGAGAAGATGCAGCTGCCACGGCAGTCGCTGAACAACACACTTCAGAGATAAGAGACACCAGCCATTCTTCGGAGTAATTGTAGCTGCCAAGAGCTATTGAGAAAAGAGTGAATTGAAGGGGATAGAGAGGTCAACTGCAGTGAATATGAAAACAAGTCAAGGCCAAGGACAGGCATGACGCTTTGGGATTTGGCCAGGAGGTGATAATTTGTGGGTTTAGTCAACTGCAATCTCAGTGGGGTAGAGAGGGCAAAAACTCTGAGAGTTGGCAGTGGGAAGATGAAGGCAGCCAGAATACAGAGGAGGAATAAGGAGCTTGGGCAGGAGAGAAAAGGCGAAGGGGCGCCTGGCAGCAGCAGATATGCTTGGAGAATTGTGGGGTTTTCCCTGTGCAGGGACACAAAGGTGGAACTGAAAGTTGAAGGGATGCCAAGAAAGAAAATAGGGTTAAGTGAGGTGGCACAAAGAACAGTGAATAAAGGTCACTAGGGATTGAAGGAGAAGCAAGTCAAAAGCAGGAAAAATGACATTTGTCCAACATGGGTCTCATATGAAAGAGCTAAAAGAAAGGATTTCTATCCCAAAGCACCAGCGGTCGCTGCTCCTTGGCCACGAGGAAGAGCTGTGCCCTCCCACTGTATCTTCCTCAGATGGTCCTCTGAGCCTCATGTGTGCCTGCAGTTTGGGAAAAGGGATACCAGAATCTCTCAAGGAGAAAAGGCATCCTTTCACATTTTCTGTTTTAAAATATAAACTAGATTTATGTAGCATCTGGGTTAAGCAAGGTACAACACATTCTTCTCTCCCTACCCCTTCTAGTTTAAGCTCTGTCAGGCTGTAAGAAGCAATGACTTCGCTTGGCTTTCATCTGCACTTACCACACTCACAGCAGTGTAACACGTACCAGTCCTGAGAAGTCTATTTACCTCATTTTCCATTAAGACCACAGCAATAACCTCTAAGCAAATGTTGCATGAAATCACAACGCCATTCACATCAATGCTGAATTTCTCATGCCTCTGAAACAAATCCAGATCTCGCCCTCTAGTTTCAAAAGTCTCCTGTAAGGACAGCTATATGACTTCACTGGTCCTATCATCGTATATGTGTCAACCAGATCCCTGCTTTCAGTGGACACATTTATTATCAGCCTTGGGATACAAATTCTATGCTATTTACAGAACAGAAAAATATATCCTGACAGTTTACGGGAGAAAAAGAGTGTTGTGATTAGACAAGGACAACACCATTACAACCACAATTACAACAAAGCTGCACTTACTGACCCCAGCAACAAAGAAAGAGTTGGAGGGAAATTCTGTGTAATATTTTATATCCGGAACTAATTAAAGATCTCATTCCCCAAACAGCCAGATAGCAAACATAAGCAGTGCCCCCAAATGAAGGATTCCTATTTTGATGGTTACTGTAATGAGCACATTCCCAAAGGAAAGAGCCAATAAAAAGCATCTCCTATCTGGAGGATGCTGAATGGAAGCTGGACTTTTCTTAATTTTACTGCAATTCCTTATTGCATCATATCAGCCTCCACCAAAGGTCTCAGTTCAATTTTTCTGTAATGAATTTGGAGACTCAAAAGAAAAATTCCATCCCATCTCAACCAGCTAAATTTCTCTCCTTGACTTAGAGCTGACAATGACTATGAGCACAACACCATTTTTACATCACTCTGTGCAGTTTTAATTAAAATTTATTAACTTGAGAGAAACGATCTCCTTATCATCATCAGACATTTAGAACAAAAATGCCTTTTATTGTGTTATTAAACTGTTTCAGACAGAACCATCACTACAGCACACTGTAGCTCAGCTACCTAGTGGCAAATTACACTGATCTGTTCCCCTGCCCCACCTTTCTGTTCACATGAAGCATGCCTCAGACAAAAAAATAAAAGATCACAGTACTACCTTCTGCAAAATTTCGTACCTACACTGAGAAAAAACACTTATGTACCTTGCTCATTTCTTGTAATTAAAAAAAAGCAAATAACAGGGGCCAGGCCGTGATGCACCAAGCCCTGGACTATGTGTTCTCTGAAAGGATTTTTGGAGTCACTTATAGAAATGATAGCTGCAGCTAAGATAGTCAGAGGGAGAGCACACAAAAGAAAAAACATTTAAAAAAATAGTTCTGGAAAAAGAGAATATTTAAAATGCCAGCAAGCATTATGAAAGGGGGTTAGGCAATAGGGAATGATGCAAGGAGTTGGAAAAGTAAGCCGTAAATCAGGAGAGCACCGGACTCAGAATTTCAAACAGGAAGAGGTTGAGTAGATTAGCAAGATGTTACTTGAGATGAGGGATGAAGGGAAGCATTATTAGTGACCTGACTAGCACCTTCAGTGACAAGGAAGAGACAGAAGAAACCTAGAAAACCCCTCACCTATCTGAGGGACTTGAAGGGATGTGCTAGATATGTGATTACAAATGAAACTCAAGTCAGTTTAAGAGTGGTGAAGTCAAGTATGTCACCAGAGCAGGAATCAAGACAGGAAAGTGAGACATGACAGGAGAGGAGGAGAAAAAAATAACAGCGATTTCCCAGGTTAGATGTCAGAAGACAGCTCTGGGACCAAAGGCTGGTCAGCCAGAAGAGACAGGATGTGATACAGCTAAAATTATGATTAAAACAGAATCAGCAGTGCTCTCAGCACTGTAACTCTTAAAATACGATTTTAAATGTGTGGTTACTTTATAATGTCTCTCTTGCACTGGATGGAGAGGAATGGGTACCACAGAGAGAGAAATATAACTATTATGACCACTTACATATTTTGGGTTATTTTAAAGGAGTGAAACTGAAAAAAGGAAGAGGCAGAACTGGCAGAGAGACAAGGAAAAGGTTTTTCTCTTTGAGTGTGAAGAGACACCAAGTACTGGGTAAAGCACAAGATAAGCACAAAAGAGGAGAGGCTTCCCAAAGGGGGAAGGCTCACTGGGCTGAAGTGGTTAAGATTATCAAGAAAAGCAGAGCCAGGAATCAAATTGCTTCGGTGAGAGGGAGAGAACATTCAAGGTGAGAGACAATACATGGCAATAGCTGTTTACCGTGGCAGACTGGGTGGAGTGGGATCATTTACGAGAGCTTTGAAAAACAGTACAAACACAGCAAGCAATTACAGCACAATAAATAAAGCAGCAGCACAGGTGCAAATGAGGCATCTAACAGAGTGTGCACAGCAGATACAGCAATTGCCAGGAGAGTCGATATTTGAGGGGCCCCGAGGGTGCAGCAGGGATGCTGTCCCCAGCACAGGCAGAACGAAGCAAGTGCTGCCCTGCACAGCCCTTCCTCTGTTAACCTGCTGCAAGCAGATAAAAATGTCAAATGCCTAAACTGGGAACAAAAAAGGATGTTCTCAATTCTCTTTCTCACTGCCTTGAAGATACCCTGCAAAGTTATGCAAACACTTAGTTAGTTCAGGCTGCTGATCATAAAAAATCAATCCATTTCTGTTTAATGGGATTTAGCAATTAGTCACATCCTGGTTCCAGTAATTTTGCACAGCCTTCTAACCATCTCTCAAACATTACTGTAAAAGCACAAATATCTGCAATATCATAAAACTTCCTCCTGCAATGTGCCTCCTTGTCTCACTCTTTACAGCTAGGACAGGCTCAAGATGGCCCGTGTCCTACACATGGATTCCTGCCTGTGTATGTGCTACCAGCCACAGCAGAACATCTCTTTGAGTTTGGTCTCATGGAATATTGCTATTTTCATACATTATCTAATATTACCATATCTTAACTCGCATTTTAAGCTGGACTCAAAGCCCCCACAACACTCCTGGCAATCTCATAACCTACTCTGGCTGGCAGCACTGCACAACTCACCATTCCCAGGCCTCACCTCTTCCACCAAGAGCACACTTCTCGCCTGGATATCCTAAATTTCATAAAAACAACCAGGTCATCCTGTTTCAGTAAAACCTAGGCACAAACCCATAGCAACATGAGACAAAAACCCCTGCCATCTGTATCTCTATCTTGAGTTCAGGAGGTCTCAGGTCAGGGCTGAAGTTGAGGATGATCCCAGGCACTCTAGACAAAACTTGCCAGTGAGTAGATGAAGTTTAGAGAATTAATAATTATTAAGAACACTTATTTTATTCAGAATTCCACATTTTAATCCTTTTTTGGCATGGCTCATCGTGGAATGCAAACTGAAAGCACCCTTAACTCCATGGCTTCCCTGGAAGCTGCTAAACAAGTTTGAAAACCTCTATTATTTCTCTGCTCATTTAAGTCTCTTCTTTATGTATTCGCTCTTCCTTCAGCTGCTTAGTGCCTGGGAGATAAAACAGGATAGGTTCATGCCTAGCTGAAAAGAAACCACGTTGGACTGAAAAGCAGTCCAAGTGGCTATCCCTCAACCCCTCATTGTCCCTCTCCAAGCCCTGGTGGAATTGCAGCTGTCCAGCTGCGCTGGAGCTTTCGGCAAACGCTCGCCTGTTGGAGTCAGGTGTGCAGCATTCCCCCCTCACTGCCTGCCCCCAGCAGCATCCCCTCCTAAGGACCTGCCACTGATCCATGCACAACACAGCATTCCTGGGACTCCCACATCTCATACTGCACCACAAAGTGTCTAGAAATCCTGTTGCCTAAATTAATAGCACAAATGAGTGTCTGGCATAAACAGAACATCTTCTACCTACTTTTTGCCCATTTATGATGAGGCTAGTGGGGGAAATCTACCTTCTCTGATGTAAAGTATATATGCAGCTTCACTGACTTGAGCTGGAGAAAAGCCTCCGTCTTCTTTACTCACAATCACCACTTTGTCAAACTGTCTGTCTCAACTGAAAACAATCCTCATATTGATTGGCACTGAGATGAGGTTTAAGGCTGGCAGGAGGATAAGCACTTCCCCACCTTAGGCTCAGTGATTTTGACAAAGAAATGTGCTTGGACAGCTACAAGTCTCCTTTCACAGAGTCAGTTTTCAGAATAAAATAAACCAGTAAAGGTTTTTCACTGACAAGCACAAATAATTCCAGCAGCATAGTTATAAAGTGTCTAAAAGATGTTTTAACCTGTCTTGAAGAACCTGTATGATATCTTTGGCTGTCATGAGAAGGAGGCGGAATAAAAACATAGTTACAAGCATGAGGGGTTACTCTCAGAAACTGGAATAGCAGGCAGTCTAAAAAGATATACAGAAAAAAAGCAGAAAAATAAAACAACCCCACAGCTCTGGGAGCCTGTCATGATGAATCCCCAAAGCAGAGGCTACAACAATAGGCTTCTCCAACCGAGGAGCTGGGTGCTACTCATCATCCCTAGGACAGAGAAATCCCACAAGAAACGAGGTGCTCATGTCCCCACACCAGCCACATGTAGCTGTCAAGAAGCGACCTACAGCACTAAACTTTTCTAACCTGAATACAGCTGGGGAGAGGCATGCTATGGAGTGAACGGAAAATGAGCCAAGCAGTCCTAAAACCAGCAGCTTTAACCTTTCATTAACCAACCCCTCAGCTCCTTCAGCTCTAAAAACTTCTCCCAGTACAGTCTTGGCTTCAGCCCTCCAAAACACCAGTCTCCATGCTGACCACTAACGTGCCACAGCCACCAAGCCACACGGAGCCTGGAACACAAAACACAACCACTCAAATCACAAGCACACAGAGAGCCTGCACTCAGGCTTATCATCGTTACTTAATCACATGTTAAACAAGCTAAGAATTAACAGTTAACACAAGAAAAAAGTTGGCTTTCCATCAAAAGCAATTATAATTAATTCCTGAGAAACGTATTTCTGGATGCCAAATCAGATGGAGGAATCAACTGGGGGATAGATACGCTCCTTCCATAGCTCCACTCGAAATTCTAATTAAGAACAGAAATACAAAAGTGGTTGTGGTGGAAAGGTTAATAGAAGAGGAGGGAATCTCTAGAGACACCATGCCAGATACTCAGTCTCTCTTTTTGGCTCTTCTACACTTTTCCCTTAATAGACAGTCCCTAGAGACACAGATACGCAAACACACACAAACATACTCTACCACATGGATATTTCAGCAAAAATAAGATGACCACGAAATCATATGCTCTGCCATACTAGAGATCTTGTGGACAATGTGGCTTTGAAATAATGGGCTCTGCTGTAGTCAAAAATCAGCTGTGTCAGAAAAGTTGAGCTGCTGGGGGAAAGGAGAGAAAGGAGAGATCTGTAACTCTGAGGATGCTGAGTGTGCAACCTACTCCCTAAACAACAGCGGCACGGAACAATTACAGCTCAGACAATAGGAAGACGGTGTGCAGTTCAGAAGAGCAAAGAATGCTTTTCAGCTAAAAAGCACCTTTCTTTTGCACAGATTCTGCTGAAATATTCATAAGATAAAGAGAACCTGCACAGAAGAAAAAGCTTTCTTGATGAAACCTTCCCCAGACTGGGAGCAAAAATAAGAGGTAAGTGCTTCCAGCAATGTTTTTCAAAGCTAATGGTCTCCCAACAAGCATGCAGAAAGAAAGCTTTGAGATACGGGAGGACTTCCCTGACCTCCCCAAGACATATTACCCTTATAAAAACCTTCAAGACTGAGCTGGGTGTCCTCAGTTTGCAGTTCCTGGCTAGGTTTGCAATAAACCTGACTGCAATACTTCTGAGCCATGAACTACCCCTTGTATTTGAACTACAGTTATTCCAAATACCAAGAAAAAACACTTTCAATATCGCTGCTTTGAAAACCTGGGATTGCTCAACATGAGTAAAAACAGCCTGATTAAACCCAGACATTTTGAGGACAATACAAAGAGATTTGGGGGAAACTATCATAAAGATTTTTTTTCTTTAATTTTTTGTTTTTCAACCACTTCTCCCATTCCTCACTGATGCAGGGAGGAACAGGGAAGAACTAAAGCATCCAAATCAACCTCTACTGCCATCTCCCAAATCCTTGTGCATACGCTGCACAGTTGCGAATTCTAAGCTAAGAAAAAGCTTACAAAGACCTATGAAGCACTGTTCTGTGAGAAAGAATCGTAAGACAAAGGTACTTTTTAAAACTTCCACTTAAGGTGTTTTCCTCTGATGAATACCCTGAAAAAATCACACCACCTTGGTTACTCAGATCCACCCATGAATGGTATAGTGGTCACCTAATAGCTTAAATCGGTTCTGTAAAAAACCACCCATGTTTAATGTTTTTCTTTTGATGACCCAAATGTCAATAAAGCAACACAGAAGTCCCACTGTCTGTGATTTCCATAAGCACTTAGGCTGCTTAACCAAAGTATTGTGCATAAAGGTATCTTCAGGATTATTCTATACTTGTCATCCTATCAGAAGAAATGCTTTTCTTCCTATTATTTATCTTACATAAAGTGAGCCATAGTGCTGGGTTGTTTTTTTTTTTTCTACTTCAAGATTAATTTATTGGAAATTCTCTTTTTGCATTAAGATTAATTTAAGACCACTAAAACCGATAAACTGTTGTTATTGGCCTCAATCCACACTACCTTTTAAATCTTTGGATTTTTGTTCTAGGGCTCTGATGAAAGATTCATTGCAAGTACCTAAAGTAATCTTTACCTTCTACTCTCTCTACTACACACCACATTTTTCCAGTGTAATCCATTTAATGCTTTCAGTTATAAATACATAGTTCTGTCTACCTGGCACGTCAGATAACAGAGGTATCCACACAGCACAGTCTGCCCGGACCATGTTTAATGTCAATCACAAGGACCTGCTCTTTTACTGATGCTGGTCATCTCACCCTTGGTGTAAAGTCAGAGTGAAGAAGTATCTCCATATTCAAGGCAGAAAGGCAGATATCAGAACTCCATCAGGTTTCTACACCTCAGTAAAACACCATAAATAAAACATCATAAATCTAGCAGTTTGGGGATCAAACCCTGTAAAAACTGACATTCAGAAGAAATGGATAAATTTTATGCAAACTGAAGTTATTTCATGCTTTATTTCTACTATTTCAACTAACTGAAACAGGTAAGTCAAGTGATAAATAGAGAACTGGCTGCCACAGAAAGCTACGAAGCCAGGTGGAGGGTTTTTGTAAAACTGCATTTTCAACTGTACGATCCTTTTTTCTTTCTTTAAATTAAAAATCTTATCACTCTGGAGAATTTCTGATGCCATGGGAAATAATAATCTGCAAACAAAAACTCTGCCCAACTTGCAATGCACACACACTGGTGTACAGACAGCAACACCGTATCACACTGAAAGTTTTTTTAACTTCATTAGGTGTATAGCTGAATTAAAGCACACACAGGTACAGAATGTTACACCACACAGGCACTAAACCTAAACTAGTATTTAGCATCCTGTGATACAGGGCAACAAAAAAACAGGTCACAAATGTAGGAATTTCCTAATGCAACATTTATACCAATCAACTCTATTTTTTATGACACCTTGCGAGACATAAAATGCTTTAGAGGGTTAAATAATAAATGATAGGAGAGAAATGAGAGGGAGAACATCCTAAGGACTTAAATTTATATGGTCTGATGAAACATAAACTGACAGGAACTCATTGAGGGAGGAAAATACAAAGAGGCTAGCCCAAATAGGGAAACCTGCAGAGGCCCTTTAGTGTTAATAAAGCCTTTGCTTCGTTGTTTTTATCTTGAATCTTATTTTCATTCTAGGATAATACAGTATTCAGAGGCCAGCTAAGGGGTAAGAGCTTTGTCAAAGGACAGCATTTATTAAGATATTATCAAATATTCTCCTATTCATGTTTTGTGGTGTTTTCAAATCTTCAATCAAATTTTACACTTTTTTTAAGAAGCTTTGCAGCTGGCAGGTTGGTTGTTCACTGTCAGTGCACACAGTGGAGAACAATGGCACACGGGCACCTCCCAGACCTTACTGGAGAACTGTGGCTCAGACACACTTCTTATAGCTATCATCACAACATAATTTATTATTACAGCATTGGTACTATGTTATTGATTATTTTATTTGATTTAGCATTATATAATTGCTTATGCTGTTAAATCATTGATTGCCACCTGTGCCAGCAGCATCATGTGCTCCAATGATGATGAAACACCACCTCCAGTCTCCATTTCACTGACAGTCAAACTCAAAAAAAACCCGCGTCACCAGATCCAGTTAATTACTATGTTACAAACATCACAAAACACCGAGTTTCCTACCTGTGAGCATATTAGCCTTCTCAGTGATGCCACAACAGGCTGGTTACAGCACTCGTGCTGTGCTACCACACGCAGCACTCACAAGGTGATACAGCATAAATAACAAGTATTTTCTTAACTGAGTCTTTCGATTATTTAGAGATACTTGGCGAATGCATTGCTAACAGCTGTTTTGTAACAGATTTCACGGTACCATACACCTGGTGCTAATGCTTCAGCATGTCTAAATGGTTTTCTAAAGATTACACAATCAAACATCGTGAGATAAAATCACTGTAATTGGAGCCCTCATCAAAGAAGAAATTACCATTACACTTTACAAACCCAACACACAACTTCCCAAGGCTGAGCAAAAGGTAACATTACGATGGCCACAGAGCTAAAAGACCTCTCCTAACCTTACCCCAAACATCGGGATCCCATTTCTTGCTGTGATTCTGTAACAGGCTTATAGGGTCTATCTGATAATATGAAATATAAAACCCATCTCTGACGCACCTACTTGATTTTAAGCTAAATAAAATATTCTGGCTTAAGATCCAAAGCAGAATAATATTTCAAATACTGTGTCACAGACCCCTTTTGCTTTTCTGGAGGCAACTCTAAGACTCAAAATTTATCAGTGACATTAGAGTCATACCTTAAAAACTGATTTTCTCAGCACTGACACTGTGCTGAAAGCAATTACTCTGATCCCTAAATACTACATAAACAAGTGAATATTTTTTAGATGCTGAATATTGAATCCATGCCAGATAGCTGTTAGTTTCACACAGGTGTTTTCAATAAAACAAGCTGGATAAAAGTAATGCAACACAGCCTTGCTAAATCTGGTGATGGCTTTAGGGAATTTGCTATTAAAACAAAACACAGGAATTGCATGTGTATCTCCAGGTTTATAATCTACCAGGAAATCCATGAACAGGAAGAGAATTTTTAACTATGTTAATATGTTATTTTTTGCATGTATTTGAATGTTGCAGGATTACTGTGACTGTGATTTGCACAGAAATGGTGTCTCTGCAGGTGTTTAGGTGTGCAAATATCCATACTGGGAGAAATCTCAGGTTTACTGAAATCAGTATCAATCTTGCCACTAACTTCAACTGGGATTCTGAACAAAAATAGATTATGTAAGATGAGATGGCATTAGATCACAGGAGATCAAAGACTACAGTGAGCTGAGTAGAACTGATGGGAGGTAACTGATGGGCAAAGCCATGGACACACAGCCATGTGGGCAGCTTCTCCTGATCTCAGAAATCCCACAAGGTCAACTGGGTCACCATTCTCCACAATTAAATCCTAGGAAAAAGAGCATGATATTGGTCAAAGAGTAGCCTCCTCCCTCCTCCTAAGGGCCATTTCACAGGGGACCTGCAGAGTGAAGCAGCCACCTCAGTGCAGACCTTTTCACCACTACCAAGATTAAACACAGAGTCTGAAGTTGGTGTGAGTGGAACTGAATATCCATTGGCTCCTTGGAGTGACTCAGTAACACAGACTGAGTTAAAAGAAAAGTTATTCTGATTAATCCCCGTCTGTTGTCTTCTCTTTGGGGAGTTGTGCACCCACTCCAAAAGGCTGGGTATACACTGTTTTTATTAAATCACATTCAATTACAACCGTATTTATTAAAACCAATAACTGCAACTGGTAAGAATCCCCCTGTGCTCGTTTCTAGGTATTTAAATTAAGTTAAATGCACAATAAACTTTGCATTGTTTCAATTTACATGACCCCTGAGTCTTTAGACATCCCGTAGGCAAAATTCACAGACTTAGAAACTTCTATTAAACATGAACATATGGTGGACTCAGCATCCTGTGCTGTTTCTGCTCTTACTGAAGGGTTATGAAGTGCCTCACTGCTGCTAAATCCATTAAAGCAGCCTTACACCAAGCCAAAATCCTCTTTCATCCCAAGGAAAGGTGCTTTATTTCCAGCAACAGCTCTGGTGAAATGGTGACTATCCCACCACTGAGACATTTGTTTTCTTTATGTCCTGGCACATGCCTGGCTCTGGATATACTGCTGAACCTGCATTTTACATAGCAGATATGCCAATGTCCTGGTATCTGGGCCACTACACATTTCCCAGACCTCAGAATCCACCAGGGACATGGATTTGCACAGGCTCAGTAACGTGAGAAAGGCTCCTCACAGAGAGATATCCCCTCAGGTGCAGTGAGGAGGTGTTTTCCATGGCTTCTTTCCAGTACTGTCTTACTGAAGGCTCCCAGAGTGGTAGTACCTAGGCTCCCTCACCCACCCACCCAATGGCTTGCATTCAAGGAGAGATCCCTTGCCTTCACTTGGCAACCACTCTCAGGCCTGTGTGAGCCACTGCTCTGCATCAGCTTTCCCTGCATTTGCATTCAGGATAGAAGCAAATCACTGAATTTCTCTGGCCAATTCTTGATGTAGCTCTTCTTTCTGCCCTTCTTTTTTCTAATCTCATTGCAGGGTTCAAGTCAATATCACATTCAGACAAATACCTATTTTCATTCCATTCCCTTGGTAATTCTGTCTATAACATTTTTCTCATGTTCAGAGTTTCCCACAGTCACTTTTTCAATATTTTACACATCTTTCACAGCAGAACTGCCACTTAGTTTCCCTGAACTAGTTTGAGCCCTGCACTGAAAGCAAAGACTTAACTGCACACAATGCAGCACATCTTCCCTGTACAATAGACAGTTCAGACAGTATTTTCCAAGAACTCACAAATAGGGTCATTTGTCATTTTGTGAACAAAAATGTGAAAATGCATTGGTAGTAACCTTTCTCAGGCACTACTCTTAACTATATCTTCATCCCCCAGGCACAACTTAAGAGGAAAACATAATTTTAAAAAACAATTTAATCTGTTTCAGGACTTTAAAAAGAATAAAACCCTATTATTCACTCACAATAATTATATAGCTATTATATGACCTCAGTACAAAACAAAGTCAAGATTCTTTGGGTGAAGTGACTGTGCATTTCCATTCCTGAACATCTTTGATTTATTTTAAGGTTAACCCTAATTATAGATACCTTGCATCTATTTGGTTTATTTTAGAATATTTGCAGTATTCCTGTAATGTGTCCAGCCTTAAATTGCTTTCAGACACTCTTAATCTTTATCTGCATTTTAATAAAGCTTTAATTTTGTACTATGTCTGAAATTATCCCTTTGCAGAACACGAAGGAAATTCAAGTTTATTTTGACTCTGACTCTTCGGAAATCTTTATTAGAAGCTGAAACACTGTGCAATGTGCCCATTCATGTCTGTTTTGCTTTGCTAAGTCTCCACCTCGCTTCAATAGCTTAAGAGCATCTAACAAAACTAATGTCTTCGGCTGAAAACTCTACCGTTCCTCCTTACACCATCTGCTTCCTATGCAGTTTTCCCTCTCCTACTGATACATAATACCTATATAGTACTCATTCTACTTCCTGAACACCACAATATCTGTGCAATACACTGGTAAAGAAAGAACAACACTATTTGTTCAGTGTTATACATGATCACCTGTAGTACCTGGATTCGACACAAATGGGCTCTTCCCAAGTGCTGATTAACTCACATAGTGCTTATCTTCTGACAGCAGGCATTACACGGCAAAACTTGAGGAATGAAAATAATAATCTTAGTCCATCTCACAAGAATTTTAAAATGTCCTTGCCATTAATCACTACAGTCCCTTCAACAAACTTCATCTGGTAGCAAGACAAATCACCAAAGCCAGAGCCTGTATCAATATTAAAAAGACTATGGGAAATTTCCCCCAAAAAATCTGGTGCAAAGACATAAAACTCAAATTCTACTCATCAATTTTGACGTTATTTTCTTCAGACAAATAGTATCATAACTATGAACTGTGTGTAACAGATGTGGGTTATCCATATCTAAAACAGAAAATGGCACCCAGTAATAGCTTTTAAGGTAAAAAGGAATCACAAGATCACATAATCTGACCTCTCATGTAACACAGACGTCATCATTTCACTGATCTGAACCTTGACTGGACTTCAAAATCTGCCCTGGGCTGCTTTATGTATTTGCTTAAGGCTTATTTTCCTGATGACATGGGGAGATAGAGGGTAGGTTTTTGAAGTGGTGGCTCTGACATTCAACTACAATCTTCCCTCTCTGGGGTCTTTCCCTTCTTTCTGTGCTGCACTGAAGAGTCTCAGAACACCTGGCACTTTCTCTGGGTGAAGGTGTTTATTATGCCCACCAATACCTCATCTGTTCAGATAACCTAAGCAGAAAACATTCTACAATTTTAAGACTTCTCATTGAAAAAGAGTCTCTGTTACTTCCATGACACCAGTTATTTTTTGTGGTTCCTTACCAGGTTTTCTGACTCAGGTGGGGGCACAGATATCCCCTCCTACTCCTTGTAGACCATAGAAAAAGTCACTCAATTTTCTTTTTTCTCTTGTTTCCTTACATTGCCAGTCAAAGACAAAAAATTTCATTAGGGTTTCAACCAATCCAAAACTTAAAACATTCAGTTCTGAACTATATAAAACTAGTCAAAATATTAGAATAGGTCTAGAGAAACAATAAGCAGGCTTAAACTCCTGTGAGCGCTTGAGCCAAACAGGCTGAACTGTTTCCACGCACCCAATATCACACTGGGTGCTACCAGCATTCATGCCTGTAAATTTATCATCCCTTTTGAGTCTTAATCACCAACCAATCAACCAACCAAAGACAGTGTTCAGAAACTATGAAACCCATGGGAAGACAAAGAAAACTGTGCTGCTGTAAATTGTTTTATTTGATGTCTCTGTTGAACATTGTAACAGTAATTGTCAGTAGAGAAGGGTAAGGAGAAACAAAAGTAAATCTATACCTATGGCATGTTGCTTCCTTTTAACTGTAAATATAGAATTATACATGTATCTTATTTCAGATAGTCTTAATAGTCTGGGGCATTTATTTTCTGCCCCTCTGCTACTGAAACCTCTTCATGCTGCCATCTGCTTCCAGAAGTACATCTCAGCCCTTCCTTGGGCTGAGCAATAGTCTCCTGTTCTGGCAGGCCTTACTTTTCAGACAAAATCCAAACCAAAACAATTAAAAAAAAAAAATCCTTGGCTAGCCATAATGCTGAGGTGAGGAAAAACCATCTGCAAGCTTTAAAAAGCCCATGTGCATGCACACACACAGATAAAATAAAGAAACTATCTGAAAGCTATAACAAGAGTAGCTTTTATTAAAGTTAGTAAAAAATGTGGCAGAGGCTTCGAAGAGCCAACAGCAAAGGAGAAAGTATCCTTTTATTTTTTATCTTTTGATACCTTAGATTCAAATACATATTTCTTATATATTTATTAAAAAAAAAAAAAAAGGAGTAGCAGTTGCTAGCTGCTGGGCACAGCCATTAATCCAAGGGAATACACTGACACTAGAAGCAGCGTTCTCCTTTGGTCTTGCTTCCCAGAGGAGGGAAGGTGATGCTGCTCATTTAGCCTCCAATTGCTGGAGGGAAAGAAATTCAATGACTGGACCAAAATTACTTTTGGGATGTTGCAGGAGATGCTCATTTTTTAGCCTTTTTATTAAAGTTTTTTTGCAAATTTGGGGAGGTTAGTGAACTTGATTATGTGTACAGATTGACAAACATTGTCTATAAACTGACATATTGACTGTGGAGACTTGTTACAGTAAAACTATAATAAATAATAATATCTGTTGAAGTGTGTGTGTACCATGCAAAACTGTTTTGCTGTTTGCTCACTGCCAGCCTTATGGAACAGTGAGGAAGGGAGCCCAACCCAACCTGCTCTGCAATCCCCTGGGGTGAGCACCAATCCCACATCCTGCCTGGGCTCACCCCGTAATTTCCCAGCCATGCAAAACCCAATTACTGCACAACAAGAAACTCCCAGCTCTCCACACATGGCTTTCAAATATCCTAGCACCCTCTGCACAGACTGAGTCTTTTATTTGGGATTTTTTTTTTCCGAAAAGGTTTTCTGAACTTGAAGTCTACCATAAAAGACCGTGAAGAGAACTGAGAAATACAGACATGGATGATTTCCAGTGACTCACCTCATGTGAGATAAATGATTAATATTAGCCCAATTATACCTTACAAATTTTTATCTTCCGCTTCTTTGCTTTGCCAAGGAAAGGCAGATGGTAAGTCAGCCTACAACTAAGACATGAAAAAAGAAAAAAAACCCTTGAAGACAAGTAAGTGCAAACTGACCTACTTCTAAATGAGAGTTTTAAAGAGTTCTGGGGTTTAATTACAGTTATATTAAAGCAATGCCTCCTCAGAAACTTCCAAAAATATTAAAAAGGACTAATTTAAAAGCTCAGCAAAACAACAGGCACAAGGAGGTCTGGACTGAACCAAACCATGAACTCATTTACGCTGCTGCTTGGAGCAAGATGTAAGCCTATGGCATGAGAACAGGGAGACCTCCCTCGGCAAGCCTTGCAAGTTTCTGGCAACCTAAAATTAGGAGGATTCCTGAGCTATGAGGAATGAGTGTGCCTTGGTTAGTAACAGCTCCACAAAGGCTCTTCATCCATGCCTTTCTGTAGCCCTTTTGTGTGCCCATTTTGGCCCCGGCAGGCAGAGCAGCCAGGGGTGCAGAGCCATGCAACCCCAACGCACGGTGCTGGGGAAAATGGAGTCCCCCTTTTTTGCTCTGAACTTGCTCTGAACTGCTTTCATCTGACACACCTACACCTTTTAGCAGGCATAGCTGTGAAAAATCGCTTCTTTTCACCTTCTCCCTGCCCCCTGGAAACGGCACCTCCAGACGCCACAGTCCTTCTCCATTTAATTTCCTCTCGCACAAAAGCCGTTTGACGAACACGAGCGTCACTATCGCCTCGCTGCAGCTTCCCCGTGGCACATCCTTTTGATCCAGCAACGGGTGTATTTTTACACACATTTCTCATTTTTTCAGCCTCCATGCCTTGGCAAAGGGTGATCCTGATGACTCAGCCTCGCACGGTGCGCACACAGACGTATGCATTTGCTCACATGCTACAGAAGGGGAATGTGCACTTCAAGCCCATTCACCAGCAATGCAGAAGCTTTTGGCTATGGGACTCTGCTCCTCCACACTTTGCCAAACTTAAATGACTCAGTATTTAAACTTTCAGACTGGAGATGTGTGACATGAGATTAATTCATCACTTTTTATTGCAGGCCAGAGCAAAATCAACTACCAGTTTTCTGACTGGAACACTTTGCTTTGTAAACGTGGTGAAGTGAGGGCACGTCTGGTCTCCTAGATTTCATGGGATGAGTAGATATGCATTTGCGCTTGACTCTTTGGGATGCTTTTGGTGTATGAGCTGCAGATCCAGGGTGAAGTGTTCCTGTAGCTGCTGCTCTGGTTGTAGCAGTGCAGGGGAGCAGTTGTGTTTTTATATGGTATGTTAAGTGCTGTATGATTCACACAATCATGGAATTGTTCTGGTTGAAAAGACTTCTAAGATTAATGGGTCGAACTGTTAACCCAGCACTGCCAAGTTACCAATAAACCATATTCCCAAGAGCCATATCCACATATCTTTTAAATACCTCCAGGGACGGCAACTCAATCACTTCCCTGGGCAGCCTGCTGCTGTGCTAGATCAGGAAAGGGCAAACTTGGAAGCACCGGATTGGGTAGAGATGGACTAGGACAGACAAATGAGATTGGGACAGTGAATGACTGTGATAACCCCTCTCCCCATATCTGAGATGGAATATGGAAATCTCAGACTCATCACTTCACAGTTTCTGCAAGTATCTGCAAAACCCACAGGCACACCTTACTCCTCTGCTAGCCCTGTGGGGCTTTCCAAGCATATGTAACACCAACAAGCATCATCATCATCATTAATGCTAAGAATTACAACTGCAAAGTCAAGCAGACTAACTTAGAAAATACCAGAAGTTGTAATCATACAAATTTAATTCATCCCTACTTAAAACTTTTTCTTTTATTTTTTCTTTTCCCCCCAGTAGTTTGTATTTGTATTAGAGACCAGAAGTTGCATCTGATCCTTGACTTGGGTCCCACAGTACCATCCCACATAAACATACACCTTTCCCCACCACATATGCACACAGTTGAAATTACCAGCGCAGAAGAAAATTATTTGTTTACTGCCTAGTACTACTACTGCCTACACAAAGGCATCGTGGCTCTTATTCCTGCTATTAAAACTAAACAAAACAAAACAAACCCCACCAAAAACAAACAAAAACCAAAAAACCAAACCAAAACAAAATCCCAGGAAGAACAACAGAAAAACCCTTTAAATAGTGCCTCCACGTGAGAAGTCACCAGTGTGGTGCTCTGCAAAGAGGTGTGTATAGGAAAGGGAATAAAGATGCACACACACACACAGAGCTCTAGATAAAGGGTTGCACACAGGCTCAAGTTAAGAAAAAGGAAGGGGGACATGGAAGTAACTCCTCACAAAACAAATCTTACCAGTAGCAATGCATCATTCCTTCCATAGCATTACAATTTTGTTGTTTCTCATGTTCTGGGTTTTTTCACTTCTGTTTTGAAACAGAGGGAATAGATGAGGCACCTCTTCTATAAAATGCTTCTGTGTACTATGTTAAGAAGCTCATTTGCACTTTAAAAATCCTGTTAGTGTTACTAGGTTTGCTTGAACTTTGTGGTGCAAAGCAAACAGGAGTCTCTCTAGATTTTCAAGATTCAAACATAATTCCATTAATTTTCAATTAGTAGTTGGTCCACGTATACGCAAAATAAATGATTTAGCACCTTAGTCCTGAGATACCAAAATCTAAATGGAGGGGGTTTTCTTCCTCTATTGTATCCTGTCTGCAAATATTAGTTACCATAACAGAATATCACGTAAATCAAATAACTGCCTCTTTTTCATAATCGTGCTGGCAGCTGCAGTGCCATGTTTCAATGGCTATCCACTGGAACTCATTAAGAAAGCATTATGTATAGTAAATTAAAATGCAGGGTCTATGATCTGCAGACAAAAGAATGACAAAGCTTATCAAATGTGTGCTCTGGACTTCTCATTAACTCAGGGCTTTAAACGGCATTGTCCTCTCTGAGCGGGTGACTGTGCTCGAGCGTCTCTCTCTGTTTGCAATGAGCAGCCTGTATCTCATAGAAATTGCTCTGAAGAAAAGTCTGTGCTCCTTATTTGAAAGAAGATGAAATTTTGATTTGGATGAGATTGCACCCTAAACCAGCTATTAGAAATGTCCATGCATGTGCAGAGTCCCAGCACACAGTCTGAATCAAGGCAACGGGTGCCAAGTAGAGATGAGCAGCATTTGTGAGGATTTGTTTTTGTAACCTCTTGTAACTTTAGGGAAACAAGAACCATGATCTGGCAGCAAATGCAAATACCGCCGAAAGACTGGTCCCACCAGTAAACTTCCAGCCCCACAGCCCCAAGGACAGTGCAGAAGGAGGGACAGAAAGCACTCCAGGCACCAGAGCAGAGATTCCCCTGCAGCCCATGGTGAGGCAGCTGTGCCCCTGCAGCCTCTGGAGGCCAAAGATTGAGCACAGATCCACCTGCAGCCTCTGGAGGATCCCACTCCAGAGCAGGGGGATGCCCAAAGGAGGCTTCTGCCCTGTGGAGCAGGCTCCTGGCAGGACCTGTGGGACTTGGGAGAGAGGAGCTCACACTGGAGGTGGCCTGCTGGCGGGACTTGTGAGCCCATGGGGAATCCACAGTGGAGCAGCCTGCTCCTGAAGGGCTGCAGCCCATGAAGGGATCCCCACTGGAGGAGTTCATGGAGAACTGCAGCCAGTGGGCAGGACTCATATTGGATAAATTTGTAAAAGACTGCCTCCAGTGGGAGGGACCCAGGCTGAAAGAGAAACGTGTAAGGAGTCCTGCCTGAGGAGGAAGGAGTGGCAGAAACAGAGTGGGATGAACTGACTGCAGCCACCATTCCCTGTCCCTCTGTGCCACTGGGAGCGAAGCTGAGCCCAGGAAGAAGGGAGAGGTGGAGGGAAGGTGTTTTAAGATTTCGGTTTTATTTATCATTATCCTACGCTTATTTGTAATTAATTACAGTATTTCCCCAAGCTTAGTCTGTTTTACACATGAGTAAGGGCGAGGGATCTCTCCCTGTCCTTATCTTGACCCACAGGAATTTTGTTATATTTCCTCTGTCCAGCTGAGGAAGAGAGTAACAGAGCAGCTTTGGTGGGTATCTGGTGTCCAGGCAGCGTCAACCCACCAACAACTCTCGATTTGGTGTTACAGACCATTGTGTTTTACATTACAGATGGTGCACAAAGCAACTACACCTCACGACATGGTATGTTATTGTAAAAGAAACCTGAAATCCAAACAGCTGACACAGATTTTCACAAGCTTAACACATGGATGCAAAGAGCATTTGTCAGTGCATCGGAGAGATGCATAGTTATCTCTGCCCACAAGCTTTGCCATAATACTGCTGGACTTGCACTGAACGTGACAGTGAAGACAACGCTGGTTGTCACTTCAGTAAGCTCTGATTTCCCCAATGACCGCTATTCAAAGAACATCATTCACTCACCAGAAAATTAAAAAACACATCAACAAACTGCCCAGACCCTGGCAAGTGCTTAATTACCTACAGTCTCCTTAATATAAATCAGGGCATCGACATTGATGCTCCTTGACTCAGCTTCAGAAAGAGAAAGAAATAATTTATTAAAAACAGTCATTCAATATTTATCTGGGCTGCAAAACTTGCAAGCAGAAAAATGTAAGGAGGGAGTAAGTGGTAGGGACAAAAAGGTTAATCACTGCTGTTTAAACATTAACAAATGAACAAGTCTTAGACATTAGTAATTGAAAGAGAAAATTATCTATTTTCAACTGATATTTCTATCTATTTTAAAAGCATCTGAGCAATTTCTTTTTGTTACTTACCAATGCTAGGCACACTGACAGGCAGTGCTACATAAAATACAACACAGCAGCAGGAGAAATAGCACATGGCAGTGTCGTGTCTTGAAACAGCACAAGACTTCGGCGCCTGTTCAGACGCCAACACAAACAGAGGTTTCCTGTTAGAGGCAGCCACCACAATGACAGAGAAGCAATCTCCAGGAGTCCCAGCTTCCAGCTCCACCAGCCTTCACAAACCGAGATTAAGACACCAGTCAAACAAAGGCATCCCTGTGGTTGCCCCAGTCCATGTGCTAACGCCTCCCTCCTGCAGGCTCTGCACCACAGGTAGGTCACAGACTCATTAATCCAACTGGATGTCCCCATCAAAGCAACCACCTGAGTTCTCCCTATTTTCCACTGCTGGCTCTTCAAAAGACCATGACGAGGCCTGATTGCTGTTGAGAGCTACAGCCTGGTGTCCTCACATCAACCCAGCCTCTGCATCTCTGCCCATCCACAGGATGGACCTCCCAGAGCTTATGACACCAAACCTTCAGCACTTAAAATGTGGAGATGGGAGTGAAATTCTGATTTATTGAAATTTGTTCCTAATTCCATGGTGTCAGTATTTAGCAAGAATTTCTGTTCAGCAAAAAGGCATCAGAGGCTTTCAGGTGGAGGATGCTGACCAGATGTTCCCTTGCCTCAGCCTGCATAACACATAACGTGTGGGAGATGGCATATACAGCCCACTTAGACCCCAACTCCCCTGCATCACAGCCAACATTGTCCTGTAAAAGCAGTTACCAGAGTCCTCCCAGAGCCAAACTTTAATAAAACACTGCTGTACAGACAAAGACTGAATGTGAACCTGTCAGCCCACCTCAGAATAGAGGGCTTGAGTCAGACCACACTGGCTCATCACATGGATTAGCTCCTGCTTAATCTTCAAAGAGAGACCTATAAAATCCACCTCCTCAGTGACATCTAAAGTATGTATAATTTTCCCCCTTCCTTTTCCCTCACCTCTTGGCTGTCTTCTACTATGAGACTGAGAAGGTCTTTGTATTTATTCACATTTAAGTAAGATATCAATATTGCTGGAGAAGGAAAAAGAAAATGAAGATTAAAGCTTCTGACCTTTGCTGAATGAGTGAAGCTTAGACAAGCATTACCATTTTCATCACTGTGCACAGATGTGACTGAAGATATGGGGTTAATACTACTCTTCTTATATACCAGTAGGGCTGAGAGCTATGAGACCCCTGTCCAGCCTCTGAGGCTAAACAGGCTTTTGCATTTTCACAGGGCTAACGAGTAGTAAGCATCCCTTGTGACCATCCTGCTTGGCACTTCATTGGCATTTGATGTAGTGGTCAACGGTCGCATCCAGGGTTTCCAGTGGAGATAGTGTCCTGCTCCTTGCATGATCCAGCTGCACAGGAGCCTGGTCAGGCTCTCCCTGGGGAGGACCAGAGATTGAAAACAAGCAGCCCAGACATGGTACGCGTTCCTGCCCCAACACCGTCCCAAAGATAAAAGAAGAGGAAAGAAACAGCTTTGGAAGAAGGGATGAGATGAATTCACAGACACTGTAAGGCCTGTATTTTAAGATGTCACATGTATTTTTCAAGACTCTGCATTTGAAGACTTGGTTGGGTGTATGCCTCCCCATGGATAGGGCACTAATGTTCAGTTCTGCTTCCCAGATGTACAGAACAGGGCCCCTATGGAGTTAATCACCCGGCAAAGGTTCAGCTGTCTTGGCAGAGTAATTACTCAAAACAGTAAAAAACTTCACGGTTTTAATCTGCAGGGATTTCCTGGCAGGCCTAAGGAGGCCAAAGCTGGACTGAGCTGCGGTGTGCCATCAGACAATGACAACACTGCTGTGTCTGGGACATTTTATTGGTTTACTAATCATAGCAATCAGGTTTCAAAAATAATCATATGAGGGGTTTGGCTTGTTTTTGCAAACATTTAATATTTTCTTTTGGGTGTCACTAGATGGCAGAGCCCATCACAGGGCTACTACAGCTACATTCCTACAGCTTTCAATATTTGGATTTCAATTAAGCAGTGCATTCTTGGGGTTTTCAGTGGCTATCTCTGGGGTAATTACAAAATCAATGTCTTTTAAAACAAACAAAGAAAGCTTACAAGTTAACGATATGAATGACTGACCTATCTTAATATACTCCAGGTTTGGGATCCTGACATAAATTTAACCTTTGACTCAAAAATAATTTAAAATGTCATGCCTGAAGACTGAGTAGCCTCTGAGAAGGCACTATTTGGTGCTGCAAGTGGCTCTAAGGTCTGAATCTTCGTGACACTCTCTGGAGCAAAGGCAGACAGAGAGAGCAAGTTCCTCATGCTGGTAATCTGCATTTCAAATGCAAAGCAAAACGTTCCAGCCTGTATGGTTGATCTGCAGTTCATTTATGCACTGAAGTTACTGACAGCAGAAGATGAAAAGGACAAGCCACAAGAAGCAGTTAACCTGGGAAGCAACCTGCACAAATCCCAGCATGAAAAGCTTACAGCAGCTGTATCACGCTATTATTTAAACTAACTGGGCTGAAAACAGGCTTTAACAAACTGCTACTTCATTATGTTAGGCTCATTAAAAATATTAATAATACAGAACCCACTTTGTCAAGAGACCGGACCACATTCTCAGGAACTGCTGGCATCCACAGGGAACCTCCCATCATCACTTGGGGAAGGAGCTTCACTGTGAGACTGAATGTCTCCAACACAGGCCCACGACCAGCAGTCACCACCATTCCAACGGGCACACAGAGACACAGAGAGGCAGGTCTGTCTCCTGCTTCCGGCCATGACAGGGTTAATTGTTGCAGTAGCCAGCAGGGGGTATGGCCAGGACCCAGAGGTTATCCTATACCACCCTACATCATTTTCCAGGGATGGGGGAAGAGCTCCCTTCTGGGTGGCACAACATGGCAGAGGGAGCAGTTGGGCAGTGTTGGGGGTTTCCACATCAATCATTTGTCTCTTTCTTGTATCCTCTGTCATTGGCATTGTTATCGTTACTGTTCTCTTATCTCATTGCTGTTTCCAGTAAATTATTCTTTTCCCAAGCCGTGATCTTTACCTTTGGTGCTTCCAGTACTCCTCTCCATCCTACTGCAGGGGAGGGGAAGGGTATGAGTGAGTGAGTGGCAGTGTGGTTTGGAGTGTCTTCAGTGGGAATATAAACTGGAGAATATCATTCCTAAACCACAACAGTATGACATACATATTTATATACACAGACACACATATGCATGTAGAAGCAGAAGAAAACAGGTTAGCCACCAGTTACTGCTATGAACAATGGATTGCTCAAAAATGGAAAAATCCTGCTGCATACATCTCCAAGTTGTTTTGAGTTTATTTCTGTTTTTTAGTAAAGGCTCCTGTCGCCCTTGGTTTTACATGTTTTACTTTGCCTTCTGATGTTTTCATATGCCTTCTGATGTTTATAGAACTTGGAGCTGAATTCTCACACTTTCTCATGTAAATAATGAAATGTTTACATATTTGTCCTCTAGGAGGAGTTTCTTGAGTGATGGTGATGTTCACCAATGAGATTGAAAAGGTGGCAACACCTTGGACCAATCTTTGGTCCTTCTGTACAGTTGTATATATTGGAATCAGAATTTGAAATAAAAAGAACAGAGAACATTCCTGGTGACCTCGGGCCTCGCCCTGTCTCATCCTTTCGTGTCCTATTGCAACAGGCTCCCCTTTACAATATAATTTTCTGTAGGAAGTTACATATATAAACTGGTTGTTAAAGCTATCTGAAAGGAAGACAGAGGCAATCGTTATGTCAGTCAGAGTTCAGCTGGAAAATTTTGGCTTTTCCCAAAAAAACACAGAAATTAAAGTGTTTCATACAGCTTTGGAAAATCTAGGAAATCTGGAGAATTGTTCTCCAGGAAATTACATCTCTGCAACACCTTCATCCTATTAGTCTTCTTGGCAATTACTTCCCGCACCAGGATTGCGATGCTCTCAGAGAAATGAACAAGCTGGAAAAATGATGTGCATCTTTTATATGTGATAGGCCATCATTACCCTGCTCCTAACAAGCCAAAGCCCTCACGTTTCAAAAACTGCTCTTTCCTGTGTTTTTAAGTGCTACCCATGGGGGCAATCAAGCAGGCCAAACCCTCCTCATTCACAGTGCTGCAGGTGGTGAAAGGGAACTCCAAGATCATGTTCTCTTTCCTACCCTAGGATGCCTAGGGGTGCTGGGAAGGTTCTGCACACTGGGGTGTTTCCACATTGGCAGTCCTTCTTTCTCCCCAGCAAAAGGAAAAAAGTCCCAAGGAATTCAATTATCCCTTAAAACCCACCACTTTTAATCAATCTCTCTGGTGTAAGTAGAGACACTAGAGAGTAGCACCATCCTGAAATCCAGGGATTATAGATTGAACCCTGAGTAATCCAGCGATGCCACAACAGAAGCTCAAAAAGATCCAAGAGACACTTGGGGTAGAAGATGCATCTTTGAAGACCAATCCTACATGGCCCCTTAAGGATGCCTACACTGAAACCTTCAGGATGTGAACAGAATTATCTAGTTGCCAGCATCAAGGATGTCCGTGTCAATACATATAGGAAAAAAAGGCAGTTTCAGAAAAAAACAAGCCAGCTGTGTTACTGATATGCTCTCTCTCTTTCCAGAAAACTGCTTTGCCACAGTATTACTTTAGGGCTATTTTCTCCTAAGTGCTGGCTTTCACTTTCATTTACCGCAGAATTCCTTTTGTTTTGAGGAAAGGCGGCATTGATCACTAAATGCATCCACAGCTGTTGTCTGGTTATCTCCTGGAGAGAATCATGCATCTTTAACCTCTCTCCTCTTTTTCCATTTTTTTCCCCTTATATTCAGCTCCTTCACAGGGCTCATCAAAAAAGCCTACTTAGGGATAATTAAGTACGTAAAGTGCCTTAGCTAATCAAAATTAAAGAGCTCCTCGAATATGCACAACACACAACCACAGGAGGAGCTGTGAAGGACATGAGGACAGCTGACAATATCTTGAGGTCGCATGCTCTGTGGAAAAAAACCCAAAACAACAAAACCCCAAGCACCTGAAAATGCATATTCACCATTAAACCACATCAGAACAAGGAGCAGGAGGATTTTCTAGCCAGCTCTGGGGGAAATGAGTGAATATGAAACATTCACTCCATGAAATGTTGAAGGTATTAGTATTAGCCTTTCATCTTTCAGCCTGTGAACCCCAGGTTAGCAGCAACAGGAAACACAGCTCTCACAGGGCACAGGTGGTAGCACCAGCACAGGCCTAAGCTGGAACAGTATAAAGAAATACTGTGCTTTCTGCAGGCTACCCTGACATGCCCAGTCTTTGTTAGGAAACAGTAAAAACATTTGTTCTGTGTTGATGACATGGGCCTGTCTATAGGAGAGAAGTTCTGTGAGCTGAAGCAGCCTTTTCCTTTTGATTACAAATTTCCTTTTAAATATCAATCGAAAAACAAAAGCAAATTTCACACACAATGAAATGCTAGAACCTGCACCCAGATACACTAAACTTCCATGCATTTTCTCAGCAGATGCCTTTGTCACTCATTTCTGGGAATATCACTTGCCATCCCCATTTCAAACACTTTAAGGAACAATTTTACCACAAAAGCTTTCAAGAGACCTCATGTTGCTCTTTGTGGCTTCTCCCTGCCATGCCCTCTTCCTCCCGGCTCCCTCCAGTACCTGATCAGCCTGTTAGCTGTGCTTCCCAGATCCTTAAACCAAATTATTTAATCTTCGCTACACCTATGTTTAAAACAGTCTTTAAGTAAAAGTAATATTTTTATACAGCATTAATTTTAATATCTGTATCAATGTGGTTCTCTCAGCAAGTAGTACCTCCCAATTATTTGGAAGTGAGGATAATGGTATCAAAGTTATTGATAGCAACAAGGTTCGCTCCTTCTTCCAGTGCATAGCTCTACATGGCCATGCACAGAAGCTTCTGCAAAAATGCTAAAACTCTGAAATCTGCCATTAAATCAATGTCTCAGCTGCTCGCCTGGCACAAGTATCTTCATAAATCTCCCTGGGGCTGCTAAAGTAGGCTATTTAAGGATGTGAGGGCTTTTTGTTGTTGTTGTTGTTGTTTTCTTGTTTTGTTGGTTTTTTTTTTTCCCTGCAGATTTGGAGGCTGTGTCAGGCTTGCAAGGCTTCCCAGGGAATGAGCCCAAAGGGGAGGCAGCATCAGTGCCATCCAAGAAGAGTGTAGCTGGAGCAGGAGCACAGCTTATAATGACAATGGCTCAGATGTCACCACCTTGATAGTGGCTCAGGTATCACTGTTTCTAATGGCACAGTCTACCAGTTGCATTTTGATGTAGAAGAAACTTGTTACTTTAAAGATTGCTTTGCAAGAGGCAAGACTTGTTTGTAAGCAGGAAGGAGGGCTGTTGAAAGACGCTAACAACACACACATTTCACATGATGTTAGAAACATGAAACAGCTCAGGTTGGAAGGACCTCAAAAGACCATCTGATCCAATCTTTCATGTGAAAGAGAACTTAGCTGAAAAACGTGGTTTGAAATTTAATGTCATCCACAACCAGATTATCAGTTTTCCACATCTTTAAATTGCTGCATATTTAAAAAACCTTGAGGACAGTGAAAGAACACTTCTAATCATTCTTTTATTTACCTAATGATCATCCCTCTGATACACTTCTGATATGCTTACTCATCCACTAAAAATTAACAAATGTCCACCTAAAATCTGCAAAACTCCAAAATATTAATTTTAGCCAAAAAAGGTGCATCAATACAGTAAAAAAGAATCAAAAATATAAGCAAAACCATATCCCATCCTACCAGATCAGTAACAGCTCTTTCCATGCTTTTTAAATGGGATCAAATATAGATAGGAAAATTATTTGAAGGCGTAGAATATATTGTCTAATTTCATCCCCTAGAAACATATTCAACCAAGACCTACTTTTGGCACTCCGAGCAATGCTGCTGCCTCCACTGACCTCAGGTCTGGACCTGCACTCCTTCAAGCCGTGCCAGTTCTTCATTGCCTCTGGAGGGCCCCTCTTAATTCTCAGTTGTTGCACAGGATCAGGAAGACAGAGGAAAAGCCTGGGCTAATACACTCTTGGCTAAGGTTTGCACACTTCCTTTGAACTTGCAATTTCATTCAAATATGAAGATAGTAGAAAAAAGTTTTAATTCTCAGTTATATACTCCAGCGCTCTCCTGGACTAACCCTTCCTGCCCCTGCAGACCCACAGCTCCTCCTGGCTGATGCTCCAGGCAGCCCTGGCCATATCCTGGCTGGTGGGGTCCAGGTGACACCCACAGCACCCTCCCCTGATATTATTAAAAATGAAAGACTTTATGAAGCTGTATTTAATGACACTTTATTTAAATTGTATCATATGGACTCTTCCTCTATTGTTCCAACTTTCTGTTATCTCACAAACATTGATGTTCACATGCTGGCAGCAATCTTAAGAGATTTTTGGGTTGCTTCATTTATCAAGACAGAACTTTCATTTATTTAAGACTAAAGATTTTAACAAAGTTCAGCTGTACAAGGTGCCTAAGTATGTTGTCTGTGCCATAAGCACAGGGGCTTTCACAGATCAGCAGCAACAGCATTTCAGGAATTGCAGTTACTGGCATCATCTGACAAGTGCCCAACTGCTGGACAAAGAAAGGGAAAGGTCATTTTCAGGAACGAAAAACATTCTTTTGCATTAATTTTTTCTAATGTTGTTGTAACGGTTCATGACCATCACGTCAAATCAGAGCAGACAAATTATTCTTACAGGAAACCAATCCAGTTTTTACTGACAAATTTCCACAGCCACATGGCTTTGAGGGTTATTACAGAGCATGTGCACTTGAACCTAAATCCCAGAACACTTGCAGAAAGAGCCACTAAACCCAGTGGAGGTGCTTGGCCCATTCAAGTCTCCATTTGGGTCATTACAAAGATCACAAACCTCTCTTCCCTCCACACAAGCAGCCTGTGAGGCAAGACCTGCACCTAGTGCCAGGTGATACAAGGCACCAGCCCTCCCAGTCACAGCTGAAATGGAGCTCAGCCAGACAGGAGCACAGAGCTCCTTAGCTTTCTTCACGGGGCACCTTCCCAAGAAGCCAGATCACTAAGTGATGAGCTTGCCAGGGTGCTGGTCAGCGATGACTTAAAGTTGAGGTGCAATCCATGTGTCGAACACCTTTAAGCATTGTTTACTGCATCTGGGTGATGATTTACAGGGTTTGATTACCCATTTTTCAAAAGGACCAAAAGTGAGATTACAATGTTTTAGAGGCAGCTGCTCATATCAATCTCTGCAGCAGGAGCTGGGAGCAGAGCTGTCACTCGGGGATGGGGTGGCATTCCAGCTGCCAGCACTGCTAGAAGGCACGAATCATTAGAAGCAAATACCTTCTCACAAGATAGACTGGTGACGGGAGAACCACAGCCAGGCAAAGAGGGTTTCTGAAGGGTAGCCAACACACACAATAGCAGTCAAAATTTGCTGACCATCCTCTGCTGACCACATCTCAGACAGGTTAAAAAAAAAAAAAAAAAAAAAAAAAGAGCACTATAACATTGCCAACACTTTGTAGAAGTATAACACATGAATTTTAAATATCTGTATTTATATCGCTTGCTCCTTTGCACCTAACAGGAGGCAAAAATTCAGGCCCAGGCAGGAGTAACAAGCTGGGTTGATGAGAGTTGCCTTGGTGAGGCCCCAAGAATCAGACAGAAACTCCAAATATGGAATGCTGAGATGTGAATAGGAGTGGAGAAGCAGTGGGCAATCTCCCTGTTCCCTCCCAATCTGAGCTCTCTATCACCAAGACTGGTGAAAATTTATCTTACCTTTCCAGGGGGAAGAAACAGGAACAAAGAGGGAGAGGGACCATCAAAGTAACTTCTCATTAGACTTCAAACTGCACAATAATATCCTCTCCATGAGGGAGAAAATATATTAAGAAAACCCCAAATAAGTCCACCAACCTACAAGTCACTTTGCTATTTCCAAGAGGTTTTGCAAATACCTGAATAATCACAGTTATTAACAGTAGACACATTTTTGTGTCTGATCCACAGAAGCAAGAAATGCAGAGAAGGAAGTTCAGTGTGCTGAACATCAAAACTAAATAAATCATAATTATAGACTGCTCTATAATTATAAGGAGAGACAAACATTACTTTCTCTGCTGGTCTGCCCACCTCCCTGCCTGCACCAGGTTTGGTTTTTTTTTTTTTCATTCCTGAAAATAAAATAAAAATATAAAAACAAAAGCATTTACTGTAATAATTTGCTGCTGAGGTCAAGAACACGCTCCAGGGGTGGTAGTGGTAAAGAGGAACTACAGTGGGAATACAAACAGATACTTTCCTCCTAAACTGCTTTGATGTGCCATTCCTGGGAGACTGGCTTTCTTCCTTTTTTAGCTTCAGGTCTGTGAAGACTTTACACTTTTTCTTTTCTTTTTTTTTTTCTTTTTTTTTTTCTCCCAGATATCCTTAACACAGGACCTTTTCCCGACCTCACAGTAATAACAAACAGGAGATGAAAAATCTATGTGCCACCTTATCAAAGCCATCTGCAGAATTTAAGCTTTCATTTAAAAATAAAAATTAAACTTCTAGCCTTTAAAGGTTGCAGAGATAACCTTCTCTATGTGAACTGATCCACAGCCATCCTCTCTTTCTATCCTCCTTTGTCAGACTTCCCTGAGGTCCATAACTGCTCCCTATGATCAAATGGACTATTTGGGAAAAACTATTTCACAGATAATGGTTGGCTTGTCTTTTCCAAGTGAAATACCACTGATTTCTCACTGCTGATATGGAAAGCTGATAAGCAGAAGCAAAGCAAAGCTTCTGCCGTACTTTCCACAGATTCACAGCACCAAAACACAGACCCCTAAAACACATTTGTATTTAAGATCAGTGCTCATGAGCCTCATTATAGTTCACCAAGGGAAAAGATCACTTTTGGGTGGAATTCATCTTGCCAGCCTGTCAGGTCTGCAGGAAAAGGCAGGCACTACTAGGTGTGACTCCTCAGACAGTGGTTTTAAGGTGAACTGCTCTCGGGCTGCCTGACTCTGAAAGGGAAATACAGCACTGATGCTCACAGCTCCTACTAGAGACATGGCAGGGAAATTATTAGGGAAGATAAAGGCAAAAACGACTGCCCCAGATGATGGATGAGCCCTGCTGCAGAGATGAATTTTTTCCAAGTTCTCTGTTAATCATGCAGCAGAGAAATTTCTCCTCCCTTCAAACAGCTATCACTGTGATCTTGACCACAGAAACTACCCTCCTTGGCCAAATTGGTACGACTAAGCATTCCTTCATCATGTTCAGTTTCTTATCTCCAAATGAGGCCCCTCTTTCCCTAGGGAACTGAAGAGGGGAAAAAAAAAGACACTACCTCAACCAAACAAAGAGAAAAACAGACCAAGAGACACAGCACATCCCCAGTTAATTATGTATTGATAAAGCAGTGATCCATCCATTCTGAACCTAGTGGACAAGTCTGAGAGAAGAAACACAGAACTGATTTTATTTATCGGCTGCACAGAAAGGCTCAAGAACTAAAAATTTCCTGGAGACAACACTAGTAATCTTCATTCTCATCAAGGGTGATAAAGGGCCAGGATGAGCAGGTGGAGCAAGTGTGTGTAGATATATGCTTTTCTTTTTCAAAGTAACTCTTTTTAGATTTTCCAAGCCATGGGGCTATACCACCTTCCTTTGCAACCCTTCTGGTACCTACTGACTCATTAGTAAGCAGCAGCCCTCAGCCAAAATGAAAGACTTCTCACAATGACTTTCAGTCACTGGATCTTGTAATGAGTTCACCAGGAGAACCCCAAAGATGCTGGCCTGCAGTAACTGTTCTCTGTGCAACTGCATGGAGGGATGAAGACACCAAACAATGTTTCTTGCATAAAAACAACTATATTGAGCTCCTTGCTTTTGTATCTCCTTGCAATGACTGAAGACTCTTACCGTCTCCACTCAGTACCCCACTGCCAGCATCAGAATATGATACCTTTATCTTATTTTGTTCTGGCCAGTGTATTTTTTTATGCTTCAGGAATTAGCTGGTTTTAGCCCACACTGACAAAAAGCCTCCTCATCTTTAGCACCCTCACCTACCCTTATTTCATCTGTAAAGATTTCAGACAATTTTCTAGGTTGCTGCCAAAAATACTGAGTAGTATCAGACAAGAACTGCTCCTAGGAGTACATAGTGAGAAGTAACCTCCTCAGTGACACCCTCTCTCTAACAATGACATTTGGACACACATCATTAAATTGGTTTTTAATCCATCTAGCATGTACTGTTATGCCTACACAAGTCAAAACAAAAGATCTGGTGGTACCAAGTCCAAAGCCTTGTAGAAATGCAAGTATACTGTAATAGCAGATTTTATGTTAGAAAACATGTCTCTCAATCCTGGATTGGCAGAAACGTCTTTACAGATAGAGTAGCTCCATAATGAAGTGACATCAAAAACTCTCTGCTTAAGAAAAGTGAAGCATGTAAGAAGATGCCGAAAATGAAGTAATAAACCCCCAGAACAGTGTCAAAAAGCAGGTGTCAACAAGTACAGGAATGAAGAATAAAATGTCAGCAAATTCAGGGTAGAATCAAGTATTTTATTCCTAGTAAGAATTAAAAAAATCCAGCATCTAATTCTGTAAATTATTCCATTATTTCCTAGACCGTAACTGCCTAAGCTACATGTGCTACCACAAAGCTGGAAAAATTGTAGCATAATATATTGTTTCCATTATTCAAAAAGATGAATAATGATCCTTTCATGTCTTAAATTCCCTGTCTCTAACAGACAGAATAAACCTTGCCTACACCAGGAACAGTACAATGTAACTGGAGCATGTCTGTACAGCAGAGTATCGGGTTCTGAGGAGCCCAAGCCATACTCTGTGCCTTGGGGGTGTGCTCCATGCTGCTCCCATGGCTGCACAACCCTACATGCTACTGGAGTGCACCAGGAGCTTATCTCTCAGCTCAGTTTTCCAAAAAGGCAGCACATTTGGGCCCTATGAGACCTTCTTCCAATCTGGATCAAAGCCCAGCAAGTGAGCTTTGCTTCAAAGTCCATTTTTTGGATTTGCTTCCAAAAATCCCTCTATCCAAACATATCCAGCAACACGCATAGATCCCAAACTGCAGTCTGGATGCAGAAGGTGAGCAGGGATCATTTAAAATGAGCGGAATGGTTTTATTAGTCAGGAAAACCGTGTCTTTGCTAGCGTGACATTTTGGGGCTGACTCCATACCGATAAAATTTAAAGCTATTAGTAACAGATGGGAGCAGAGGAACATCATTAATAAGCCTACTGATAACAAAAATGCCTATAAGGACACAACTGGCACTGGGTCCTACCTCAGCCACCACTGCAGGAATTGAGGGATGCTGCCCCAAAGGAAGCAAAACAGCTTGGTGACAGACCCTCAGGTTAATAAAATACAGACACCTCTGCCTGGATCTGGGGGAATAACAGTTATTTTCGTGTCATGCACATCCCCCAGGATGTGCCCGAGCACTTACTCCCACAGCCCACCGCCTCCTGTAACCACTGTGTAGGAGAGGAATGTGGTCTCACCACGAAGCCCTCAATGTGGATGAGAACGAAGCATAAGGCACTTGGACTCCCACTAAATATCACAGTATTTCCAAACACTTTTTCCCCCAGCTTTAAGCCAATTTTCCGAGCTTTGGCCAATGTATTTGATTATTTCTAATTTTACCACAAACAAAAAAGGCACTATCCACAGACTGGGGTGCACCCCCTCTTTTTTTTCTTTTCTTTTTCTTTTTTTTTTTTTTTTTTTTGTTTTGGCTTTCAAAGGAGTCATTTTCTCCATTAGATCATATTTGTTTGCTTTAGACTTCAGAAATAAATAGCAGATGACATTATGCTGCAGTTACTGTATGTGTTTGCTTTATCCGTTTTTGTATTTATTGAAATGACAATTTCCATGCATGATTTTTTCCCTCAAATGATAACACCCTCCCCCATATGTTCCTATTTATTTTACACCCTGGAAATGATGTTTCTGGAGGTAACCCCGCACCCTTCCCAACCACTGTGGACAACTGTATATAATGTCGTTACAGTACTAAGGGGTCTGTCCTTATTTTATCTTGTTCTAATTCAAAATCTTTTTGGATTTGGAACTGTTCCTTAAACTCTGTCCCTCCTTAAGGAATGGAAAAGAAACAGGCCTGGGTTAGTATCAGCTGAAATACTGTATTTAAACAATTCTCAAAGGATCCCACTGGAAAACAAAAGAAGACAATAGAACACCCAAACAAATAAAGCTCAGGCTTTCCCTGCTGCTAGTGTTCTTTGCTGCTCTGTGACACAGCACACTCTAGAAATAGGCAAAAACCCCCAAAACAAATCACAAGAAGCAAAAAAAATTCCATCACAGAACAACGGCCCTGAGAATCCTACTAATGAAAACAGGGCCAGTTTTTGGCCACAGCAGATCTGAAGGATTTGACTCAAGGCCAAAAGCCTGGGAAGAGCCAAGGTCCAACTGATGGGCAAAGCCTTGAGCAATGTCACAGCAGCCAAACACCCGTGACCTGCAGCCCAGACAGTATTGTGTGTGCTGAGGAGGTGGCAGCATCTTCTTCACCCACCTCCCCACACAGCACCCTGCCCCTCACAACAACCTCCAAGTCCTGGGCTTGTCCTTAGGGAAAAGAGGAAAATGTCCTCTTTTTCTCTGTAGTGATAAAGTAGAACAACTGTACAAGGAGGAACCCAACACAGATGCCACTTTTCCATCCTGCTTTTGCCCCGCCAGCAGAGGAGATGTGTCTACCATGAGATGTAAATCAATGAGTGCTACAGTAAAAGCATTCTTGGGGCCCAGTCCAAGAACACAAATTTAATTCCTCAAGGAATACAGGCATGGAGCAGACATGCATATTTGAAAACAAAAAGCAAAACCTCTACCAAGCAAAACATCTTCCTGCACGCACACAGTGCTCCATGCAGGCAGGGAACAAACCACAGAAGAGAAATTCCTGCCATCCCAGTTAATGCCCAAGATGATAGTTATGGAAAGGGAGGCAGCTGAGCCAGATCATGCAATCCCACATTACAGCAACATCACTAAGGTCTAGTGCAAAGACAAGAGGACTGCATATCAGATGTGTGCTTAGACAGCAGGGAAAGCATTGTCACTACAGAAAACCTAAGGACACACGATGGGTAACATGCCATGGAGCTGCAATTTCTGCAATATATGCTTGCATGCTACATGACTAATATCATCATACAGACAATGTACAAACTGAGGGGGCTGTGGGGAAGAAAAGGGTTTCACTCATTTTTTCTTTAGATGTCTAATTTCTTCTGGTGTTTAGAGATATATAAATAGCTATACCATCACAAGGCAGAGATTAGATCTAAAATATCCCTTGGAATGTGAAAACAGATTCTTAGAAAGCTCTTCTCTTCTGAAGCTTGTGCAATAAGGCCATCATTGGATACACTGCCCAAAGAAGTGGCATTTACGCGGAGGAAAGATTCATGTGAGCATTCCTCTTTGAGACAGCAAAGACAACGCTTTGTTCCTCAAGAAAAGAAACATATTACTATCTCATCTGGAGCAAGAGTGATTTCACTCCTTAATATTCATGTGAGAAGGCAAATAGTTCATCCTTTAAGGTTTGCTTGTTTATCTATGTAATGAATGTCATGCTTCACAGAAAAAACTAGTTTGCTGGTGCAATTTCTTTGTATGCTAGTTTTAGTTCTCCCGTTTTTTAAGAAAAACCCTAGAATACCAATATTAATTTTCTGCTAAGTGATCAGTGATCCATTTAATATCATCTCTTACAGAACAAAGCAGCCTTAGGATGGGCTTGTTGAACTTTATCAGGTTCAGTATTGAAGTGTCTGTTGATTTCTTTCTCACTTCCTCCAGTGCATCTTAGAGCACAGTAACTGGTAAGTTCTTAAGCACTTAAACTGTTTTTCCCAGGATGATGAGTCGCACTAAACATACTTATAGTGAAAGCCCTGATTAACATTTTCTTCAGAAATCCTGACCAGTGGCATTAGTAAGTCTTTCAAAACCTTGGGAACTGTGTATGCCCTCTCCCACCTCACCAGCAAAGCAATGTCATGCCAAGTAGGAGGATGTCCAAGCCCTGTTTTTAGAAGCAGAGAATCCCAGTTGGACAGTGCGGCCAAGCCTGTCGCTCATGTGTGGGAGTGAAGGCAGACTGGAGCCTCAACAGCTGAATACTTGTCACAAAAAAGCACATTAACTCTGCACTGCTGTACCTGGGATCAGCATCACAGCTGTTGACACCTGCTGCTCCCTTTCTTTCTGCCAATCCATACAATGAGAGACAGTCAATTCTGAAAGCTCATCAACCCCTACAATTATGACAAAGTATATCCAGGAGAAAGGCTGGATTTGCATGAGCATTCCCCAGGGAAGCTGATGTTTCATTGTCCCAGCTAATTGACTACAATGGAAACATCATCAAGCCTCAAGAGTACTCTTGTTCTGAGTGGGCTCTCATCTCCCTGGTACTAGAGGACCTTATGAAAGCTAATGTATTTACCACCAGCATCACTTCTGTAAAAGAATGCTTTTATCCCTGCTCACAGAGAGAAGCACAAATCTGTGGAAATACTCCATACCAAACTAGGATCAAGATCAGGAGGAACTGCCTATATACTTGCCAGGGGATCTGAACCTACAGGTTTGCTCAAAATCTTCCAATGTATCATTTTCAAGAAAGAAAAGGGACTTGAAGCCCCCACCCTGTAGCACTTCATCCTTTCCAGAGGACCCACAATCCCACAAGCAGGAGGCTAAAGGTGACTTGCAGCATGCAGTCCCCAGGTGCTGAGCACTGCTCACATCACGTCCATCTACCCCAATCAGACCATGGATGCTCTCCACCATGCCCGTGAACTGTGAAAAGAATAGAGACATCAAAGAGTCCTGTCGTAGGCATGCCATCACAAGAGGCAGGGATGTGTTGGGTCCACCCACTACCTGAGCTGAGAACTGCCCTGTTTATTTGGGGAACACATGACTGTCTTCCTTCCCCACGTGCAGGCTGGAGGACTTCAGATTGGAACAGTTCCAACTGAGGAGTGCAGGACTCCAGAGTTAAATGTGGGCAGTTTTCGAAGTTATCTCCAGCTCAGTTCTGACCAGCCTTGCCAGGGCAGTACTTACTTTAAAATCACTAAAAGGTATAGAAAATAAAGCCATGATACAGAAAAGGTATAGAAGATAAACCCATGATGTTTGTAAGTTGAAACAGAGTTATAAATAACTGTCCATCAAGCATACTGAAAGCTGACTAGCAAAAATGGGTTACTCAGGTCCTGTCTGTGAGGCTCAGTTTCTGCCCAGTTTTTCTGCAATACTGTTTCCTTTAAGCTGCTCTCACTTTCACAAGCTATGGATCACCTGATCCTCGGGTGTAATAATGTACACACAGGGCACACACAGAGAGCTGGACAGATGCAGGTGCGCAGTGAGGTTATGTCCCTCTCATCTTGGTTCACACTCCTTCAGCACCACAGCTCTGTCTAGTGCAAACGAGGACATAGAAGAAAACTGAGCACTAAGATCTCTTCTTAATGCAGAACTACTAATACTCTGTTGAACAGGTCTCGGTTTTGAGATCAAAACATTAATTTTTGAGGCAAACCCAGAAATAGCAGATGGCACAACTAAAAACCCTTATCTGGCATAGGTTGTTTACTCCTACATTATCTGTTTACCCATAATAACCAAGAAAAGTTAACAAAATAAAAGAAAGACCATGAACAAACACTGTCTATGGGTACCAAGACACCTAAAAGGGTTGTTAAGTCTGGATCATGCTCAAGCTTTCTTATTTGCAGAAGGACTTGGCAGGTTATCAGTTCTCCATCAATAAAAAATAACTGTTTATACTGCACCTCTACAGGACTGTCAGATCTCAAGCCTCTTCTAAACTGAAAATATCATTCATATACAGCATGCAGTCAACTGAAATATCACATATCAACTCTGTGTGATACCCAGACAGGATCCCAACACCATTCTTGCAAGCAATTTATGGAGACCTCAAAGCTTCTGTTCCCACTGGTGCTGGGAGACCTTTCAAACATGGAGAAGCGCAGAAAGCACATTATTATTATTGTGCAAATCCAACAATATAACGTAGCATGATTGATGAACCCATTGTAAGACCAGCCTCCAAAAATATAGTTGATGCTCTGCATGTTTTTTTCCCCTCTAAGTGAGCTGCAACAGACTATTGGTTTCTCTCTCCCTCCTTCAATTTTCTTCCTTTTTTTTTTTTTTTTTGGATCCCTTGGGGCAGAGCCAAGAATCTCAATTTGCCACAATAACCACGTTTACTTATTTCCAACTCCTGTCTGTAGTATCATATCATATCAGCTCAACCTGGCATCAACATGGTGCTCTTCACTGACGAGCCCAGTACGGAATCCAATCTGTTCCTCATTATGTGATGCTTGGGAGATATGGGAGGGTGGGAAAAAAAACCATGAAGGAGAGAAGGGGGAGCTAACCAGGGCAGCAGTGGATGCAATGAGAAATAGGAAGCAAGTAGTGACTGACAAAAGTGTGAAGGAGGAACATGACACAGGTACGTAGAAAAAAATGAAAAATAAAAACATGAAGCAATGAGGGAATGGGACAGGTGGGAAGGAGAAAAGCAACAAGACAGAGTCAGAGTAAGGGGAAGTGGGAAATCCCAAAGAAAACAAACACTCCTGGAATAGAGGCCCATTGCTTCCTAAAGGATAGGCTTTCTGAATAATTCTTCCAGAGCTTAATTCACTGACGGAACTGAAAAAAAAAAAAAACCAACCAAAAAACCCCCAAAAACAAACAAAAAAACCCCCAACCAACCAACTCCTAAAGCTGGTAAAAAGTGTTCCCACACCAACCCACTACCAACTGGCTGTGATTTCCTCTAATTGCAAGTGAATAATCAGGCTCCCCCCTGGGTAAAATGTTAGTGAAAAAAATAAAGCAGAGTGAGGAAACACCTGCTTAATGAGTGGATTTGCGTTTCCAGAAAGGCCGGTGTATTGGCGCTTTATGGAGAGTCACAGCAGAGTTAGGTGTGGGCGTGAGCTTACACAGTCTATTAAGCATCATTTAATTGCATTTAAATAATTAATAATGAAGCATATTTTAATTGCTTATAATTTCTTTGTTGTGCAATACCACGCACCTTGGAAAGCCCAAGTCACAAACACTCAGCAATGCCAGATCTCAGCATGCCCAGGCTGTCTGCAGTCAAGCCTTTAGACTCCAGGTACAATCAGCCCAACACATGTTATTACTTCCTCCACTGCCCTGACTCCCCCATGGGCCACAGAATGGGAAGGGGCTCCCTAAACATAACTGCTGGTCAACATATCTTTGCTATCCAGAGGGCCTTGGTCATGCTGGAGAGGTGGGCCCATATGAACCTCATCAAGGCCAAGCAGCCTTGAGGACAAGGACCTGGGTGTGCAGCTCAACATGACCTGGCAATGGGCTCTCACGGTCCAGAGAGCCAACTGTGTCCTGGTGATTCTGCACCTTTCCTCCCCTCCACTGAGATCCACCTACAGTGCTGTGTCCAGCTCTGAGGCCTCCAAGAAGAACATGGACCTGTTGGAGTGAGTCCAGATGAGGGC